>CM074451.1:13395220-13627720 GCA_037101425.1 Elopichthys bambusa
ACAAACGTATGACTGCAATAATAGCAGCTCAACTGAAAGCAGATGGCACAAGACAAACCTCTGTTGTTCATTACATTTCTTTTTGTCTTTCTCCTTGTCTTTCTGTCTGTGTGTCCTATCAGGGCGTTTGAGGATGAGAGTAAAGCTCGGCTGGGCGTGGTTGAGTGTGCAAAACACGAGCTGCTTCAGCCCTTCAGCGTTCTGCATGAGAAGGAAGGTGAGGCACAAGTACCTCAGTCATAAAATTTCACTTTTATATGTAAAATGTTCAACCAAGCATGAAAACTGAACTTTTACAACAAATCACTAAATGAAAATGAAAAATAATTTCCTGTCAGTGTCACGCCAGTGCTCAGAGAAGCGCATCCAGCACATTTGCCGCATGGCCAGGTCAAAGATGGTTGCTATTTTAGAAGCTCGATGCCATCAGCAAAGTCTCAAGAGTCACTTTGTCAAAACTTCTGTCTCCTCTTCTTCCCTTTCAAGGTGAATATGTAGCGCAGTTTAAATTCACAGTGATGCTAATGGCAAACGGCCCTCTGCGTATCACCAATGGGCCTTTTGAACCAGAGCTTTACAAGTCTGAATTTGAAGTACAAGACCCAGAGCTCAAGGTAAGAGACTTAAATGCAGATAACTAGTGTTTTTAACCCCAGGTGGCTGCAAGGGGCTGCTAAGAGTAAAAAAAAAAATATATATTTTTAAAAAATTATTCAAAATATGTAAAAAAAAAAAAAAAAAAAAAGTTATCATTTAGTGAATTTGACATTATTTTCATTCTGCTTTCTATGGACTGGTTGACAATCATGATGAATCTGTTGACCGAACTAGTTTTCAACAATAAGTTTGAAAACCTGGTCTACACAATGAGCCACATGTTTTTATTTATTTATTTTTTCCCCACAGGCATTGTTGCAAAGCTCAGCCAGCCGCAAGGCACAGAAGAAGAAGAAAAAGAAGGTTGGTTGTGTCAACAGCTGCTTACACAATTTGTAATGGCACTTTGTTGTGAATATGAAACCGTATCAAAGATATCATAGCACTCATGTTGCTATGAATGGGAGAGTGCACGGGACTTATTCCACCATATTGCGGAACAAGTCCCGCCTTCTAAATAAAAGAGCCTATCACCATTCATTGCGCCATTGCAGCTGCCGTTAGAAGCTCCGGTTGCTATGAAAACAGTCAGTGTTCTGAGACGCACGCTTACGTGCATTTTTTGTCATGTTTTGTGCGTTTAGAAACCAAATTTATGATACAGTTGTTGCCAGATTTCATTGATTTCAAATATGAAATGTAATCATAAGCTTGGTGAATAGCTTTGGAGAATTTGATGTTTCCCCATTCAAAGAGATTGGAGCTGTACTTGCATGACTTAAATAGCTGCCCAAGAGGTATTTCAAAGATGGCCACTGAGTGAAATGACTTGCCTTAAACGGACTGTGACCAAATTTGCATAATTTTCCTTGTCCTCAGGCATCTAAAAATGTGGAGAGTGCTACAGGACAACCAGTGGAGGCTGAGAGCGAAGCTGCTGCATAGACTCCCACTGCCAACCAAGCTGACTGACAGAGCCTCTGCACAGCCCAAAGAACAGAACAGTTAAAGCTAATTATGACCTGCCCCACTGAGAGGCCTACCAGCCAAGCCTTCTGTATTTTTGAATACCTCCTCATTAGTTATATAAGACTGCTACAGGGTTTGTGCAGTTTACTTGCATTTGGTTGTCTTTGAACGAGGCTGCTCTCCGGAGCAGCTGCAACTCTTAGATAGAGGAGTGTACGGATGAGCAGGTAGATACTGTCCAACCGTGTTTACAGGAGGCGAGTGCTGGGGTTCTTTTGACCCTCTCTGTCATTGTACAAGCCATCATGAACAATAAAAGTGTAATGGTGGCACTGTTTATGCAGCATTGCAGTGAAGTGCCATTCATGTCCATCCAGATGAGATCCCTGTTTGAAATCTGTTAACGGTTGAAGTTTTTTTTTTTTTTCCTCCCCCCCTCATAGTTTGTGTTGATGACCTGTAACAAGTCTTTGGAATGGTAACTGCCTCACCACAACTTAAATATAGCAAAACAACTACAATGGAAGCACTGTTAAACAATTTGGTAAGCTTTGAATTCTGTTAGATGACATTAAGCATTCATTTTCTAGTACATATTACAAAAATGCTTTTCCAGAGTCTGTTTCAATGTAGATCTTCCCTTCAGCTTACTGGTCTGACTCCTGAAACCATTGTTTATTGATTAAACTGACTGACCAAATTATCCTGCCATTTTATAAGCGTACATCTAATAAATTTAATTAGCCAATTTATGGATCAGAGCTTGATTTGTTTCAATTTAAGCACTCAAATATATATATATATATATATATATATATATATATAAAACATATGTGATTTTACTATGTGGATATCCTTACATACTTATAGACAACTGTGATGCAAGAATCCATCAGAATGCAGTCATGTGATAAACAGTGGCCCCAGAAGTAAAAGTTGTTTGAATGTCAGTAGATACAAAATGTCAAACCAAGTGGCTGGCATCTGCAAAACCAATGACATTATACCTTTTCTTAGGTTAGAGATAATTTATCTGAGCCATTCCTGCAATCTCTTAACCAAATGGTCCCAAAGTATTTTAACTAGATGTATGAAGTCATTTCCTCTCCAGTTCACACAGGTCCTAGTAGAGTATCCATAAGTGTAACTATGGACTACTAAATTTGACTAGAAGTGTCCACATTTTTCATTTTAAATCTAACCTTTTGTGAAATGTTTTGCTTGAACAGTTATGCAATTTTTTTCTTTAAAATGAATGCCATTTGTTGTATTTTAATGTTTTAAGGCAACATTCATACATTGAGAGTGGCTCAAGTGCTCAAATACATCTTAGGCCTATTGTACGTTAACAGGGAAAATCCTTTATTAAATGTGTTGGAGGTAATTGTTAGTCCACAGTTTTATATAAATTACTATTATTATATTAGTCAAAAATGCATTGTTCTCCAGCCAGCACATTTTATTTTTCTACTAATTTACTGTATTTGTTTTTGCTCCAACTACACCTCCTAAAACTCCTCTGGTATCTGTCTAGCTTTTTAAGTTGGATGGTCAAATACTGTAGCAAAATCGTAAAGCTGGTCATAAACTATTAAAATCGTTTGTTTGTTTTAAAAACGGAAGAAAAAAAAAAGAATATTTCCATGAATATGTCAGAGGATCAAATTTACTTCAAATTATTAAAATGTTCAATCATTAATATCCTAAAAAGGACTTTTTTTTTTTTTGCTGAGTTTATGCATATATATACATATCGTTTTCTAATAATATCATGGTTACTATTCATTTTAGGAACCATATTTGTCTGTTGAATTGATTTTCATAGCATAATTGTTTGTTTTGAAGGCATTTTGTTCTGTTCTAAAATACAGTGTCATCCCTGTCAAATATAAAATAAACGAGATGGTTATTACAGTGTCAAAACCCATGATAAGTTATGAAATATTAGAAAATGATTTAACCTACATATATAGTTTTTTAAGGTAAGCCACTACCACTGATCTATATACAGTGGTGGTCAGAATTATTGGCACCCTTGGTAAATATGATCAAAGGTGACTATAAAAATAAATATGCATTGTTTTTTTTGTTTTTTTCTTCATCTTTAATTCATAAAATTAGCAAAAATTTAACCTTTCATTGAAGGAAAATAATTGAAAGTGGGGAGAAAATCACATTATGAAATAAGTGTTTTTCTCCAAAACACGTTGGCCACAATTATTGGCACCCCTAGAATTTTTTATGAGTAAAATATCTGAAGTATATTCCCATTCATATTTACATTTTTTTAAGCACACCAGGGTGTTCATGAACATGAAATTGTCTAGCCATGACTTCCTGTTCCACAGGAGTATAAACATGAGGAAACACAAAGGCCAAATTCCCTTAATCATTCATCACAATGAGTAAAACCAAAGAATATAGTTCTGATATGCAGCAAAAGACTGTTGAGCTTCACAAAATAGAAAGTGGCTGTAAAAAAACAGTTGAAAGCATTGAAAATCCCCATTTCCACTACCAGGGCAATAATTAAGAAGTTCCAATAAACTAAAGATGATATTATAGATCAGTGGTCACTACACCCATTTTAATATGTTTAAATTATATATTATTAATTTAATAATAAATGTACGTTATTGTATTTTCTTTAATTAAGACCTTGTTTCATAAAACACGGCTTGTGCGTTACGTAAATAACTGCTAAAAATTCAGCAAAAGTACAATGTAAACGCACTGAATGTTAACCGATGTATAATTGCGATTAAGATTATTGACAGGTGTAGCGCGCGTTTCTTTCACAGTCGCTGAAAAATGACGCAATCGAGATGTATAAAAGAGCCCGTCCTCCTCATGACGTTCTCTTGGAGTCGTTGTTATCGCTTGACGAGGTGAGAAAGTGGTGTCCGCTGATCTTGCGTTAACATCTCATACAATCCATAGTAATCCAAGACATTTACGTACCATCCAGCTTTATCTTTAACATTATATGTTTATTTACAGAACTATCTTCTCATCATGAGAGCGAAGGTAAGTACAACTTTCATGTATAATGTTAAATGGAGTTTCTCGTCTGGCTAGTCTTGATCGCAACTGGTATGCTAATATTCATTAGCAAATAACATTTATTACTTAATGTTTACGCTGTTACCATCTGTTAGTGTCTAACGTGTTTTTGTTTAAAGTTCCTTTTTTTTTTTTTGTCACTAGCAGTTACGTTTTGTACTCGGGCCTGCTAAGACTGTTGTTTAGTAGGACGTATTGTGACCACGTTGAGTTTGCAGCTGCCGTTTGTTATTGATTGAATTAGTTACTCTTTCAGTTAAATGGCGTTTTATTTCAACTGGAGTCATATTCCTAGTCGTTGTTTCTGTTTTCTTGCATTTTGCCCGAATGGCCATGCGGCATGGCGATTTGGGGAAAATGCATCCAGGCCGCCAGTTGCTAATACGCATGTGCAGTTTCTCGCTTAATTGCTTGCAGTGTTCGTGTGAAAACCCTAATGAATTCCAGATTATTAATGCCTGTGCTTTCTTTTAGTGGCGAAAGAAGCGTATGCGCAGGTGAGTTACCAAATCAGCTATATCACTTTGTCCCTTTCTGCATTGAAATAAGCATGAAGTGACAGTCCATGTTTGTTTGGTTTTAGGCTGAAGCGTAAAAGGAGAAAGATGAGGCAGAGGTCTAAGTAAAGCGGACCCCGTGCGCTGAAGCTGAGAGTGCTCCTCCACTTCAATCTCCTCAGCAAGAGTCTGCTGGAAGCCCAACTGACGCTCTACTCATTCACCATCAATGAGGCCTGCTTTCTTCTGAATGAGGATCTGGTTTTCCATCACCTGGTTCTGCGGAAGCATCCTGGTCTTGATGACCATGTGAACTGTTTTTGGACATTCCTCAGACCTGTCAGCTCAGCGTTTTTTGTTTGTCTTCAATAAATCCTTTTGGTTTAAAAAAAAAAATTGCCCTATGTCTTGTGTATTGTGAACTTGTAATTCATATTATCAAAAACAAGTCTGCTTGTTTTTGCAGGTGTGGTCATGCGTAAAATATCAGTTAAGCTTGTAAACTTGTTTGCTATTAGTGGGTTTAATTCTGCTTTTTCTCCCTTAACTTTCCCTTTGCCACTCATTTCATTTTGAAGAAATTATGAAGGCTAATTTTACACTACTGATTTGAACTTAACCATTTATTTCATAGTATGACATAATGGTAAGCTTGTCAGGCAGAGCTGCCATTTCCAGGCGTAGTGTTTAATCAATGTCTGGCTATTGGTCTGCAGTGTAGTGTTTAATGTGTATAGCAGTGGCAATTAACCTTGCTGTCTTGACACCCTCTTCTCAAACATTATATGGTGCTTTATACAAAAATTTTCAAAGCAGCTTTATCGTGATTACACTGAATAGCTAATTTCAGCTGTACAGCAGCTCTACAAGAAAGTGCTGTCATTGATCAGTCAGTCCAGTGTTGATTTGGTTTTGTTGTAAAGATCAGTTAATTTAATCTATAAAGCAGTTTTGAAGAAACCCATTCAGTTATCTAATAGTGTCTTTGCAGTCAAATCAATAATACTTTATTCATCCTTTTAGGGAAATTCAAGCTTCCAGTAGCTCATACATGATTCCAATAAAAACATTTAAAAGGCACATTTTGGGGCCCCTGCTGCCAGGTCGAGAACCACTGGTATAATTGCAGCGGCTTTTAACAATGCGGATTTTTAGAGCATGTCATATTTAGGGGAACCCTAAACCCCTGAAACCCTCTTGTAAGTATTTTTATTATTCTTCCGCCGTAAAACGAATAGTGCAGCCCAAACCGTAAGGCCTAGAAGACTTTAAACTTGGCCAGATGATAGGTATCAATTTGGGGAGAGGTTGGCAGAGTATGACCCCAATCGGCCAATAGGTGGCGCTACAGTGAGCAAAAGTTGAAAATCGCTAATAACTTCAAAACCGTTTGTCCCAGACACAAGTGTCTTATCCACCTTATTCCTACGCCCCATGACGCTTTGCCCGAATTATGGGTTTAACTTCCGTTAAGCTGTAAACAGTCAGTGAAAGGCTCGATCTATGAACGCAATAATACGTTTTATATTTAAACTGGGTACAATGAGATGACATTATTCTACTCACCCTTCAACCAACGAACATTAAAAGGACATTTAAAAGTGTAAAAGCATCAACAAGGTACTTTCAACAGCAATAACGGACGGGTTAAATAAAATTATAGTGATATATATCTGTATTGTTATATACGTTGCCTTAATAAAAAAATGTTCATGAACTTCAGCATTGCGTGATACTATTTCAAAGCGATTTCCATAATTTTTACAGATAATAAATTGTATTTACCTGGAAAGAGACGTGAGGCTTTGAGGAGAAAAACGAGAGATTCTTCGTGCATTCTAGTGAATTATTAATGGAATATATCGTAAATTATATTGGGAGAACAGACCACAAATGTGCTGTATATGTTGTCCTTTTTCATACTATTACAGCGGTATGCAAAGGGACAAAAGAAAAAAATCACGAGGATAGAAAGCAGCGACTGAAAAGAGCTCTTGCCATAGATATTCTTATTATAACATGTTGCGTTAAAATACCAAGCGTTACGTTCTCATGTTGTCTGAAAATAAAACATTAAAGAAAAAATGACAACTCATTCAGTCAAACTGACGGATAAGCTTTATTTGTAGGGCAACCTTATGATTTGAAACGATTCGTTTCAGTCTTTTCAAATGGAAGTTCCCCAAACCGGAAGTGGAACCCATAATTCAAAACGGGCTCAAGACGAACAAAACGTATCCGATTTCATTTCCGCCTGGAAAAAATTTCCACCATTTTGAATTTTGTCCAAAACCTACTTTTGCGAACTAGTCCTAGGTTTTTCACCCGATCGGAACCAAACAAGTGCAGAAATGTTCTCTGGAGTCTGAATATCAATAATTATCAAAAAAGTTGAATTTTTTGTTCACGGTCGCTAAGGGGCGCCAAAAAGTATGATGCGGGCAGAGCCACTTTTACTCAAATGGCTATAATTCGAGAACGAAATGAGATATTTGCACCAAACTCGGTACACATGTGTAGGGGCTTAATCCTGGGTCACGATAAAAAAAAATCGCGTCGATTGGACACTAGGTGGCTCTATAACTCGAAAAAAATCATGAAAACAGCTGTAACTATGCAACCGTTAGTCCGATGGACGTGGAACTCAAAAAACATGGCGGCCATCAGGCAATGAAATTTGAGCATCTATTAGACAGGGTTAACTGAGGCCGAACAGAATCATGGTCCTAGAGGTCTGTAAGAATTTTGAAAGAAATCGGCCACTAGTTGGCGCTAACGAGTTTAACGCCTCAGTAAATGTTTCACAGATTCACACAATATGCATATCATTTGATAGATCTCCTCATTCTAAACACCTTTGCCTCAAGAACCAATGCTGTCAATCAAATCGTTCATTAATTATTCGCAAATATGTGAAAAACCTACTTTTGCGAACTTGTCCTAGGTTTTTCGCCCGATCGGAACAAAACCAGTGCATGACAATTCTCTGGACTCTCTAGATCAATAATTATCAAAAAAAAGTTGAACTTTACCCTTTGGGTCGCTTTAACAGGGTCATTTAGAAAGTGGGCGTGGCTACATATACCCAAAAGCCTATAAAGTCTAAACGAAAACTCAGAACTTCACAAAAACAGGTGAGCACATGCAGCATATGACTCTAAAGAAGCATACCTATTTTTATGGAGATCGGACCATAGCGCTATAACTGTTAAAAACCTTTAAAAAACATGTTTTTAATGGTTTTGGATGAAAATGTCTATAACTTTGGGTGTGGTTGACTTATTTTTACGGGATTGCTTAGACTCCTGAAACCTTGCTGAGTCCAACAATACCAGACTTGCCAGGTTTCAGCTTATGGTTTCTGCAACGTTGTGATTTAGCGCTTAAAAAACGTTTGCGAATATATTTGAAACCGTTAGTCCGATCGAGACGAAACCAGCATAGGAAACACGGAACCTAAGTTGGTTTATTATATGTTTAAGCCCAAATCCTTTTAAAATTTTGATAGGAAGTGGCAAAAAAATTTAATCAAAGTCTCTCATAGGTCATTTTTTATGCTCTCATATATAAGTGTCTATAACTTAAACATGAAATTAGATATTTTCACCAAAATTGGCACACATATATATGGACACCCCCCCCAAAAAAAAAAAAAAAAAAAAGCGGTGGAGACCGGGCAATAGGTGGGGCTATAACTGCTAAAAACCTTTAAAAACAAAAATTTTTCTTAGTAAACTGCCTGAAACTTTTGTTGCCACTAGATGGCAGTAGAAGGCCATTAATATAGTTCAAAGTTTCAAGGTTTTGTCATTTAAAATCCCTTTTAAACTATATAAATCCTTATAACAACATTACAAATCTCATTTTATCAAGGTTCACCACTTCATTTGTTCATTTGTTGTATGTTTTTGTAATAATATAACATTACAGTTGAGACCTGAAAATGATGATTTTTAAAGGGGAAACCTGGAATAAGCATTTTCTTACCTATCATTGATTTCAAATATCCATATATGCAACAAAATGTGTGTGTAAGCACGTTTAATGGAGTTAACATGGAAAATAAACTTAACACAAAATAAACACTTTTAAAATGAAAGTGCGCCAATAAGAGGTCCTCTGCTGCCACCTGCTGTTTAAAATAGTAATTTTGTCATACTACTCACTGATATTGTTTTATAATTCATATTTAGACTTAATAAAATCATTATTTTAACATTTACTATCACTTTTTTTTCTTCAAAATTCATCACTACATTTTCATTAGAGTATTAGTTTTAACAGCTGTGCCACATTGAGTAAGATGAAACATGAAAATGATGTTTTACTGAGATTTGCAGAAAACATCTTATCCCAACATGTATTTCAAATACTGAATCTACAAGAAAATATGTGTGTCTGTTTTTATGTGTGTGTGTGTGTGTGTAAGCATGCTTAGCATGTATCAAGTATTATTGTTTAAGCCTTTTCTTTCTCTGAGTTTGTTTTAGCATATATCATAGCTGTTCCTCTATGATTTCAGTGGTTACATGCTTGCTAAATAAAACAATTTATTTGTATATGTGCTTAAAGGCCTTAAATGCTTGAACCCCGGTAAATGCTGCTTCAGCTTTAATTTATATAGCTATTGGAGAGTAAATCAACAGTGCTTTTATCAATCTGACCGCAGGGTGGTATTAGGTCTTTACCTTGGGTCTTTAGGCAGAGTAAGTGTATGAAGCGTATGTATGATAGAAAATGTCATACATTGATTTAAGATTAATAGTGTATTAATCTGTAGGAATAGGCCTACTACAGATTTAATCTCACTAGCGGTTACGTAGCAACACAACCTCAGTGGTGACTACAGTGAGTTTGCACTCAGTTTTTATTACAATGCAGGACATAATTTATTCGGATTTGTTTGACAAATGTTCGTTTCCATTAGCCTACACTTCATTTTCAACTTATCGTGTATGATAGCACACCGTAAACACGTAAACACCCACGCGAGAGGCTAAATAAATATTTTTTAATGTACAATTTTTTTCTTTAGAACTTTAAAATAAATAATTTCGCTTTTAGCATTTTCTGTAGCGCACACCATAACATATAACGGAGCTTCAGTGACTGGTAAGTGATTAGCGAGTTATGCGTTATCCCACACCAGACACTTTGAGGTTCTCGGTGTGGTTTTAACAAGAATCGAGGAGGGCTGAAGCCTCCAAAACACGCCCCTACACGCCCTTCTCTTTCAAAAGCAAACTATAAATGCACAACTTTCCGCTGCAAAGGAGCTGACGTCGGTGCTGTTTTTTGTAGTGACAAATTATGAGACATTTTCTGCTTATATTTGATCATACGTGTACAGCACTCGTTCGTTTTGAGCTGTATTGATTTGTTTATAGTGTCTAGCGCGGAACCGCTCACAGTGAAAAGGATTTGATGCAGAAAGAGCCGATGTCATCTGATGATGCAGAACCGAGAGCGGGTGCCTCTCCGGAGGCTGCGGACTCGGCCCTACCGCACAATTCCGCTGGGAAGCACGCCGTGTCAGTTCTCTGGTCCTTTGGAAAGTGCGTCGGTGCCTTACTGCCAGTATACCTGGCTGGATATTTCGGATTCAGTATCAGTTTAGTTTTGCTCGGTCTTCTGGTGTATACGGGATGGAAACACAGTCGCGACGGAAAACGAGCGCGACTGCAAAGCGCGATGTATGTTTTGGAGAATGAGCAGGATGTAATACCAACACGGGTGTTTAAAAGCAAACGGGACTTACCGGCATGGGTAAGCGTTTTTATACCATAATTGGTATCATTCTGGTTGTCAACAGTTTACCACCGCAGTCTGCAACAAATGTATTAAATCGCAGATAGTAATACATTTAGTCTCTATCATGCCGCTTCTTGCTATTAGGCCTATTTTTGTCTACAATAAGCGTAAAAAGTGTATATTTGGGTGCTTTCGTGGCACTGACAGCCTGATTTCGTGTTGCTGGTATGATTTTAATATTTGTTCACCTACTTTTACAGTCCAAATTGTTAACTATCAAAATAATCCCATTCATTCTTCTTCAACCTATGAATATTTTTAATCATAATTACACACTTGTAAAGCAAATTGTAGGTATTTCTTGAACATCTAATCCAGTAGTGACTAGTATCTTTTTCAATTTAACAATTTAACTATTCGTTATACTACTTATTCCAATAGTGACTAGCATCTATTAAATTAGTCACTAAAACGTATTAGTTACATGCTAGTACATATACCTGTTACTGGTCACTATCCTATGTAAATATCCCATTTGTAACTGCTAACTAAATGAATTTACCATTGAATTTTAGATCTGTAGTTCATATATCAACTATCCACTTCTGACATATGCATTCTAGTATGTATTAAGATCACTAAAACATATTTATTATTACATGCTACTGTGGTTACCAGTCAGGCTTATACTTACTAGTTAATGGGATAGTGACTAGTAGCAACCTAGCAGGAATATAATTACATTTACCTCTTAAATTTAATGGTGACCTGTAGCTCATATATTAACTATCTTCTATTCTACCTATTACAGTTTTACTAGTAACAGGGTGCCAGTACTTATTCTTTAGTTAGTTATATTAAAATAGTTGCTGGTATCTATTCAAGGCTTCCCAGCAGTAATTGAATAGAGACGGCATCCTGTTTATTAGGCATTATTAATGTGTATTCCAGTTTGTAGTAGTAACATTTTTATTCTTACTAGTAAGATTATTAATTGAACAACAAAGTAGCTATTCTGCCTAGTCATTATAGTGAGATAAGTGTGCTTCACTCATCTGATTTTTGGGTCCAAGGAGCTCGTCTTGGTGCTGTATTTATAACAATATTGCAACATTATCTTCAGGAAAAAATGCATGATCATGCCCCTGCATTTCAACATCATCATGGTGAGAACTGCTTTCAGCCACCACTGCCCATTAAATTTTGACAGTTGTGTCCCTTTCATAAGAATTCTACACAATCTCTGACACAGTCAATGATTATATTCTTCTCTCCTCCCTCTTTTCTTCCTCCGTCCCTCGTTAACTTCATTACATTCCAAAGTCAGTCCAGCCCTTGCTATATTTGGACATTGAAGTATCCAATCTCATGGAACTGAGTCACCAGTAGCAAAATGGCAAAATGAGCCATTTGCAGGAAGAATTTGGTGAGAGGGTGATGGGAAACATGAAGCTGAAAATTGTTTGGAAAATTTTGACTTGTGCTCAGAGAAACAGTTGTGCCACTTTCTTTACATACTTCAGTAGCTTGAACATAGTGGCTTTAAGAACATTTTTTTTTTTTTTTGTATAAACACATATTTCCACATCCTGTTACAAACTGTGTGTTTAAATTTAAAGAGCACTGCTGCAGAAATCTACCTTTGTCCAATGTCTTTACATAGCCTATGTAAATATCTATTACATATATTCTAATCTACCTTTGTCCAGTGTATTTATTAATGCATATGTATATATTTATTATATATTTTTTAGATATTAAAAATGTATATCTCAAAGTTTCTGGATGGGAATCACTTATGTAGAGGATCAAAGATTTTTATATTGTTACCTTTTTACCTTTATTATTTTAATTTAATTGTATTATTTTAAATGTATTATTTATTTATTTACTGTTAAACATTTAATCTGAAATCAGAGATGACCTTTAATTAAGGTTTCCTTTGCCACTAAATATTTGTTTAGCACTGCCCATACTTTATTCAAGCTCTCTTTTGATTCTTTCTACTTACTATTATGATCAACCATTGCCATATGCATTTTGTTAAACATTTACAAGTATTTTTGTGCAAGAATGACAGTATTTTCAAGAATTGGCAGAATGTAATATTCCTGTGTATGCACAGCTGATCTCTTTCCTGGAAAAAGCTGCTGTTTTGTTAACAACAGCTCTCGACCTTCACGGTATTTACTTACAGTGTACAAAATAAGAGGTCTCCTTGCATACGGCATGTAAAAGCGATATGTTATATGTGTTGACATCAGAAGTCAAAATGTACTCCTTGTTTTTCCACAGGTGAACTTCCCTGATGTGGAAAAGGTTGAATGGATGAACAAGGTATTAAACTCTGTGCTCAAATACACAAATGTGCACATGACTGCAGCTGCTGTTCTCACTGCTCCATGCTCCTGAGGGCACTGTGTGTATGTTTTCGAATTCAGTCCCTGCAGATAAATAATTGAACAATTTGGCAGTGTTACAGTTTTTGCATAATGTCTATTAAGTTAGTGATGTCTCTGTTGTTATTGGCATAATAGGCCTTATTTTAGGATAAAGGACCCACAGACTACATTGCAAAACCTTATTGCAAAACTCACTACCACACTCACTACCACATGATCTTCCTGATTCCTTCATTCTTTCTCCTTTTAGAGCACAAAGATTTAATACTGGCTTTGAGATTTCATTAGTCTATTCACATAGAAGAGCTTCTCAGAGTACCAGGACAGACTATTCACAGATTGTTGTTGTACATACACCAGGCTTGTTGTCAGGATTCAGGCTTCAAAGGTTTGCCTCAAGTAACCTTTTAAGTTTGGAGAGTGAGAATGGGGAGGGTTGATTGTGGGTTGTGCTTTCAAAATTCACTACAAACACACACTGCTCTTAAACGTTACTTGATTTGATGACATTTGCAAACACCCAACAAGTTCCACCCATCATCTGTTAAGATGCCGGCTTTGTAATTTTATTTAATCATATTTTTGCTGTGAAGCTGAACAGCACACATTTAAGTTGTTGCTCCAATGTATAGAAAATCAATCTATATTTTATTGATACTATTATATATAATATATTTTCTAGGGAAAAAAAATGTCTTCATTGACTTGATATTGTCATCTTCATGAGTCTCTACCAGTTCTTATTGTTTGTAACTATCCTGGCTCAGATATTGCAGCAGGCCTGGCCATTTATTGGACAATATCTGGAAAAGCTGCTGGTGGAGACTATTGCCCCTTCGATCCGAGCCGCCAGCGCTCATCTGCAAACTCTCACCTTCACCAAAGTTGACTTAGGCGACAGGGTATACAAATCTGTTTCTGATAAAAGTTATTTGCATATGTTTCTCATATTTACATTTGATTCTTAATTTCTGCTTGCCAGAAATATGTTTTTTTTTTTTTTTTAAACGCAGGCTATTGACTAAGATGTCTAAATATATATATATCTTTTTTTTTCTTACAGGCTATGAAGGTAGTTGGGGTGAAGGCCTACACTGAGTATGATAAGCGTCAGGTGATACTGGATCTTTACATCAGGTAGTGTCCTTGGTCTCTTTCTTGGCAAACAGGTTCTCAACTTTAGAGTTGTGACTATCTTATTTATAGTATTTTTTTGTAAACTATTTTTATTGTATTTTGTTAAATATATGTTATATTAAATATACTATAAAAACTTTATATTGACATTATAACATGTTAACAAAAAAATATATATATTTTTTTTCTTTTTTTAATTTAAATTTTTTTTTTTTTTTTTTTTTTTGCTTTTATTAGATAGTATAGTGGAGAATGGACAGGAAGCAAAGTGGTGGGACGGGATTCAGGGTTCGTACAGGGTGCTTAAAGTGCTTAAAGTACTTGAATTTGACCTTGAAAACAGCCATATTTATGAAAAGGTACTTGAAAAGTGCTTGGATTATTGAAAGACAATATATATGATATTAGAGTTTAATTTAATCGATAAAACAATCTTTACACACCAAATTAATGCTGCAGCCCGTCTGAGATACATACAGTATAAAGCCATTTTGCATGGTTATGAGCGTGATATTGCTCATATAAATATCCACGTATATGATACAGCTTTCCTTCAGGTCAATCATATATTCTTGGGAATATATGAAAAAAAAAATCAGTTGGAATAAGGAAAGCGATATCTTTGTCACAGTATGCTTTCAGTGGTTAAAGTTACCACAGTCGTTGCGTGTGCTGCACTTCATTTGTACCATTTTGTTTTATTAGTTTATTTTTATTTATCTAAATTATCAAATTTTAGAATTTGAAAGATAATAAAGATCTTGTTTGATAAGTGAGATCTCTGATTGTAGTCCTTGAAAACCAAAAAAGTAGTGCTTGAAAAGTCTTTGAAAGTCCTGGAATTTAATTTTACAGTATCAGTACGAACCCTGGGGATTCGAGCTTGGGTCACCCAAAGCTGACTCACAGTCACTCTGACTGTGAGTCAGAGTGCTGCCCATGAACTATATTATAATATTTTTTATAATTTCCTGGCTATGTGATATTAAAGTGTATGTCTTAATTATGTCACATGGAGAGTCACAAGACCTTTTGGGCCAAAAAATGGGTCTTGGAATGTTGTGAACCTCTGGCTTTATATTTATATTTAAAACGTTTGGGCTCTGTTGCAGTTATGCTGGAGATGTGGAGATTAACGTTGAGGTGAAGAAGTACTTCTGTAAAGCTGGAGTGAAAGGCATTCAGGTAAGAAAGAGGACAATGGGACTCATTAAAGTTAACAGATAAAAGACTCATTGACTGAAACCAGCTTTCTTCTTTCTATAGCTCCATGGAAAATTGAGGGTGATCTTGGAACCTCTAATTGGAGATGTTCCTCTTGTTGGAGCCGTCACCATGTTCTTCATTCGCAGACCGGTTAGTCAACCGTTTTATATTTTAATTACTATATTACATCATAATAATTACTACACAGTCTTTGTTTCTACTTCAATTCCCCATAGAAACTGGACATCAACTGGACTGGCCTCACCAATTTTTTAGACATACCTGGTTTGAAGTGAGTGCATTTGTTTTGTATCATCGTTCTCTTTTGGGTTTATGATTCAGATATACCATAACTCCACTAGACCTATTAATACTGTAACTTTTTCTTCTCATATGCTTCATTCATTGATAATCAGTAGAGCAGTGGTCTGATTATTCAGTCTGCTTCCCTCTATTCAGATAAAGTAGGGAAACATGCAGTCATTCATATTTATCATAGCTTAACCCATTATAATCACCCAGAAACCATGCTGTCAAATAGTTCAAATGTATTTTGTTTGTGTTCCATTTTCTCTGTACGAACCCCTTGCATTCATTTTCAGTGCCATGTCGGACACTATGATAATGGATGCAATCGCCTCTTTCCTGGTTCTCCCCAATCGTCTCACTGTGCCTTTGGTGGCCAACCTGCACGTAGCACAGCTGCGTTCCCCTCTGCCACGGGTAACACTTCACTGTGCTTTAATGGAGTATTTAACTATATTAACCTCCTTATTTTAACTATTCAAGATCCATCGAATGTACTTAATACTCCATAGTTTCTTCATGCATGCTTGTCCAGTGTAGCTGCTTCATAATGTTGAACTGCAAGGGCGTGTTTCTCATTTCCATTATTACATATGCTAATTTAGACATACCTCATGCACTCCGCTTACATTTGTTTTGTGTTTTCCCACAGGGTATTGTGCGTATCCACTTGCTGGAGGCAGAAAACCTTGCTGCCAAGGATAACTACATGAAAGGCGTGATATCTGGGAAGTCTGACCCGTATGCAGTGGTACGGGTGGGAACGCAGACCTTCACCTCCCACCATGTGGACAACAACCTTAATCCTCAGTGGAGGGAGATGTACGAGGTCAGAGATGTGTATTGGTAGCATGCGATCAGTGTGATCAGTTAACTGCTGAAAAAGTGTCACAGCTCTGAGTAAAAGGAAGCTGTGGTTCAAACCACTAACACTATGTAGATGTTTACTGTGTTGTGGCTCTCGTAACTGCTGGCAACAACAAGAAAAAAAAAAATGTGATAGTGCAGGATGTGACTATCATGTGCTGAGATCAGATGAGCATGGAGCAAAAGCACAAGCTCACAAAAAACACTACAAGATTATGAGTTCCAGATCTTAAAGATGTTTTGCAGCATTATTGCTCAATTCTGTTTATCACATATTTTATATGTACTGTATGTGTTTGTGTGTTTGTTAGGTGATTGTTCATGAAGTACCTGGTCAAGAGCTGGAGCTGGAAGTGTTTGATAAAGATCCTGACCAGGATGACTTCCTTGGGAGGTATTATTTTATTACAGATTATATATATATATAAGTAAGCAATAAGGTACGAGAGGCTGTGCTGTATTGTGAATAAGTTATGGCTTTTATAAAACGGTTACCACACAATACAAATATTAAAGCCAAAAATATGTATCAATGCAACTTTTCATGAAGTAAACTTTCACTAAAGCCTTCCTTCCGCCGGAAAAAATAGTCCCTGACCGTGAACAGCAACAGAAGTTACATTATAACGGCATTAGATGACGGCAAAAACTTTTTTATCAGTGTGTCAGTCTGTAGTGAAGACTTTTATATTGAAAAGACTGAATTGTTGTGAACACAGAACAAGACGCAACTGACAAATGCTTTGACTAGCGCTGTCAGTCATGGGAAAACCCCTTAACTCTTAAAAGGACAAGATAATTCATCGGACATTTTTTTTATTATGAACATAGGACTGACCTGAAGGAAAATGCTAAATCTGAATGCAGGCAATAAACTCGCTCAATTGATCTCTTTTTCACAATACTCTTCTACATAATACAGTAAGCTTCAATGAACAATATCAATTGAGAACAAACAGTTTACGTTACTAAGTGTGGTTGCTAAGGGTGTTTTGTAGTGATACACAGAACTGTTGGGTGAAGCGGTCATAGTCGTGTTTTATTGTGAATAAAACACAGCTATTGACCAATCAGAATCAAGGACAGGAACTAACCGTTTTATAAATATATATAAAGATGATCAAAAAATGATTAATATTATTTATAATATATATTATATAATATAAATAATTACATTTTTATTAATATCTTTAATATAAGAAATGCTTATATTGAATCATGTCTTTCTCTGTCTCTGAATTTAAAAAAAAAATTTTTTAGAATGAAGCTGGATTTAGGTATTGTAAAGAAAGCAGTTCTTTTGGATGAGGTACATCTTTTACACTGATTCTTTTTTTTTTTTTTTTGTTATTTTTCCTTACACCAAGAAACCTTTCCATTATTATTCTGTCTTTTGATCATATTTATTTCACCATTCTTTCTTAGCAGTGTCTTAGCAGTGCAGTCTGTATTGTTTGTAATAGTAATGCAATGCTTTTTTACTGTGGTTTTAGTGGTACACTTTAAAGGACGCAACATCAGGTCAGGTTCATCTCAAGCTAGAATGGCTCTCTCTGCTGCCCTCTGCAGAGCGCCTTAATGAAGTAAGATCTTACCTGCTAGACTATAAAAAACAGTGTATTTGCCACTGCTCTTTTAATCTCTAGACTAAACGTTTTATTAAATATAGGTGCTGGAGAGGAATCAAAACATTACGATATCTGGCAGAACAGCAGATCCTCCTTCTGCTGCCATTTTAACTGTTTATCTGGACCGGGCACAAGATCTACCTGTAAGACTGTTTTCTGCACAACTATTGTTCTTCTATTGTTTTGTTAAAAGTGCTTTACATGTTGACGTTATTAAGTATGATGTATTTCTATTTAGTTTAAAAAAGGTAATAAGGACCCCAGTCCCATGGTGCAGGTTTCTGTGCAGGATACCACCAAAGAGAGCAGGGTATGGTGTCATCACTCTTATTATATATCATATGTAAAATATATACCATATTTATACCTTTTGGAGTCACTATTACATATGTTCTCTCATAATTAATAATCCAGACGGTGTATGGGACTAATAATCCGGTATGGGAGGATGCCTTTACGTTTTTTATTCAGGACCCACGCAAACAAGATATCGACATCCAGGTATAGTCACTG
This sequence comes from Elopichthys bambusa, assembly GCA_037101425.1. Taxonomy (NCBI): domain Eukaryota; kingdom Metazoa; phylum Chordata; class Actinopteri; order Cypriniformes; family Xenocyprididae; genus Elopichthys; species Elopichthys bambusa. Next base: position 13,414,157 of record CM074451.1, read on the forward strand.
TGATAGCAAAATATTGAATTTAAATTATTAGTTTAAACCTGATGCTATGTTTTTCATGATGTAACTGCAATAATATCCTTTCAAATGCTTATTTAAAGTGCCCCTATTATGCTTTTTCTGATATTACCTTTAATGTAGCTGTTTGTGAATGTAAAAGGTTTGCAAAGTTTCAAAAATCAAAGTAAAAGATAAATAGCGTTATTGTTTCCTAAAAGAAAGTGAACAACATCAACTTTGACCCGCACTCAAACACTGTAGTTGTAGATGAAGCCTGGAAGAGTTTGGTTCATGTTGTCGACATGTCGAGAAGACGCTTTTAGTTGTGCTGTTTGGATCACTGTCTGCAAGTGCTAAGGAAGCCTCCGGAGCTGAAATTCAGATATGGTAACGAGTGTTTCGTTTTCGACACGCGCTGTAAGCGGTTGACCAATCACAACAGACTGGGCCATTTGACCAATCAGAGCAGAGTAGGCTCTCAGAAAGGTGGTGTTTCTGAGAGTGAATCATTTATTGAACTATTTTAGACACTGAAAAAAGTGGTGAAGCTGCTATGTATGATGAGAAAATTAAAGTATTTTTGACCTTGGCATAAAACAGCATAATAGGGACACTTTAATTGTATGTATACATGTTAACCATTTCTTCACTGTAATTTTGTTTATATTTGCTTCCACTTGCTCCAGGTGAAGGATGATGACAGGTCTTTGACTCTGGGTGCTCTGTCTATCCCCATGTCCCGTCTGCTGTCCAGCACTGAGCTAACCATGGATCAGTGGTTTCAACTAGAAAAGTCTGGACCGGCCAGCCGTATTTACATCACATTTATGCTGAGGGTAGGATTGATTTTTGTTTATTATTAAAAACTATTAAAAATCTTAAGGACATATAATGCAGGAGTTCTGTGGTATTTGTTTCAGGTGTTGTGGCTAAATGAAGAAGCCATCCTTACCTCACCCGTGTCTCCATTACCCGGAGATGGAGATGCTGAATCAGAAGTGTCTCCAGGGGCAACAATGGTGACCCCCACTTTAAAACGTCCCGAGCACACTAGTCCAGACAGCAGTTTTGCTTCTGAGGTAAGCCTGTAGAGAAGTGTAGGACTTATACAAAATACAGGATTGAAGTTATCAATATTTGTGATTGTCAATATAGGGTGTTCTGCGGATCCACCTAGTAGAAGCCCAGAGTCTCATCGCTAAAGACAATTTAATGGGTGGCATGGTGAAGGGAAAGAGTGATCCATATGTGAAAATCCAAGTGGGAGGAATGGCCTTTAAGAGTCAGGTCATCAAAGAGAACCTCAACCCCACCTGGAACGAACTTTATGAGGTATGCATGCTGATTTATTTTGTGTGCAACATGGAGGGATATGGCTTCTTTCTCAAAACAGAAGGATTCCGTCTTGATTTCTGCTTTAAAGGGATAGTTCACCCAAAAAATGAAAATTCTGTCATCATTTACTCCAAACCTGTATCAATTTCTTTGTTCTGCTGAACACAAAGAAAGATATTTGGAAGAATGTCAGTAACCAAACAGATCTCATCCCCCATTGACTTCCATATTTTTTTTTTTTTCCTACTATGGTTGTCTGTGGGGTGCGAGATCTGTTTGGTTACTGACATTCTTCCAAATATCTTCCTTTGTGTACAGCAGAACAAAGTAATTTATACAGGTTTGGAACAACCTGAGGGTGAGTAGAATTTTCATTTTTGGGTGAACTATCCCTTTAAAAATTGCTTAATTTCTCCACTGCTGTAGGCATGTACAAACAATTTATTTTCGTCTCTGGAAAACAAATGTCCCAACTGCAATGCGTATATGCAAAAGTAATGCATACCTGCATGCTTGTACTGTAGGTGATCTTGACCCAGCTCCCAGGTCAGGAGGTGGAGTTTGAACTTTATGATAAAGACATTGACAAGGACGACTTCCTTGGCAGGTGAAGCCGCAACCTTCCTCTTTTACTTTCAGAATGTGATGCTCTAGTTTAGTTTTATTGTACTGATTTTTGAGTAATAGTGGAAAAAAACAGGCTACAAAATCACTTTCACTTCTGTTCAAAAGTTTGAGGTTGGTAAGATTTTTTAAATGTTACTGAAAGAAGTCTTTTATGCTCATCAAGTCTGTATTTATTTGATAAAAAATACAGTAAAAACAGTGATGTTGTGGATTTTTTTATAAAATAGAAATAGAAACTTGAAATGAGGGTGATTATTTAAAAATTCAAAACAGTTGTTTTTACAATTTGTATGACAGAGCTGACAAATCATGTTATTGTCTGAGGACAGATGGTTTTAAGGGTAGTGAATAAGATAAAAAAAATAAAATCCAGTGAAAGTGTACATTTGTGTTAAGAAAATGCTAGTGATCATCTGTGATTCGTTTCAAAGCGGCAGGTAAGTTTGTGTTGTATGTTATAATATTTTGGCTAGTGTATTTAGAGTATTAGTTCCTCTATTGATGAATATCAGTATTGTTCCTATAGTGATTTAACATCTGCTTGCAGGGTTAAACTAAGTCTCAGAGATCTCATCAGTGCTCAGTTTACTGATCAGGTGAGTCTCTCGTGCATGTTTGTTTGTTTGTTTTTAAATGTAATATTCATAACGTTTTTTATTTTTTATACTTGCTATTTTTGCTTGTATGCTTGTTTATTTATGCTTTGTTTATGAATGCCTGCTTCCTCATGCAGTGGTATACTCTGAATGATGTTAAGTCTGGACGAATTCATCTGGTGTTGGAATGGGTGCCTAAAATTTCAGATCCCACTAGACTTGAACAGGTAACAGTTTATATATGCTTTTATTGTTCATCTGCATTAATTAAATATTAACATTTTGTTGATTGGTTTTGTGAATTTTTTTTTTTTTTTGTATCCAGATTCTACATTACAACTATCGTCAGTCTTACCTGAATAAAACGGTTCCCTCTGTTGCACTGCTTTTTGTGTATATCGAGAGAGCACATGGTCTGCCTGCAAGTTTCATTTTATTTTCATCAGAGTATTTATTTAGTACTTAATTTTCCATAGCTAGTAGTTAGCAACAACTTTGCTTCAATTAACTGTATGTTAGCAGCACCCAGCAATGAAAATGTAATGTTGTTCACAGTTAAAAAAGAGCGGGAAAGAGCCAATGGTGGGAGCAGAAGTGTCAATCAAAAATGTATCCTACCGGACCAAAGTAAGGCCCCTTAAATCTAGGGACATTTATACTGATGTTATCAAAATATCAAAGACTCACAAAGGATCATATCTCCCTACTAGGTTTTCAATCGCTCGACTTCTCCACAGTGGGATGAAGCTTTTCATTTCCTGAGTCATAATCCAACAGAAGACACACTTTTAGTCAAAGTGAGAAGCTGCATTTTACAATAAATATTGATTTTAAGGTGTGCAATGTTTACATAGTTTTTTCTGCTCTGGAGTGTATTTTATGTGAGTTTGCTGTGTGTAGCTCTCTCACAGCTGGGGTCTGGCTCTGGGTTCACTTGTGCTTCCACTGAGGGAGCTGCTGAATGAGAAGGATCTGGTGCTGGACCACTGGTTCAGTCTGGATGGAGCCATGCCTGAGAGTCAGATTCTGTTGAGAGCTGAACTCAAGGTTAGAAATCACACATATTATTAACATGTGCTGAGCAGCAGGACACATTTACATTCAGTTCCAACATCCACATACTTTCTGCTATATAGTGTGTTCTGTTCAACATGGAATTAAACACATGCTCACCAATGCTGCATTTATTTAACCAAAAACATGACATTATGTTATAAATACTGTTTTCCCTATATTTTTATGGGTTCAAGCGCATAGCGCTGAAACCCTATTGTAATTGCTAGAATTTCCAAGGATTAGCATTCTCCCCTAAAAGCAATCAAGCAGATCAAACTGTAAGTCGTAGAGACTTCACCAATCTACAACGTCACCAAGGCTCACTCCAATCAGCCTGATGGTGGCGCTACAGCGATCAAAAGTATGTAATGCTCATAACTCCTAAACCGTTAATCGCAGGCTCAAGTGTCTTATATCGTTGGAATCATTGGCTCAGATTCGATCATCACCCGGAATTTTCAGGTGTTTTGGATTTTTCAAAAAAACCTACTTTTGCGAACTAGTACTAGGTTTTTCGCTCGATCGGAAGCAAACCATTGCAGTAAGATGCTCTGGAGTCTGATTGTCAATAAAAGATCAAAATTTCTATTAATCTCTGTGACGGGACACCAAAACGTTCAAGGTGGGCCAAAATGGCTATCCCTCTTGAACGAAATAAGATTATTTCTCCAAACTCGGTACACCTATGTATGGGCTCGGTTTGTGCTTGCGCAAAAAAAAGGACATGTGACTGGCCACTTGGTGGTGCTATAAAATAAAAAAAACACGAAAACGGCTATATCTATGCAACAGTTAGTCCGATTGACTTGAAAACTGGCATATGGTGTCTTTGTCCAAGGTGCTGTGATTGTCTGCAAGGACATTCCCATATTTCTAAAGACACGATCGCTGTCGGCCAATGAAGTTCAAGCGGGTGTCAGACAAGGTTAACGGAGGCCGATTAGAATGAAACACACTGGGCCTGTGTGACTCACAGCCCTAGAGGCCTCAACCTCGATAATTGTTAAAAAGCTTTAAAACATATATTTCCTTAGAAAATAGCCTGTTTTGACTGTAAATGGTCTTTTCCATCCATGATCTAGTTGGTTATAGGCTTGCTTAATAAAACATAATACCCTTTTTACACATGTGCTTAAAGGCCTTAAAGTGCTTGAACCCCTTTAATTGTCACTCACAGCTATATTTTAAAATGATAAGCTGAATTTTCAGCAGCCATTACACCAGTCTTCAGTGTCACATGATCCTTCAGGAATCATTCTAATATACTGATTTTGTGCTCAAGAATAATTTCTTGTTTTATCAATGTTACTTATCCCAAACTTCTTGACAGTATGTGTAAATAAAACAAAAACATCTCACCTGTTTATCAGCTCCTAGACAGCAAGTTGGCACAATGTAGTGATGCGGAGGATACTAGTCATGTCATCCCCAGTGGAGAGGCAGCTGCTGCAGCCAATCATGAGCTCCGACACAGAAGTGTGCCTGCTCAAGGGTGAGACACAAGAGGAGCTATATTTCATTTGCAACAGTAGGCTAGTATTCATAGGCAGAATCAAAAAAGTAACTGACATTGACATATGTGTGTTGGTTTATGTTTGTGGATGGATGCAAATACAGAGGTGAGGATGCCAGTTCATCCGGGAAAGCCCAGATGAAGCTCTCCATTGCTTATTCATCTGAGGAGAACCGATTGGTTATAACTGTCCATGCCTGCAGGTAGGAATCATACAAGCAATCATACAAGACTTTCCCCTATTCATTCTTAGTAACCCCCGACTAAACCCAGTGCACGCTTTAGGGGGTCTGTTAAAACTCAGCGGGCTCAGGGAAGGCAAGAGAGACGCGGACTCCCTCTGTAACTTTACCTGCGAGTGTTGCTTTTGGACATGTGTTATTTTAGAAAAATTAGTGATTCATACACTTTTTAATGTCACATTTTGTAATATTTTTTATTTTTGTAATATCGACTATTTTCTCATTTTTTTTAATAGGAGGAAATGCTATTATGACTACTGCAAATTTAAGGGGAAAAAGAACCTTATTACTGGTTATGGTCTTCAGTTTATTTTCATAATTGTGTATTGATGCACAGGAACTTGCCGTCCTACTCTAAGGATCCACCAGACACTTACATCTCATTCATTCTGCATCCGGACAAGAACCGGAACACCAAAAGGAAGACCACTGTTAAGAAGAAAAGCCTTAAACCTGAGTTCAGTGAGAGGTTAGTAAGAACATTCATCAAATCATTATCTGATGACATTGAGAGCCAAATGTTAACCATCTTTCACTCTCTCCTACAGATTCGATTTTGACATGTCACTTGAAGAAGCTAAGCAGAAACATCTTGAAATGTCTGTCAAGAACAGTATTTCCTTCATGAGTCGTGAAAAAGAGCTTCTTGGCAAGGTATTCATAACATGACAAGTCAGATAACAACACCACAGACATTATAGACCCTTTTCAAAATACTAAATTTCAATCACCATTCTGTTTCAGGTTCAGATAGACTTGAGTCAGCTGGATCTCAAGACAGGAGTATCACAGTGGTAGGTGCTGTACTGTTGTTCACTGTAGATTACTCTGAGAGTGTTTGCTTACATCTGTTCTTATTTGTATAATTTCAGGTATGACTTGTCACATGAGACCAACTGAACGGCCTTCCCATGTTGACTTTATTCACGGTCGTTTGAAGTAAAGGTCGATTTCACGGATGTTTACTTGTCCCGACACAAGCAGAGGGTCGGAGTGTTCCTAAAACAGGGTGTCCTGAGTTTGATGGTGTCAGGACTAAGATTGTATCTTGCTGTGCAACTAGCTTTGACCCAAAATATAGCCTGCTTGATTCCCACCATAAATGAATAATGTTCGCACAAGACGGCTACGAGGATGCCACACGTGACAGCATGTTGGAGAAATGTTACATTACATTTTTAAGTGTTTAATTTGTAGCTTTTACTTTTTATGAGTTCCTGCACTTTATGGGTCAGTGAGAATGCAGCAATGGGATGTTGGAGCTTCTGTTCAGCTGTGTTTATTACATATCAGTGTTTATTACATTTCATTCCAACATTTCAACAAAAAATACTTTTAGAATTGCTTAGTTTCAGATAAGTTTACACCATGCATTTCAAAATAACCAAATTTCAAAATATTAGTATTCAGTATTTCATATTTAGAAAAAAAAAAGTCTTAAGAAGCCCAGATAAAAGGAACCTTTTTAATTGTTTTGAAATCGAAGTCATGACAAGGGTTTGTTTAGTTATTAACGTCTTTATATCTTTGTTTCACATATTTTTGCTTTGTGTTTGTGAGTAGACAATTCATTTTACACATATCAAAGACATTTTGATCACTGTGCAAAGTCTGTACTTTCCCAAAGATTTAAAAAAAAAAATATTTTATGTATGTATGTTTGAACCAAAAGGCAGCATGAATATTTACATTTTAAGTGCCAATGAGTCTCTGAAAGAAGTTGCTCAAAAATGTTACAAAAAATGCTTGAGTTGTGTTTTGCAGTACATAATTAGTTCCTGATGAGAAAGACACTTGAATAAACAGACATATGGAAGAAGAAAAAAAAAAATATATATATTTTTTACATTGAAATGTAGTGCTTCTGCACCCTATTACTCAGAACCTGTATTGCAGTTTTAATAAATATGTAATTTGCACTTTAAACACGTGTTTTGTTGTTCTATGTTTTAACATGCATTTAGTACATTTAAATAATTTAATTTCTTTATTCAAAATGAGTTAACCAGTCAGAATCATATACAGTTGTGAATATTAGATGTTTCATCACTGTCTGGAAATAAAGAAAATTACCGCCAAATAGTCCTGACTCATGAATGAAGTCATTAAAATGCCACAGCAGTTCCCAATTAATGATGCTGTAGTTCCAGCATACCGCCAGCAGGTGGCGACAGAGAGAACGGAAAACCCCTGCCATTCATCTTTACGCTAGAGATGTGAAGTTTGAGGGTGGGATCACTCGCATCTCTAAAGCTTTCATTGTGGACGCAGTGAGTTAACAGATGAGCACTAATCGTGATCCCACAAAATACAACATAAACAAAAACTCTACAGCATAGACAAGAGAAGAGAGACAACAGAATAAAGAAGAATTAAGAGGACTGACTGCTTGACATGGATTGTCCAGACATCTGCAATACAATACTTTTCAAGAGGACAAGAGAGTGATACTTTTTGGCTTTTTATTCACTTACATGATTTTTATCTAACATATTAGATATCTCATCATTATTTAAGATTCATGTCAATTAGGAATCGGTTCTGAAAAGGATCACTTTTTCTTTCTTTTATACTTTTTTTAACAAAACAAAAGTGGAATGTGATCGCACGTATTGGATGTATGTTGGATTTATAAAGGGCGCTGGGAGGCAAAGACTGAATTAGACACAGAGCATCTGAATCCTGCATCACTTTATAAAAGTAAAATATGGGGAATATTGAAAGCGTGGACGGGCAATCTGAGATGAAGCATCATATCATGCCCTTGAAAGTTCCCATGCCTGACCCAACAGAGCTGGAAGAAAGATTTGCCATAGTTTTGGTGAGTATACAACAGTTACGTGTATAAATATACAGTGTAGTGTATTTTTACTTTAAAAAAATGTTTCAAACTTTTTAGTATGCATTTAAAATATTTAATTTATATCAAGTTATTTTCACTTTATCTTAACAGAATTTACACAGCTTTTATTTACATAAAATCGTAATGTATTTCCTTCTAACGTTTCCTTCATTTAAATATATTTTTGTTCTTGTGTTATTACCTCTTGATATTGCTTGGCCCTTTTAAACTTTACAGTGATCAACAGATAATCACAGCGCTTCGACGTTGACATTTCTCTGATATGTTCCGTATGTCAGAAGCGCGTTTGCTTTATGACTTTCTCAAATGTTCTGCCACCCCCATTTTGTTACTCACACGCTTCTCCTCAGTCCTTTTGTCTCTGAAGCTTCACGAGCGCTGACAAATGATGTGATATTTCGCATGAGGGTGAAAGACACATACACAACAGTCACTTTACATCACAAAAGTTTTGTTTGGTAAAATGACATAGAGTGTCATTTTGTGAGGAGTGTATTGTGATTCATCTTCTCAGAGCGCAGAATTTTCTGAATTCCCCCAAAACTCCTACAAGCGAGAGATGGTTAAAGATCCGCCTCCTTCTCTCTCTCTGTCCAGCGCCTGGTGTTCGTTTTGAGCAGACATTTGTGTTGAACACACACTTACACACTCATCTGTCATTATGAATCTGACATTATGAGGCAATCAGGCGTGTTTATGTAATACAGTAACTGAATCAACATCATAACATTTGTAAACATCGCCCTCCCAGACACTGTCATGTAGAGTCTTCGTAGTTTTTGTTGTTAACCAACTGTTGATCTCTGTTTACGTTTTAAAAAACGGATTAATAGATGCTTCCCTGCTTTTAATTTTTCTCAGAGGTTCTCTGAGGGCAAAAAGTCAGACAGAGATAGATATATAGATAGATAGATAGATAGATAAATTGATAGATAGATAGATTGATTGATTGATTGATTGATTAGTGTGACTACAGCTGCTAGTGCACTACTACTGTGTTTTGGGTAGTTGCTAGGCAGTTGCTATGGTATTCTGGATGGTTGCAAGGACATTTCTAAGGTCCTAGACTGTCAGATAGATAGATAGATAGATAGACTAACATTCTCTTAACGAATCATTGATTTATTTAGAATTGATCAAAGAGTTCTAGTTTAACAACAAAGTGACCTCATTCTCTCCATCCTAGACTGATGATGGAAAGACTGACCATCCCAGGGTGGGTCCGAGGTCAGTTTTTGTCAGCAGTCTTTAACTTTGGCCAGATTTCCTCTCACTGCTTTAACTTTGTGGGAAAGCATAACATTTTGAGTAACATTTGTTTCAGTGCTGTTATCGGATGGCAGCATGTGCTGGGCACTGTCTGTCCCGTTCGACAGATAAAGGAACATCAAAGTGTGTGTCTGGTAGAGAGCACACCACTCAGGACAGGCCTTTGGCTTCATGCTATGGTACTGATTAGACTCACACAGGTTGAGAGTGTTTCTTCCATCAAAGAATTATCAATTCAGTCTGAACAAAATCACATTCTTCTTAAATAGTAGTCACATGTGCATGTTTATATGCATTATTATGCATTTAAAAGTAACAAATAGAAAACAATGTGATTCTGACAGCCACAGCCTCTCTTCTATTGTGCATTTATAACTTTCCTGACACTATACATAGTACAATCAGTGATGTAACCCTCCTTCCCTCACTTCCGCTATTGATTTCCTGTGTGCAACTGCTTGTTATGCACATTTAGCTCAGTGTGAAGTTGTATCTGCTCGTACCATCTCCCCTCCTTCAGACACACGCTCTCAGACGGACAGCGCATAATGATGTCATAGGTGTAGGCTGTGCCTGCACAGTAATATCCGTGCAATGATGGCTTTAACAGGAGCTTAGCACACAGGAGGGCAGGCTGTGTGTGTGGAGATGGATCAGGGGATAAGACCCCTGGGTTACATCAGACGACTTCATGCGCCCCGCTAATAAAACGCTTTGGTTCAGGCCTAACCGAGCGCATGTGCCATATACAACATTTTGCTCTTTTTCCTTTGTCTGGCTGATTCAGACTCTGCTTCATCTCAGCTCTTTGCGGCTGGAAACAGCTGCCTGACATTTTTCCCTCGTTTGTGAAAGGAAATTGCATTGTGGAGCTGGCTGCGGCCAGTTTCTCCAGCGGTGCCTGGAGAGTTCAGTACGTTGGCTACTGGCTTTCTTGATGTTCTCAATCTAGACTGGTTTGCTTTGCTTTCCCGCAGTCTTCAAGCTTCAGACAGAAGATTATGGTTTTCTTTTTTCAAATTAGCAACATCTTGACTGAATATATGTAACAGAGGCAAACTAGTAAGATCTGTGAGATTAAACCTTACTCCCCTGGCCTCCCCGTCCTTGTTAGTGTCCCTGCCTCCAATGCCAGAGACGCAAGTTCGAATCCCACTCAGAGCGGGTCAAGTAGAACCGGTTACATTTGGTGCCATGACCCGGATGGGAGTGAGGTGGTTTGGAGGGGTGAGTGTAATGGAGGCAAGCTAGTAAGAGCTGTGAGAGTAAACCTCACTCCCCTGGCCTCAAGAGACGAACTGGTGACTGACGCCAGAGATTGGTGTCTTTAGCGCACCCGCCTCCCATGCTGGAGACGCAAGTTCGAATCCCACTCAGAGCGGGTCAAGTAGGACCGGTTACATTTGGTGCCGTGACCCGGATGGGAGTGAGGTGGTTTGGAGGGGTGAGTGTAACGGAGGCAAGCTAGTAAGAGCTGTGTGAGTAAACCTCACTCCCCTGGCCTCAAGAAACGCACTGGCGACTGACGACAGAGATTGGTGTCTTTAGCGCACCTGCCTCCCATGCCGGAGACGCAAGTTTGAATCCCGCTCAGAGCGGGTCAAGTAGGACCGGTTACATTTGGTGCCGTGACCCGGATGGGAGTGAGGTGGTTTGAAGGGGTGAGTGTAATGGAGGCAAGCTAGTAAGAGATGTGAGAGTAAACCTCACTCCCCTGGCCTCAAGAGACGAACTGGCGACTGACGCCAGAGATTAGTGTCTTATAAATTATGACATAATTTTCTTTTTTAGATGATTTTTAAAAGAAAAAATCCTCTTCCTTTAAGAAGAGTTTTTTTGTTGCTTGTTTTGCCAGCTTACAAAGTAGGTGTGTTAGAGTCAACATAAAGACTGTTTTCTTTCTTAATCCTATCCTGGTCTTATTGGGCATGATTCATCTGCACACACATTATTCCAAATAGATGTTTGTCTTCATAATCATCAAAATGTAAAACGCAATCTATGAAATAAAGTCTTGACAAACATTTTTTTCTCATTAAATATATTTTTTTCTCATTAAATATACTTTTTCATTCATAAGTATTCAGAAAATTTTAATGTTTGTTTGTTTTAGTAATTTTGCCATATTTTAATAATTTTATTACATTTTTCAGTTTTAGTTTTCGTAACTTTAGTACTTTAGCTTAAACTAATTAATTTCAGTTAGTTGCCAAGGCAAAATTTTTAATCTAATATTTATATTTAATTTTATTTCAGTTACCAAAAATGTTTTTGTTTTTTTTAATAGTTTTAGTTAACAAAAAACAACACTGGTTGCATTTCATATTTACATTAAAAATGCTCTACAAAATTTCAGCCTTTTTACCTAAACTATGGCTAAAAGGTAAGATTGCAAGTTACGTGCTGACACGTGACATAAACATGCAAGGGGAGCAATGTAAACCTGAAATTTTCCACCAAATCCGAACTGACAGCTAAAAATATAATTTATTATTATTGGCTAACTGACTAATAATGACTTTTTGTTCATTTTAACCTTTGTCGTGCAGCTTTAACAATGTAGGTGGAACCCTAAATCCATGTGGAATATTCTATGGTAATGGAACACTCTTACACCTCACTCTTTGTCTGAAACTGAAGTTAGGGTCTGGCTTCCCAGCTAAACTTCTCCATATGGGTCTCTGTTTTGTTAAAGAGACAGGAGGTGTAATTTTTTTCTGAGGCGCACCGATGGAGCGGGAGTAGATGTGTGTGTGATATCCTCTTTCAAAGTGCTCCCGCTTGACTGCACTGCAGCGGATTCCTGCGGTCTGCTCTCGGTTAAAGCCACGGGAGAACTTTACAGAGGGAAAATTCCCTTTGAACTGGCTGTCTGCCACTATGCACCGTTGTAATGACTTTACCAACACTTTTAGCAGAATGCCATACTGTAGGGCTATTTCAAAGACCTACTGGGTTTATTTTCTTGTTTGTCTACTTTGAAGTACACTCAGAGAGATTTGCCATTTTGGTTATTGTAGTAAACTCCTACTTTCCACAATTCAAAGAGCTTTAGGTGTGCAAGTGTTTAAGTGCGAGCTTTGCCACACAGGAAGAAGCAACACAGTGACCCTTCCAGCCCCATTGCTTGTCAGTGTGACCCTTGACACTGTGCTGTCCGTCATGTCACAGTATTTGATAGATGTCACTCAGGTGGAACTAATGGAGTCAAGCTGTGGCTCCTGTTTATGGGACATTAAACCTAAATCATTTTCATTCGTTTTTGGCCTGTGCTTCGTTTATCCGCTCTGTGTGTCTGGTCAGCCTGGTTTTGGGCTGAGTGGAGCACTTCTAAAGAGCCTGCAGGTGGGGAGGAATCGGCCATTGTTTGTTTATTATGCTGCAGACTCATGCTGTGGGAGTGTACATCTGTCTCTCCTGTGACCCTGTCGCAATGTCAGCGCTGGGATGTCTGAGGCTCCTCTCTGTGGGCATCCTTGTCCTACATGAAAACAGAGACTCACACGTATGTATTATTTAAGTCTGACAGGTTTTTGTGTTGTGCTAAGTTTAAAGTGCCCCTATTATGTTATTTTAAATGTTCCTAATTTTGTTTTAGAGGTCTGCTGCAATAAGTTTACACGCATCCAAGGTCAATACATTGCAGCATCACCTCTTTTCTCTCAGTGACAAAAATGGTTCAATCAAGGATTCGGTCTCTCTAAACCTCTCCTTTCTGAGAGCTTACTCTGCTTTGATTGGTCAGAAGGCTCAGTTGGATGTGAGCTCGTGTCGAAAACGCAACGCCAATTACTATATCTGAATTTCAGCTCCTGAGGCTTCCTCTGCACTGGTATACACAGTGTTACGATCAGTAACAATGGTGTCGGTTTTACCGTATCAATTCAAGCCTGAGTCCTCATCCTTTGGAAGTTCATGCAAAGTGGATTGGCTTTTGCAGCGCAGAAAATAGCATATGTTGAAAACACAAACTAAACACTTCCAGGCCTCAGTGTTTGAGAGTGGGACAATAAAGACCACATAGGCTGGCATTGTGTGAATTTGTTACAAACCTATGTAGATTCATGGAGGACATAAAACTGGAATTACTGACGACTTGTTTCAGGCAGTTCAGAATCGGTTCCTTAATTTGGGAGACAATAAAATTTATTGTTTACTTTCATCTTCGAACCTTTACATTCACAAACAGCTACATGAAAGGTAATATCAGAAAAAGCACGATAGGGGCACTTTAATGTGAAGACTTTTTTTGTTCATTGGATATTTGTTGATATTTAAATTCATTACACAGATTTACAAAGGTTAAAGTTGCAATAAATGATTCAATCACTATGTTAAAAATGGTCTAAATGTATTTTTATCGTCTGTGGAAGGCGTAGGACCATAAAATGTTCATCCAATTATTATATTTGGAAATTGTTATTATAATTATTATATTATTACATAATACGATGTCCTACCTGCCTGTCAACGTATGTTTTTACATACCCTTGCGCACCCTGTTTGCGCAGACATCATACGTCATCATGCTGTGCAGAGATTATACAGACAGACCTCAGTCACCACAAACAAACAGCAGCCACCTTTTACAGTTCCTACCAAATCAAAACAACAAGCTTATGCTGTGTTCATGCCATAAATATCATAATTAAGGGATGGCAACCCGTTCTAACCAGAGCTGTTCAGGAAGACTCAGAATTATGCGTTTCCATGTCAACAGTTTCAACACCGAAATGAATCTGCAGCAAGCTCTCTAAGGTGTTTACGTTCATTATTATTGTAATGTTATGTGCTTTGAGACATGAGGTATTTTAACACCGCCTCCTGTGACGCCTTAAGAGCAGCCGTCTGCGTGTGTGTGTTCAGTGTTTTGGAGGAGGCGTGGTTAGTGCTGGGCGGTATACCGGTTCATATGGTATACCGGTTTCAATTTCGAGACCGTATCTTTAAAAAACCGGCATACCGGTGTATAGCTGAAACAGCTGCTGTCTCTATTCAATGGCCATGTAGCTATGCGCTATGTAGAGCGTATAGAGAGCGGACTTCTATTAACTGCAAACCCTTTTTACACTAATGGAAACATGATGATTTCTGCTGTCTCACTCACTATACACATGAACTTCTTCTGCAGAGCTGCTCTTAGGGTCACTTTATGAACATTTCACCGTTTCATTTGATAAAACTATCAATATTTGTCGTATCATATACACAGGAAGTCAAAGGTCCTCACAACCCTGTCAAAATAAAAGTTTGGTATAACTTGAAAAAACAGAAATATACTATTGTACAATCAAGGATACTTTAATTAATAGAGATAATAATAAACACCGTTTATTATTAAAACACAAACTCAAAGGTCTTCATTGAAATTACAGAAATTGCACAGTAAAAATGTAGCCTACTTATTAATATTATTAATTTAATTAAATAATTAAATTATTTGATTACATTTTAAACTAAATTGTTAGCTATATGAACTGATTTGATTACAATTAATTTTTAATTGTCCTTACAATGTTTATATAATATATTCCCTGTACTAAAATATACCAAAATAAAGGTCCAGTGCAAAAAACCGTGACATACCGTGAAACCGCCAGAATCTTAAAAAAAAAAACGTGATAGAGAGTTTTGGTCAAACCGCCCAGCACTAGGCGTGGTTTTGGACGGCGATTTGCAGGGAGGGTGGGATCTTATGCTTTTATTGCTAGCAGGCTAACATTAGCATTTCCCAGATCTGTACCTTTAAAGTGTTAGTTTACACAAAAATGAAAATTCTGTCATCATTTACTCACCCTCATGTCGTTCTAATCCCATAAGACTTTCGTTAATCTTCGGAACACAAATGATTTCTGTCCCTCCATTCCAAAAGTTCATAAAAAGATTGTAAAACTAATTCATATGAATTGAGCAATTTAGTCGAAATTTTCTGAAGAGATTCGATCATATATGTACATGTATATTATGATGAACAGATTGAATTTAGGCTTTTATTCACATACATATGTGCGATTACCAGTGAGGTTCATTCTCGTATGTTTCTGTTTATGTTCGCTGATCAATATTTAAAAAAACAAAAAAACAAAAAACAAAACAAAGATTGTTTGAAAACAAGTCAAAAACAATATATGCAATTTTACTTGTGCATGGTGTATATTTGGCCATAGGTGTGTGTGGGTCAGTCTGCTCTCTTGCAGCTGTGTTGAGGGTCCACTCTGAGCAATGGTTTCCTCTCCAGCACAATGGAGGCTCTGTGAGTGCGTGTTGTTTTAGAGAAAGGGCCTCTCCCCCCTGAGCCCTTTGTGCTCGTTTCTTTTACTCTAGAGCTTGCAGGAACTGCTGCAAGAGTTCTTACTTGCAGATAAATATGATTTCTCCACACGTCTGTAAATAAATGTTTCATTCTTGTCAGCATCACAGCACTTCTGATAAGGAAACCTATGTAAACCAGAACATCCTCCTTTTTTGGCTCATTTTCTCAGACTCACATTCAGAAAGAGAGTATTTCTGTTGTTCTGTGTATTTTAAGGTTGGCAGGACTGAGTGGGTGGTGACTCTGTACTAGAACTCACCGTTATTATTATCTCAGGGTGAATTTACTCAACACATCATTATGACATAGGTCTGGTGGCCGCCTCAGCTAGACATTTTCTTCAGGATTCTGCACAGCAAGTTCCACTTTTCCATGCTGGCAGAATTTGGAGCCACTATGATATTTTCATGGATAGATCTCCTACTGCTGCATGTTAAATAATGTGACACAATTGAGATGATTAATTCACTGTAAAAAGCAGCAACTATATTTTGAATCAGTATCACTATCTTTTAAAAAATATTGAAAGTGTGAAGAGTGTGTGCATGTTTGGGTGTCAAAGTGAAGCTGTCTCCTGTGCTCCCATTCCTGTTGTACTCTGTGTATATCCGTTATGACCCTGTTCCTCTCCATCTCCTGTGTGGGCGCCCGAAGACACAAACAGGACATCCTCTTTTTAAGTGTCAGCCAGAGGATCTGATTCACTATAAATTATATCTGCAGAATGTTTATATTTATATCACTGTAAGCTCAGTTTTGACTTTATAACTGCAGATCTGATTCACATGGTTAGAATTAATCCTGCTCATATTTAATAACTGAGATGTGTTTGATCATGACACCATTAAAAAGCATCCGAGTAATGAAAGTGCCACAGATGTTGAGTAGAAAAAGAACTGCGACATCACATCTGGAATCCTCATCATGATCTTCAGTAGTTCACGTCTCATCACAGGAAACATTTCTAAGTAACCATGTCACAAAAAGAATAGTTCTTAAATAAGCCTAAGAAAACACTTTCACATTGCATGCTTAAAACTCATTTTTGTGTTTTTAGATAGTTTATATAGTTGTGTTTCAGCTGTCCTTACAAGCTTCTGAAACTTTTCTATTTTAAAGGGAAATGTGTTTCTGTGTCTTTGACCTGACTTATAATTTGTGGCAGACATGCTGCGTTGCTCAAAGCCCCCCGGGGAATCTCATGGTGGAGAAGAGCGTAGTGCACTAGTATGCAGGAGGCACACCACAGCTGTAGACCATCAAGGCGTTAATGGCCTCATCAACATTACAACGTCTGTGTTTACCAGTTAACTCTCGCTGTGTTGTCGAGAAATTTGAGTGGGAAGTTTTATATGCCAAGCATTTTCAGTGTTCTCTAACAGATCTGAAGTGCAGAAGTTGCACTGAAGTTTTACTTTCAATGAGCAAGTTCATTCTCTTTTCACAGCTAACAGTGGTGTGTCCTGGGGCAGATAAACAAAGGCAACACAATCTGCAGTGAAATCTGGTGATATGGTCATTACATAAGGTTTTCATGTGTAATTCATTTTAATGAATTATTTGTTTGGTATGTTTTTTTTTTTTTAAATTAATAATAATATATTACTATATATTGTTATTATCATTTTACTTTATTTTTAATTTTATTATATATTTTTATTTAAAATTATATATATATATATATATATATATATATATATATATATATACAGAGCCTAAAACAAATTTTTTGCCACACCAAATTTACTGGCCAAAAATATTTTTTTACCAGCCATGACACAAAAACAGGCAGTTATGACACCAAAATTTTAGATTGTCCTTTGGAATTGCTGTCATAAAGACCGAATTCACACACGCATCATGCGTTTTGTGTTTGCGTTCACTTAAGACATAACTAATATGTTTACTAGGATACTCACCGTTTTTTGATATAATTTTGAGTTTATTAACCGCAGGAAGACATGAAAGTGAGCTCAACAACGCGCGCTGTCTGAGAGATACGGCTTTCAGGTCGTGCGCTTAGAATGTTAAACTTCCCACACAGCGCGTGAAGTAATAAATTCCCTTTCACGTGTTCCAGCGCTTGAATATTTACATTGGAAAGGCTGAAACTTTCGTGATGATGCAGCGCTGACCCGTCAACTGTATAGAGCGTCGTTCACGTTTGTTCACGTTCATGTTGCATTGTTAGAATTCAAAAAATTGTTACTTGTCAACTGATGACTGACACCGTTTCATTCACATTTGGCGCTTGACAAGTGTTAATTTTAGGCCCTATATATATATATATATATATATATATATATATATATATGTCTATTATTGTTATTATTTTTATTTATTTTTATTGTATATGCCTTTTTTTTAAATTAAAATTATTTTTAATGATGTATTTTAAATTATATTTTATTTATTTTGTATTTTGTTTATTTTGATTTATTATATTTCATTCATTATATTTAGCCTAAAGCCCAAAGTATATTTCGCAATGTATTTCAGTGAGCATGACGCAAATTTCGTTGACAGAATAGTTTGCGATCCGACCAATTTTGTATCTGCAGGTCGCACATGCGCATTGAATTTGTTTTGCACTAATCAGTTGTTGCACAAAGTGGCAACACTGGCCTGGGCCATTATTTCACAGTAACATGAGATAGCTGCAACTTTAGCTTAAAAGAATACAAAGACATTTTTTATCGGTTGTACTATAACTTCTGGAGAAAAATAATGCAGACACTGGACAAAGAAGAAACTCACTAGAGCGCATGTGTCGACCGCCTGCGTTTGCACACACTATCAAATGGAGTATACTTTATGCGTACGCTAGCGTACATGTAAAAAAATGAAGTATACTTTGGGCTTAAATCCTGAATGGTTAGGAATGGGGATTGTTTGTGTTTCTTATGTAAACAACTGGTGGGGGATGGTGTGGCAGTTCACTAGTACCTTGACCTCACTCTCTTTCTGTGTGGTGGTTGGGACATTTGTGTTTTGTGGATTTGCTTTGTTGTGATTGCCTGGTTCAGGTTACTGGTTAGGATTGGGAGATTAGGTGTCATTGCAGTGAATGGAGGACAGCATTTTCTCACACTCCATTTTGTCTTGCTCAGTGCCAGGAGACTTGCTTGAGAACTGCCCAGTCCCCCTGTAGATCTTCACTTTAATTCCCAGCAATCTTTTGATTAGAGTAAACTGTTACTTTTAAACTAAATTTAACTTGAAATTCCCCCTAAGCTTGTGATACCCTTCATGGTTGAGGTGCCTGTGCTTCTTTCTTGTATTATACACTGTTTCAATAAGAGGAACAGTAGCTTAAAGACTTTGTGTTGATGTGGTTTGTAAGACACGGAAATTCACCCAAGAACCCAATACTGTCATTTACATGTGATGTCATTGCTTAAGGTCATTTTCTTCAATGACATTCAGTGAGAATGTTAGTCATTCTTCCAGGAATGTCCTAAAAGGGACATAGACAAATATATAAAACATAGGGTTTCATTTAAAAATATAAAACACATTTATTCCAAATATTGTATTATATTTTAATTAAAATTGTTATGTAACTATGGTACAATAATGATTTGTTAAGTATCATAGAAGGGTATTATCTTTGTTAATGTAAATAAAATTCATATGGCCATTTTTTCATGCAGGGGGTCTACAGATGTCCTTCAAGGGGGTCTGTAGACAGATAAATGAAACATTTTATTACAAATATATTATTTATTACATTATATTTTATTGGTAATCTTATATTAGAATATATTTTTTGTTTAAAAAAGAATAGCTAAATACTGTATGTTATAATAATGACCTTTGAAGTTTTACAGAATTATGTTTATAATGTTTATAAAGTGTTACTGCAAAAGTCTCAAATTTATTGAGGGTCCCTGGGTGGTTTGAGGAACTGAATGGGTATCCCTGGGTCTGTAACTATTGATCCATGTTTTAGTTTTAGTGTTTTTTTTTTTCTTCTCATAATATACTCAAAAATACCAAGACCTTACCTTGGCATTTCATAAGATAAACATCTAAACTGACCAGCAGTGAGGGAATTGTGTTTTGGTCATATCCTTGGGGGCAGAAAGAGTGTCATGACTTATTGGACTAGTTCTTCAGGGGTTTATTTTGAGCCCTATCCAGATGACTTTGGCACATGGAGCAGAAACAATTCACACTCAGTTGGGTTTGGTTTTCATATTGGATGTACAGAAGGTATTGTTGAGAAAAAGTGAAAAATATATCTGGGGTCAAACTTTTGAGACGGAGGGAGAAAAAGAGTATTTTTGTCTTTCCCAGGCTTGATGTAATATTCAAATTCCTTGTGTTTAATGCAGTGAAGCAGGGCTTTTTTTAGTAAGGAAAAAATGGTTGGAAAGTTTTTATATTTTACTGCTTTATTATTGACTGTACAGAAGGATTCTTCAACACACACTTTTCCACAAAAGGTCCCAAAAAAATTTGAAAAAATGGGAGGAAAAAGCTTCAGCTCAGTGTGACGTTCAGTAAGAGCTATTGTTTCCCATTCAAACTCACAGTCCACTATATCTGGCAGGGTTGGTGTACATTCCTCAGGTCCTGCGTTGACGCTCGGCGCCTGGGGACCTATTAGGTAGAGCTCAGTAGCTGAACGGTGGAGACGGTTTAGATGAGGAGAGGGTGTGTGTCTGGCGGTGTGCTCCGGTCTAGTCGACTATAGTGACACATGTTAGATCAATTGAAAGGATATAAGATCCCAGACTTCCCCCCTTATTCTTCCTGTACTACAGTAGGCTACCGTTAAAACTGATAAAACAGAGTGAGGTAGGAGACTCTACCTGTTGATTTAGTAGTCAAAGAGCCGTTTAGATGAGTTTGTAAACTACTCTTATTGGCTTTACGGTTTAAATTACATTAAGCTTGTAGGTTTAAGTGGGCTTTGGAGGAGTTTATGTTGGATGTCTCCCAGAGTCTAGGCTCAAGCATGGGAGTAGACGCTCAGAGCTGTGCAGGGGCGCAAAACATATTTGCATTGTTTGTGTTTATAAATGCAGCTAAGAATTTTTGCTCACATGAACTCTCACTGCCCTCTCAGAGCGGATGGAGGACCGGCCAAATAAGGCTTTAAAAGTGTGTGGCCCTCTTTTAAACATGCCATAGCTGTCCCCCTGGTGAAGACTAATATTTGAACACATTAATATGGGTAAGAAGGGCCATTTTGATGCTGCTTTGTGATATTCGCCCATAAGCAGTGTCTTTTGTCTGTCTTTTAAAGCCAACATGAAATCAAAATTGACCACAATTACTTTATTAATACATGTTCCTGGTCTTATTGTGAATGATCTTTCAGTGCATATGTTTTCATAATATTTATTTAAAAATAGCAACTTAAATATTGTAAATAATATCAATTGATAATAATAATAACAATAATAAACATTTTTCCAATCTCTGGTCTGAGATTCTGATAGGCTCCATCATCCCCTACAGAGGATGTTGTTATTATTAAATAGGACATTTTTCCAGATGTTTTCAGATTTTCAGATGTTTCTCTTAAAATCGCTTATGACAAATAAGGCAATTGTTGATGTAAAGTAAAAGAATAGAGCTGTGAAATTAATGTGCATTACAAAGTACAGATTATTTGGGAAAAAATGCTAAGAAATGTTTGAATTAATTCTCTTCCTTTGGTATATTGGCAAATATGAGACATTGTTGAGAGCTATTATATTATATTATATTATTATAAATAATCTGGTTTCATGTAAAAACAGGACAGATTTCCATCATATTACAGAAAAAAGTTGTGAATACATTTCATGTTGACTTTAAAGAGTTTACATTGGTATTTCTGGCTATGTTACAAGTCATAAACAGGAGGCCACTCCTCCAGATGAGAAAGCACAGATTGGGTTCCTTTTCTTTGACTGTATGTTGTCTTCCTGTGCTCTCCATCATGTGTGGTGTTTTGTGAGGAGGGCTGTGCGTGACTAGGGTTTGTTTCCCCTTCTCTTCTCTGTCTCTTGGGCTCTTTACTTCTCTTCATTCTCTGCAATCCGATACCTAACAACAAATCAAGCTACTGTTCTCTTAAGACACATCTTTCCCTCTCCTTTTGCCTGTCCCACTCCCTCATCAGCCAACTGTCCCAATTTCAACAGATAATTTTCCCAGCTCCTCCTGTAATTTGTAGCATGGTATTTGCTCACTTTAATTTTAGGTTATTCACATGGTCCATCTCATAATGTGTCTTTCCTTTCCCACACTTCTCTTCCTCTTTTTATGAATTTGTTCGGTATTACTAGAAGGGGCTTTTCATATTTGTCATACATGTACATTTCATACATGTTGCTAGAAAATGCACTCCACTTGAGTCACTTTTTTACTCTAGTGTTAAAAAAGCAAGTGTAGTCGATAGCCACAGTCTATTGTTCAACATAATCATTTGCCAAACAACTCAACATGCCAGAAAAAGGGAATGGCTCTTTGTTGTGTCCGCACAGTCACCCTTTCACAAACTATACTGGGATCAAACAGAAGCTCTTTTTGTCCTTGTGGTGGGTAGCGTCACTCTATTTTGGAAGAGAGCTTCAGGGAGTTGATTTTATGTTTTATTTTCAGACATTGATCCTACTTTGAAAATCAAAGGTATTTTCATCTCAGATGTAAGATGTGGGTCTCTTTTTAAAGTGATTGCGGCAGGAAAACAAGACTGGACTTTTGTAGGAAAAGTCAAATGAAATTAGCAAAATTAGATTAGGGATTGCCAGCTGATCCTTTTGCTCTAGCAGAGTAGCAAGAAAGGTCTTTTGGGGAAAGTAGAACATCTGGTGTTTTTTTGTTTTGTTTTATCATTCATATTTTTGTACACGACCACCTTTTTATATTGTATAATGTTTGCAGATGTTTCATCCTGAATGTGTGAGACATTTTATGCCAAAATAACATGTTCTTCCTTTCCAGGAACTGACAAAGCACTTTCATTCTGTTGGACTGAGTGCCTTCTCAGTGGTTAGGACCGAATTCAGTATTTTGCTATTTCAGACTGTTGTTTTCAGTGTGGCCTGTGGTGGACAAGCTAGTTTTTCTCATTCAGCTCCATAAATATCAAAATCTTCAGTGTTTTCTTTGATCCTACATCAGTGAGTTTTAGTATTGATGGTTTCCCCTTTGATTAAAAGAACTTTTTGTATTCTATGAGGGTTTTTTTTTTTGTACTTATGCAAGTTTCTTTGTGGTGGTGTAGCTCTCCAAAGGTTTGGCTAATAATATCTGTGCAGGAAGCTCTCGGGCCCTGAGAAAACCCCCTAAGGTAAATACTGCAGAAGTGAATCTTAAACTTATTTGATTAGACGCTCATTTCTGGACCAGCAAACAAAGAAGCCTAAATCTCAGAGAGCTACTGTAGATCAGATAAAGATTCATCTGAGCTCTTTGCAGCCGCTGTTATCAGTGATGTGGCACCAGATCCTGGATCATCATGTGAATGGAGGACTGGATCCTCCCTGTGTTCTAAGTGCCCTAATTACACATCAGACCTACAAATGGTCACTAGGCAGTCCTGACAGCCTGGCAACAGACATATGGCCAGATCCAACCTCTGACTCCTATTTTGAAGCTTCCCAGAAGACTGTTTTATTGCTCACAGGTTGCTCTTTCATAGCTCAGGAAGCTGGAGCTCTTTAAGTATCAACTTTGTTTCAGATGTTTCTCATAAAATTGCTTATGACAAATAAATGAAGAATTTGGTTCCAAAACGCTATAAATTCATTTTGATGAATTTGAGTAAAAATGTGTTTTCTTTACCAAGAAAGTGGCAAGATGAAAACCACTATTTTCGGTTTCAAACTTTCACATAGCATCTTTTGGTTATAAAAACATTAAAAATTCAAATCTAGATTTTGATTTTCAAAGGTTTATTATAAAAGTTATTTTATAATAAAAAAAATTATTTTCCCCCCAAAATGCAATAAATCCATGACACGTTTTTTTCAAAATGCAATTAATTAATTAAGTTACTTTTCATATTGAAAATACACAACAAAGTAAGTTGATCCACATATATGACCACCTTAATTTTATATACAGGCATTTGACTAAAAATACATTGTTGCTCCCAAAATGAATTCAGCGAGTCATCTTGATAAAGTCCACGTGAACCAGAATTCGCAAACGACTTTTCTCCAGTGTTGTGATGTATTTCCAAGTGAAACGGAATATTGAATAGAGGGCAGGGTTTTATTTTAGCGCTCCTCCTCTCCATCTCTCGCTCATAGCAGACTAACCGTCGGAGGGGAGTGGTTTAAGCGTTTTCAACCCAAGCCGTCAAACTGATGTCATTAGAGAAGTGGCACAGTTGCAGAGGGGAGTAGCGTTTTCAGATTTTGATTAAATATTACAAAGCCAAACAATTTTTTTGTGTGGATTGACTTGCATGGATGAATTGTTCACCACAAAACTAGCAATTTGAGCTAACAAAATAAATATTTGATTTCATGTGTACTTTAATGTTATAAATTATGTCTCCGTTTGTCATTACCGATTAAAGAGTATCTGGCGCCACCGCACGAGTAAAATAAACACATGTGCCGAGTACATTGGCATTGATTGCAACTACCCAGGGGTGTCGCTATATTGGTGTGTCAAAGTAAAATATAGCTGATAAATCCTTGTCTGACAGTGCAGATTTTGACAATCATGTTGTTTTCAGATGTTTAAAATCAAAACTAGCAATGCCAGATTCGAGAATTAATCATTCTTGGTCAAAGGCTTTTAAAAACTGTCACGATTCAGTTGTGGGGACCGTGACAGAAGTTTGATGCTGTCATGGAGCAAGCAACAGCCAGCATTTTTCCTCCTCCCGACTCAAGTGCCTCATCTTCTTAATCTCCTAATCTCCTCATGTAAATGATTACATTTCGATGGCTTACATTTCTTTCCCATTGCAGAAACCACCACAGGTTCATCAAGACCGTCAAAATGATTCATTTTTCTGTTTTTGTTGACCACAAAGTACAAAGTAGATAAGGAAAACTAGGATGCCGGTGTATTCAGAGCGCCGCCATTACTGTTTACAGTGCGTGGAATGGTGCGCTGTGATTGGTTGAGCGGATATATCGCATTCTGCAGAGAAGGGAGACTGGCGTTTGTCTCGTTTTGGAAAGAAAGGGAGAAAACTTGACAGAATAACACAACGGATGTCGCATTTTGCGCAAAATTATTAAATGACTTTTTAATACCGACCAGATACAATTCTGATTTTGGCGGAAACTCATTTTTGTAAGTGCCGTTTATCGCGTTTTGGAACCAAACTTCAAATATACACAAATAAGGCCATTGTTGACGTGAAGTAAAAGAATAGAGCTCTGAAATGACTGTGGATAGCAAAGTATTTGGTTTTGGAGGGAAAAAATTATAAGAAATGTTTGAATTCATATTGAAATCTTTGACTTTTGATTCCAGACTTTACTATATTAGCAAATATGAGACATTAAGATCTCTCCTTTTATATACATTGCATATACATGTCTCAAAATAGACATTTTCTGCGAATTGTGAAAATTTAAAGGGATAGTTAACCAAAGAGATCTTGCTCCCCATTAACTACCATAGTATTTATTTTTCCTACTATGGTAGTAAATGGGGGGCGAGATTTGTTTGGTTACTCCCAGGCGAAAAAATACTATAGTAGCCTAATTTATAGTAAATACTATACTATTTTTTAACCATACTATAGTAAAGTACTTGAATTAATTTGTTGTGGTAATTCTATAGTTGCTGTGATAATATAACAACTATAGTAAGATAAACAAATTACTTTACCCAATACTGTACTAAAGTTTTCTACAACTATAGGGTATATTATACTACAATATATACTACAGTAAACTATTGTATTTATTACAGTTTATCAGTTCACTTTAGTTAATACTACAGTATGCTGTAGCATTCATTAACAAAGTGTTGTAAATACTATAATATATACAGTACAATTTACTATAGTATGGTTCAAAAGCACTATAGTATTTACTGTAGTATTTTTTCACCTGGGCTGACATTCTTTCAAATATCTTCCTTTGTGTTCAGCAGAACAAAGAAATTCATATAGGTTTGGAACAACTTGAGGGTGAGTAAATTATGACAGAATTTTCATTTTTGGGTGAACTATCACTTTAAATTTCCCAATTCTCCAGAATATGTCTATCTAATTTCTGTGTAGGCGAAAAATATGAGGATAGTGGGATTATATTTCTTTCAAACTGGTTTTGATCTACAGCCTCTTTTGCTGTTGACATAAAAATGCAGCATTGTTGATATTTCCTCAGAGACTGGATGCTTTCATATTGACTAAGCATGGATGATGGTATTTTTGTAGGCTTTTCTCTCCTTTCTTCCTCAAAAACAATGGATGCAGTTTGTTGTGTGAAATGTTCGGAAGCAGTGAGCTCATCAGAAAGAGTTGCCGTTTATGTCATTTATTATGCGCTGCATGTTAACAAGTGTAGGAGTTGCCCACTTCATCTTTGACATTTGAGTCGGAGATAGTAGAGAGAGAGCGATTTAGAGAAAGAGACAAAACTTTTATCCCCTAAGCTGTAGAACTTTAAATGTTGACCAACTTGTGAGTGCTCAGTATGTAAAATCAATATGTTAGGGTGATATAAAAGATGAAGTGGGATAATTTATAGCCAAATTCATTACTGTTATAAACACGACACATTCCGTCTGGAACTGTGGACCTCTGGAATGCACAATGTCGGTCACAACTGAAGAAAAAAACATTGGAAGGGGAATTGTGGGAGGGAATGGTAATGCTTGAGATCTTCACAGACAGAGCCAAATAACATTCTCCAGGGCCTCTCTTTACACATTGTCATTTCTGCTAAGTTTTGTTAGCTTTTCAGACATTACAAACCCTAGTGATCATAATTGGGATGTCTTCCAGTTGAATGCGGTTTCAAACAAAACAAATTTACTACATGGTCAGTTGAGTCTGTCTGCTGTTGTATTAAATGCTGGAAGCTAAACTGTCTGAGAAACACATCGGATTTATAACTAAACTTCTAAATCTACAGCTCCATCACAATTAAACAGCCAAACACAGCGTAAACCAGCAGGTATCCTTGGCATCCGGACTTTTGAGTGCTTCGAAAACAGAATCGTTTTATGAAAGAATTGGTTCAGTTGATTAGAAGAGAATCCCTTATGAATCACAGAAAAAACTCATAGGTTATCAGTTTGAATTAGTCTGACTAATCCTTCACCGAATGAACTACTATAATACATGCTGCATTCACAAATAGCCTTTCCCAGACTTGTCACTGAATATGATTCATATGGGGTTGTGGAAAGGTGCATTCATTTTACAGTGGAAATAAAATAAAACGAATTCTTTCAACACACACAATATTCACTTTCCACAAATCATGGAGTCAGAACGACTGGAAAAACGCGTTGTTTATAATGATGTGGTCATGTAATTTCAGTGAGATGATATGTTGTCTTGGCAGTAGGCTGTGAAGTTGGCTTTTGGAGTGGATGAATCACACTAATGTGGAGCGCAAGAACGTAGGTGACAGATGCTCGGGTGGGTGTTGATATGGGTGTGAATGGCATCTTCAGAACAAACACCTTTTCCATCTTCAAAGGGAAACCCACTGAGAGGACTGTAACATGCTGTGATAATCTGGCTCAGTGCCTATCTGCTGTTGGCTATCTGTAATCACAGGACAGAGTCTCAGGTTAATAAAGGGAGTTGCAGTGTTTGTTGGAGACAGTTGTCGGCTCACACCCCACACCTGACTCAGTGTGTGTTCTACCAATAAAGAGATTTAGAAGACAGATCACATACTGATCTGTTTGTAGTGCAAACGTGACCTGAAATAAGAGAGTAGTATGTGCAATGAAGTACAATGATTTATATATCATTAGAACAATAGCATTATTATTGTTATAATCACACTGATTTATATGAGAATTATGAGAACATACAGTATATCTCACGCTTACTCCACCATTCAAAAGTTTTTTTTTTTTGTTTTTTTTTAAAGAAATGAATACTTTTATTCAGCAAGGACGCATTAAATTGATCAAAAGTGACAGTAAAGATGTTTATAATGTTACAAGAGATTTTTTATTTCAAATAAATGCTGTTCTTTTGAACTTTGTATTTATTAAAGAATCTTGAAAAAGGTGTCACAGTTTTCGTAAAAATATTAAGCAGCAAATCTCTTTTCTACGGTGCCCCGCACATGACATGCAAGGAAAAAAAATCATGCGTACGACTTACTAATTCGTTCCCTCGATTTACTAAAACGTGCGTATGATTTACTATTTCGTTCCCTCAATTTATAAATCATGCGCAATTTTTTTGGTGCCTGTCAAGAACATTTTATTACATTAATGCAGACGCGAATGCTTGCATTCATCTGGAGTTAAAGGGTTAGTTCACCCAAAAATGAAAATTCTGTCATTAATTACTCACCCTCATGTCGTTCCACACCCGTAAGACCTTCGTTCATCTTCGGAACACAAATTAAGATATTTTTGATGAAATCCGATGGCTCAGTGAGACCTCTATTGCCAGCAATGTCACTGAATCTCTCTCAAGATCCAGAAAGGTACTAAAGACATATTTAAAACAGTTCATGTAAGTACAGTGGTTCAACCTTAATATTATAAAGCGACGAAAAAATTTTGTTTTTGTTTTTTGTTTTTTTTGTGCCCAAAAAAAACAAAATAGCGACTTTTCAACAATATCTAGAGATGGCTGATTTCAAAACACTGCTTTGAAGCTTTACAAATATTTTGTTTCGAATCAGTGGTTCGGATCGCGTAAACGAAAGGCTTGTTCGAGATGCATCGGCGCTTTGCAGCTTTGACATCAAAGTACCGCGAGAGTGATTCAAAAGCATAAGGAGTCGTTTCTCTCCAATCGCTCTTGCGGTACTTTGATGTCATACACCGATTGGTCTGCGCAGCGCTGATGCATCTCGAACAAACCTAAAGCCTCGTTTACTGAAATCACATGATTTTGGCGCTCTGATTCGAAACAAAAAATATTTTAAACTGTGTTCTGAAGATGAACGAAGGTCTTACAGGTGTGAAACGACATGAGGGCGAGTAATAAATGACATTATTTTCATTTTTGGGTGAACTAACCCTTTAATGCACTTCAGTAGTCTAGGGGGCGACAGAGTTACTTTCAGATGCCTGTGCTATTGAAACGAGTGTGTTACTATTCACGTAAGTTTCTATAAACGTACTATCTTTAACGAACTTGTAAGCAAGGTTCTTTTTAAGCCGTTGCTCCGTTGTAAAAGACAGTTTATACTGATGTTCATTATACCAGCTCTTGCTGCACATTGCATGCTCTGATACATTTCATAATGCAGCAATGCACAAAATTGAACTTCACTACAAGCTTATGCATTTACGTAATTGCATAATTCCTTAAACTTTGGCACAATTAATCCTGCACTGTTTGTGCTATAGTCATT
This sequence comes from Elopichthys bambusa, assembly GCA_037101425.1. Taxonomy (NCBI): domain Eukaryota; kingdom Metazoa; phylum Chordata; class Actinopteri; order Cypriniformes; family Xenocyprididae; genus Elopichthys; species Elopichthys bambusa. The sequence continues at coordinate 13,443,446 of CM074451.1, forward strand.
AATAATACTTCACGTCATTTTGTGTAACTTTCTAGCAACACCCTAGTAAACACATAGCAACACTACGAACCCTATAGCAACTGCATAGCAACGCCCTGGCAATCATCCACAATTGTGGCAATGGCAAGCACTGTTCACAATTTTCTTCAGAAAGTGTAAAAATATAGTTTGAGATTGAGAATTTGGTAAAAAGATTTTCATGATATCTGACTCGGGCTCTGAAGATAAATATGATTTTAAACAGGATATAAGAAGTCACCACAGGACGTGAGCTCATAGGTTGCAGGGTTTCTTGTGTCTGGCAAGAAACCACCGTGACCCAAAGAAAATGAGCACAGAGACGTCTCTGCAAGGTCGTTGCCATGGGTACATGGCAGAATACACGACTTCCTGTGTGTTCTGATGCAAAAGCTCTCTCTTGTTTTTCAGAACTCTATGAACCTGCCCCCAGATAAAGCACGTCTCCTCCGGCAGTACGATAATGAGAAGAAGTGGGACCTAATCTGTGACCAGGTACAGCTTCCACAGTGACCCACAGTGACCTGCTACACCCTTGCTTCTGTAATGCAGTCCGGAACAACATGCCTCCAAGAATAGACGTTGACATGACCTTATTATTAAAATTATTATTAACAATTATTATTATTAGTAGGTTAAGAGAACACTTAAGATGCCATTTATAGACACAGATTTTAATAATTTTTTACACAAAAGAAAAAGCAAATTACAGGATCATGCCAAATATGTGTTTAAAACTACACCCAAAAATTGATACATTTTGAGGACATACTGGTCGTTCTTTTCCATGCAGTTAGAATGAATTGGGACTGAAGTTTTCCAGTAGTCATATAGTTTATTTTTATGATAATTTTATGGTACTTTAGGTCCCCATTCATTGTAATTGCATGGAAAAGAGCAGCTTGTACAGTCTTTAGAATTTCTTCTTTTGAGTTCATACTGTCATGCTGGTTTGGAATGAGTAATGGTGAGTAAATGATGGCAGAAGTTTCATTTTTAGAGGAACTGTCCCATTAAGTAAACTGGCACATCTTGTTAAATACAGGATCATGCAGAAAAAAAAGCAAAAAATGATGACTTCAAGTACATTTCTTCTTGTAAAACTACTATTTATAAACGTCTAGTCATGCATCTTGACAAACTATGAAAAGGAGTTCATAGTTACAACAACAACATAGTTTAAGAATAATGTTAAAGTTTTTTAAACATGGAATGATTAAGAATATGTGTATGTGTTAGATAAAGAAAGAACATTTATCTTTTATTAGAGATGTTTGATGTTTTTAACCTGTGTATAACTTTCTCCCCTCTTCTGTTAGGAGCGTTTCCAAGTAAAGAATCCTCCACATACATACATCCAGAAACTACGTGGATATTTAGACCCAAGAGTCACACGAAAGGTCAGCATCATCCTCTAGAAAATATAACCAGTGTCTGTTTCTCAGCTGGTTGCATGTGAACATGATTAAAGCAGTTAAAAGGGGTGTATTGTGAGAAATCAAACTGCCCTTCATCTTTTGTCAGAGACAGGGAGGGAAATGGTAAACAAACCAAATATAAAATGAAGTTAAAAATGTTTAGAAAATACACTACTGTTCAAGATTTTTTTTTTTTTAATTCAGAAAGGATGTATTAAATTGATCAAAAGTGAAAGTAAAGACATTCATAATGTTAAATGCAAATTAATGCTGTCATTTTGTAACTTTCTATTCATCAAAAAGTCCTGAACTATACACAGTTTATATAAAAATATTGAACCGATTCAACAGTTTTAACTGTTTTTAGCATTGATAATAAGAAATGTTTCTCATTCAAAACAATTTAGCATATTTGAATGATTTCTGAAGGATCATGTGACACTGAACATGGGGTAATGATGCTGAAAATTCAGCTTTGCATCACAGGAATAAATGACATTTTAAAAAATATATCAAAATAGAAATCAGTTATTTTAAACTGTAAAAATATTTCACAATAATACTGTTTTTTTTTTTTTTTTTTTTGTATTTTAGACCAAATAAATGCAGTCTGGCTGAGAAAAAAAACCTTCTCCTAAGAAATATTTAATAATCTTACTGACTTTTGAATGGCAGTGTATGTGCAAAAAAATACAAATATTCAGGATCAGTTAAGTTCCTATAATCCGAGCGGTTGGTTTTCCTGTGCAGGACATTTGTGTTGACATCTTTTGAGTACTAAAAGGTTACCCAGCACTAGTTAGTGTTTAAAAAAACTTTATGGTGAGGTTTTTCTCCAAACATGCCGATAATCATCAGTTGTTTCTCTCTGTGTGCAGAAATTCCGCAGGAGGGTCCAGGAATCCACCAAAGTCTTGCGAGAGCTGGAGATATCGCTGAGAACCAATCACATAGGGTGACTAATTCCTGTCTCCTCTCATTTAATCCTTCTTTTACATCGCTTCGTCTTGTGCTGATCTCTACAAATACCCCTCCCAGCAATCATCAGGAGTAACATCCCATGATCCTCCAGCAACCAGTGCAGTGAGGTTATGAGGCTCCTGTATACAGTGGGGGGAACAATAGCACTGCTAGTGGTATGGGTGGGAAGCTGTGGTATTGTTTGACTTTCCCCTCTAAAGAATCACTCTTTCTTTGTTCTTCCTGTTGTAGAAAGCTAGATGTAGTGTTTGCCCTTGCACAAATCCCTGCTGTTGGGTTGTTCTGTCAGATTCCCTGTGCTTATAGTGCTGTCTGTAGACCTCGGCAGCGTCCAGATGGTTTTTATTCATCTCGTCCCTCACACGCCACCCCCTTAGCAGCTTTAGCAAGCAGGAAGCTGAGTAGTGTATGCCGGAGAGCCAGGAAGCCTGGAGCATCCAACAATGTAGTGTGTGAAAGGACACGTACACACAAACACACACACGCACACAAAGGTTTATAACTCACATTGATGGACACAGACAAAACAGTGACACACAAATCTGCAACACAATGAGGTACAAATGAAACATTGACAACTGGGAACATCTTTTCACTGTTTATATTCCATTTTCAAGGACACACACACACACTTATGAATACAAAAAACAATGTGTTGTGAAACTGTGAAACCCTTCACACACAAACGCATGCTTTGTTACATCCGTACCAACTGGATGAACCCATACACACAAGAGATGGGAAGTAACTAACTAGCAGTAGTGGGCTAGAGCCATTAGCAACTTTACTGCATTTTTTAATAGTCCAGCTGTTACAAAATGCTACAGTGTTATATTTAAGTGTCACATTGTGTATGCTAAATGACAGTTCACATTCATAAATACCACTGGAAAAATGAATTTATTTGTTTAGACCGTGCAAATGAACGATACAAAAATAATGCTTCATCGATCCAAGTCTCCACATAGTACCAATTCATTTTAGGTATTTTTTTTTTGTAGCAAAATATTCAGTTACATGCTGCTGTTTGGTGCTAATTTACACTAAAATAATATTATTTAAATGTATATTATTTATTAAATATTTTGTATAAGATATTATAAAATATAAAAATATTTTTTAAAGAATTAGCATTTTATTTTAATAATATTTTAACATTTTATAGCATCAATTTTGATATTTTATCAATTTTGATAATATCTTCTTTTGTGTTCAGCAGAGGGTGAGTAAATGATAACAGAATTTTCATTTTTGGGTGAACTATCTATTTTTTGTTAGTTGTGCGTAGTTCAGCTAACTACTTCTTCAAAAGACTAAAAGGCGATAGTTTGAATTACTGTATACATTAGCTTGGCAAACTACAGTTTCGAAGTATCTTTCTGAACACTCATACACGTGCACAGTTAGTATGTGAGCAAAATCTCAGAAAACACTGGTAAAATATGATTCTGAATTACTTCCTTTGTCTTCTGTGTGAGCCATAAATAACCAATACACTCCTCTCCTGCATTAATAAAAGCTAGGGGTAATGTGTTTCTCATTAAGAACAAAAGGAAAAGAATAGGCAAGCTATTTTCACTGACTTTTTTGGGGCTGGATGAAATGGAACAGAGGACTGTTTATTGCATGTGTCCGATCCCTGGCCTTTTTCCGATGTGCTACTCCTTGCTTTGCCAAGACAATCTGAAATAGCATCTGGCCGGACAGGAAAAGAGTCTAAAGGGGAGCGGGGAGGGGGAGGTGGTAGACAGGAAGCTGATGATGGAGTGAGCCCCCACCACCTTTTCAATCTGAAAAGTCTGTTTCTTGCTCAGTCCCACTTTTTTGTCTGTCTTTCTTGTGCTCTTTTGGGAGTCTTGTAGCTTTTTTCTGATGCATCCATGGCCATTTAACAATAGCGATAGATTTCAACCAATCATTACAGTTTGTGTTCAAGATGTAAAATAAGAATGAAAATGAGAGACTGGCAGAAAAAAAGAAGAATGCATGTATATATAAGTGAATGTTTGCACAGGAGAGGCAGTCTAAACACTCCCACTGTCAGAGATTTAACCTCCTCTCTCAAGCTATGATCTCCACGTTCCTTTGCTCTGCATGGTGGGAATTCCTTTTGCTTTGAGTCCCCCCCCCCCCCCCCCCCCCCCCAGAAATCTGGAGCTAAATGAAGGAAACCTAAAACTAGCCTCTATTCTGGACTTTCCATCTTAGTCTTGCCAAACCAGACAACTCAGAGCTGCCTTGAGGCTGAAAATGTCTTTGGATTTTAAAGTCAACATGAAACAACATTTGCTTCTTCTATAATATGATGTATTTAATGCAATTAGATATTCAACAATAAAAAAGGGCTTGATGTTATCAATCGGGAATTGGTTGGATTATTAAAAATGGGTGTTCTGTACTAAAATTTGCTGTCAGTTGTGGAGGACTACTTCACTCCCGAACACTGCTGGCACTCATTATAGTTAAAATTTAAGTGTCCATTTTGAAGATTACAAAGACAAACACTTGTTTTCTGTTGCAATAGAATCCAGTGGTGAATCCTTAACAATAAACCCATGTTCTTTTTTGTCAGTCTGAGGTTTAAGTTTGATGTCACATTGACAAGTTTTAGTCTTTGTTAATCTGATCTGATTGTCGTTGATAGATGTACACTATCATTCAAAAGTTTGGGGTCGGTAAATAAAGGTACACAAGAAACATTTATTATTATTTTGAAAGTTGAAAACAATTGTGCTGCTTAATATTTTTTTGGAAACAGTGAGACATTTTTTCAGGATTGTTTAATAATTAGAAAGTTCAAAAGAACAACATTTATTTAAATTAGAAATATTTTGTAATATTATAAATGTCACTGTCACTTTTGATCGATTTTATTGGATCCTTGCTGAGTAAAAGTATAGATTTCTTACAGACCCCAAACATTTGAATGTATAGAGAATGTTTGTATATATATATATATATATATAAAATGTATGTTTGTATATAATGAGTGTTTGATTTCAGTAGGATGTTAAAGGATTAGTTCACTTTAAAATGAAAATTACTCCAAGCTTTACTCACCCTCAAACCATACTAGGTGTATTTGACTTTCTTCTTTCTGATGAACACAATCGGAATTATATTAATAAATATCCTGACGCATCCGAGCTTTATAATGGTAGTGAACAGGAAACAACTTCCATATTCAACTTACGAAAAAAGTAGAACGTTTTTCGTAAGTTGAATACGGAAGGTGGTCTGGCGGAAGCTAGATATTTTACATATTTTACATATTATAGATATTTTAAGTTAAATATGGATATTTCTCTTACACAAACACATGCTTCACTTCAGAAGGCCTTTATTTACCCCCTGGAGCCGTGTGGAGTACGTTTATGATGGATGTACTTTCTTCAGCTTCATACTCGTTGGTCCTGTTTATTAGAAAGCTTGGACGCGTCAGGGTATTTATTAATATAACTCCAACTGTGTTCATCAGAAAGAAGAAAGTCAAATACACCTTCGATGGTCATTTTCATTTTAAAGTGAACTAATCCTTTAACATCATCTGTCTCTTTAATGTGGCAGGTGGGTTCGTGAGTTCCTCAACGATGAGAACAGAGGCCTGGACATCCTGGTGGAGTATCTTTCCTTTGCCCAGTGTGCCGTCATGTAAGTGACACACCGTAAAAACAACCAACCACAGTCAACTTCACAACACGCCAATCCATGCACCATTTTTAAAAGATCCAAACAAGAAGCCAGGCTTCCGTTATAGATAAGGACTGTGATGAATTCACTGTTGTTTAATGTTGTTTATGAGGGTGCTGGATGCCTCGTTGTAGGTGCGCTGCATTTTGTTTTGTGCTTTGTTATGCCCTGCTATAATGTGCTTGGATGGTCCTGTGTGGCTCTGCAAAACCCTGGAACCCCAGTTACTGAGCTCTGTTGCTAACCCTCCCCACCCTTACCCCCTGCTCTCCGTATGTGCGGTTCCCTGTGTACGCGGCTCAGGTTGGATTTTGAAGGGCTGGAGAATAGCGAGGACTTTTCGCTGGACAAGGCTAAGTCCTGGAGCAGGTCCATCGAGGATCTGCACCAGAACGGCTGCAATACGCTGGTGCGCTCTGCGCGACAATCCGTCCTCCGGTATGTACTGGCCTGCTTGTGCTTGCTACGCTCTGCCTCGCTTTGAAATGACTGTATATTCGCTTATGTGATAACTTGCATTTGTTTGGTTCAGGCTGCCGGCCAATCACAACTCATTAAATAGAAATAGTTAATGCACTATTTGGAGACTGTGCAGGGTTTTTTTTTTTTTTTTAAGAAATTTGAAAAATTGGCACTTTCCAACAACAGGGCAAAAAAGAGCCTCAAAGTCCTAAAAAAATTAACTATATAATGCATACTTATCATATTGGAAATGCAAATTTCTACGGCCTAAATTATCAACATGATCAAAACTCTATTATATGCCTTTTGTCGTCTGATTGATAGTTTATATTTTTTTTAGAAAGTAAAAGGTCTTTTAGAATCATTTAAAAAAACGTCTACTTTCAGGTCGTGGTATACTTGTGTTTTTGCTGTGAAATCCTTACTGATTTTTATAAAGAGAACATAAGAATATCTTTTAATCTTTTATATTATTAGTAATATTTTAAGATGAATTACTGGGCTGAAGCAACTTGGGTTTATTTGACTATCCGTATTATTTTTTTAAAAATCGTTTTAAAATTGTATTTTTAAATCCAAATGATTTTGTACAGATTACAAAAAAAAATGTATGTTCTTACTAAGATATATTATTGGGAGATATAGAGTGATAACTGTTATTTTATATGCATTTTGTGTAAGTAGTGAGAAGCAGAATTTCACCTACATTTTGGATATATAAATATCAGCAACTGCCCCAAATTGCATATTTTTGCTCCGTTTGGGCCTCTGAATAAAGCTGAGGTGGGCTTTTTCCTCCTCGAGAATGAGCTCCCAATTCTCCTATATCACTGTGAGCCTTAAAGGCCTGATGTATCAAATATGATACACATATGCAATTTTTTTTAATACAACAGTTTAACATGTTTTAAACTAGCTACTCATCCTAGGTTAATTTTATGTTCAATAATAACTTTAATAAAAATATAATTATAAAAACTATAATAAATATACATCAAAAACTTTTTGTGTCTTTTTGCGTTATGAGTAATTTAGCCCTATTTGAGGAAAGTGTCAACTATTGTTCCTGACTTGTCACAGTTAGGTTCCTGTCTCACATCACTGGTTATAAGTGTGCTCACGCTATGATAGGAACATTAGCACTTTGCACCGAAACTTGGAGTCACATGCGTGCATTATTTTGCCCGCTGAGCCAAAGCTACACTTCCTGAGGGTAGACAACACACGCAAATGAAAGCATTTCTTTATGTGGCGTGTATGAGTGACTGTTTGTGGGTGTGTGTTCTGTCAAATTAAACACAACTCTTGTCAACTACTAACTTTGCCCTTTTATTCCAGCTATGGCTCAGCTGCCAACAGCAAAACCATCAAAAACTCCAGATTAGTCAGTCAAAAGGATGATGTGCATGTGTGCATCATGTGCCTCAGAGCAATCATGAACTATCAGGTACAGGATGCACAGACCTGATTGGTCACAAAAACCTCAGGGATGTCTACACGTTCTGAAACTGTACTTCTTAAAGTAGTATAAAATCTTATCAAGCACAAAAAATAACCTGTTACCCTCCAGATTGTTTTTCATATCAGTGTCTGTCCAGTTTACAAAGACAGCACAACATCTTTATTGAATAACCAATGCATTGTGGTAAATGTTTTATATTCAAACATTGCTTTTTTCCTTTCTCACCCTAGTATGGCTTCAACCTTGTCATGTCTCACGCGCATGCAGTCAACGAAATCGCCCTGAGTTTGAACAATAAGAACCCAAGGTAAGAATTAAGGCATTGTTTAACAGTTTTAAGGGACATTTACACAGAACATATTTTTGTGCTTAAAGAAGCGAGAAGCAGGGCAATGAAATGGAAAAAAAAGAAAAAGAAGTAAGGTCTAGAGACACATTTTTTTTACTACTTTAAACTTTTTTAGAAAGTAGTGTCATGAATGATATGCTGCAAAAGACATGAGATTCGAGCACAGATGTCAGTCATGTCTGTGTTCACATAGAAAAACAATGGAAAAGCAGTGCAGTAAAATGGAAAAACACGTTCTGTGTGAACAGCCATTTAATGTGCCAATATACGGTCTTTTACTGTAAATTTTAAGATGACTTGTTCTTTTTCACTTCTAAAATCTGTACATTTCACTGTAAAATGACAATTACCATTAAAATAATGGTAGCGATAATTTTTTAGTGTAGGTAACTACCTGATGAGCCTGTTTAATGCAATACTTTCAGTGGCCTTTAGTTTTCGTTACTCTGTGAAGTTAGGGATTAGAGTTGTGCATTTGTTTGGTAAGAATGAACTCTTTAGAGCGGATTAGTGTCAGTCTGACTAAGTGCATTTGTAGTCGAAGCTTAGATCAGTTCAGACTGAAACATAGAAAACCCCCTAGCCTTTCTTACATCTTTAAGAGCATCATTCCTTGAGCTCAGTGAATCAGTGCACCAATCTATCAGTCAATCACAGCTGTAAAGGTTTTCTTGGATTGTGTCATTTCAAAACATCTCTGAAAAAAATTACCCTACCTACAATTACTGATACTCAGCATCACACATGACCCCTATGAGAGGCTCAAGATGAAAGTGCGCTATCATGTTTCTGATTTTGAAAATTGTATAACAATGGACACAAAGCTGCTGTTCTCCCTGAAGGATAGATCTAAGCAGGTGTGGGTGGGTAATGATCTGTCAAGTTGGTAATGTTACCCTTCTTATTGTGCGAGTCCTGCTCTACCACTCTAGTCCGGTTGAATGCTCACAGAAGCTTTTGTTCTGCCTATAGAACAAAGGCGCTGGTCCTGGAGCTGCTGGCTGCTGTGTGTTTGGTGCGAGGTGGTCATGAAATCATCCTCTCAGCGTTTGATAACTTCAAAGAGGTAGATCCTGGGATATATACACCTGCATGTGTATTACAAAAACCATATATGCTATATTAAATGTTAAAAAAGTTTATGCACATATAAAGCCAATTAGCTGGCCATTTTTTGCTTCCCAAATGCATTTGTGGGAAAACACCACGTCTTAAGCCAGTCGTTTCATTAAACCCACATCTTTGATAAGGATCTGTGTTTTGGGGGGAGTGAATTGCCTGCAGACTCAACCGTTCACTCAACCTCTCAGTTTTGTTTGCCTTGTCATTTAAATACCGGAAACGGGCCAATTACCCCATAACTGTCCCAACTCTATCCTGAGAAAGTAGGAGAGCTAATCAACACAGCAGTTACAACAATGTTGTGAGAGAGACTGAAATAAAATACTGCCAGCAGACTGGCAGAACTAGTCTTCAAAGAGTCTGTGGTTGAGCTAACTTTGAATTTAGACTAATGAATTTAACGTTCCACATTTAATTCAGCAGAGCATTATTAACTCAAACAAGAAGCCAATTGAAGTATTTTAAATAGTAAGTAGTATTGTTAATAGCAGCATATTTTGTAAGTTTTCCATTCTTCCATGGTAAAATGTGAGGCCTAAACATAGCTCCTTTGCCTTTTTGATCCCCTTCTTTTTCCATAGTCTATAATGAAGTCTGAATTCTCCATCTCATCTTCTCTGAAACCCATAGCCTCATACTCTGCTGTTTTGAGAGCTAGATGTTTGTTCTTCTCAAATTATTAAAAGTAGGATGTTTATTTGTGAGGATATAAGAGCTATAACTATCACACTTAAAGGATTAGTTCACCTTAAAATGAAAAAATTACCCTAAGCTTTACTCACCCTCAAGCCATCCTAAGCGTATATGACTTTCTTCTTTCTGATGAACACAATCGGAGTTATATTAATAAATATCCTGACGCATCCGATCTTTATAATGGCAGTGAACGGGACCAACGAGTATGAAGCTCAAGAAAGTGCATCCATCTATCATACGGGCTCCGGGGGGTTTATAAAGGCCTTCTGAAGCGAAGCGATGCATTTGTGTAAGAAAAATATCCATGGTTAACAAGTTAAAAAGTAAAATATCTGACGCGACTTCAGTTACGCTTTTTTCGTAAGTTAAATCAGAATGTGGTCTGGCAGAAGCTAGATATTTTACTTCATAACTTCATAAATATGCATATTTTTCTTACACAAATGCATCACTTCGCTTCAGAAGGCCTTTATTAACCTCCCAGAGCCACGTGGAGTACGTTTATGATGGATGGATGTAGATGGATGCACTTTCTTGAGCTTCATACTCGTTAGTCCCATTCACTGCCATTATAAAGCGTGGATATTTAATAATATAACTCTGATGGTGTTCATCAGAAAGAAGAAAGTCATATACACCTAGAATGGCTTGAGGGTGAGTAAATCTTGGGGTAATTTTCATTTTAAAGTGAACTAATCCTTTAATATTTAACACTTGACATATCTGACTAGACTCAGGGGTTACTGTGCTTCTGTGAATGACTAAATAAAAATATCTGCAGGTTTGTAAGGAGAAGCACCGCTTTGAGAAGCTGATGGAGTATTTCCGTAGTGAAGATGGGAACATTGACTTCATGGTAGGTGCATGAAAGCACTTCTGTATTTTTATACCTGTTTGTTTGTGTGGGACATGAATGTGTTTGATTGTGTGTGTTTGTGTCTCAGGTGGCTTGTATGCAGTTCATCAACATTGTGGTCCATTCGGTTGAGGACATGAACTTCCGTGTACATCTGCAGTACGAGTTCACTAAACTGGGGCTTGATGACTTCCTGGAGGTATTCAGTCAATGTTCAAAATTCTCATGATTAAAAATTCTCATGATTCATGAACTTTGAAAATTCTCAAAATTCTTCAATGATTCAGTGTTTAAATAAGGAAGTAAAATGTTCATTGTGTAGATATCTTTTTTATTTGAAATACTATTACATAAGAGTAACCACATGATAAAACATTATGAAATCCCCCGTGTTTCCTCGCAGAAATCCAAGCACACAGAGAGTGATAAGTTGTCGGTGCAGATCCAGGCTTACCTGGATAATGTGTTTGATGTTGGAGGTCTGTTGGAGGACGCTGAAACAAAGAATGTGGCCCTGGAGAAAGTGGAGGAGCTGGAAGAGCATTTGTCACATGTAAGAACCATTAACTACTCCCTTTCGTTATTGCTAGATGTTATTATTATTATTAAAAAATGTGTAGAATAGCAATAGAATAGCAATAGAATAGCTGCACCCCCGTCTTATGTTTTTACTTTTTTTAAGAATCCCCATTTTGTGCACTGTGAACACAAATGAAGCTAAATATAATTGCTGTACAACAAGGGTGGGTGATATATTGGTTAAATTTACCTGTAGAAATTTGATGTGATGGAGAATCCTTAGAACCAGAAAAAAAGCTCAATATAACAACTAAAATGAGAAAAGCAGAGCAGATTATATTATAATAAATAAAACAGTATTTTAAATAATAATTTATTTATTGATAATGTTTCGATATACTTAAAAAAAAAATCTAAATTGAACAAATTTGATTTGTGGTAGGTCTGCAGTTGCTTTCATAATCATCACTATTTATTCAGTAGTTTTTTTTAACCACTTCCATAAACATGTACACTACCACTGAAAGGTTTGGGGTTGGTAAGATTTTTTTAATATGATTACAATTTAAAATAGCTGTTTTCTGTTTTAATATATCTTAAAATGTATTTTATTCCTGTAATGGAAAAGCTGAATTTTCAGCATCATTACTCAAGTCTTCAGTGTCACATGATCCTTCAGAAATCATTCTAATATGCTGATTTGCTGCTCAAGAAACTTTTCTTATTATTATCAATGTTAAAAACATTGCTATTTAATATTTTTATGGAAACATTTTTGTAGGATTCTTTGATGAATAAAAAGTTGAAAAGAAAAACATTTATTTGAAATAGAATCTATATATATATATATAAAACTGTAGCAGTACATTTTGTGTTTAGTCGGTCATATTGTCACTTCCAATATCCTAATGACTTTACCCTTATCAGAGTTCAGTGACAGTTCAGGAAATTCAGAGTTATTCCCTAATATTCATCCACAACATAAAGCAGCATACACAGCTTAATCATTAACTTTTGGTGCAGAGGAATCTTAAAATGCAATTTAGCAGACTGATTGGGTTTATAAATGCTTAGTTTAGCACATACTGGCTTGTCAATCTGAGTATGCAGGCAGTGTGAAAACAAACCTCAGATTGTTCCTCTGATCTTGACTCGGTAGTGGGCCTTTCTGCTGGGCTAAGTTATGCTCATGGCAAAGGTCTTGAAATGACTAGAGAATCACACAGCAATCATTTTGCTCTCGCTGGGGGTGGAGGATAGAATTCCCCAAATATTCCACTATGTGTGTAATCTCCACTGCTTCAAAAGTGAAAGTAATGCTGCCTCATCTGCTGTGTCATACTGCTTGAAGTAATCTCTTTATTGATCCGTAAGAGAGTGAGAGACACAGAAGCAAGCTTAAAACGGTATGAGATAGATGTTTATAGGATCAAATGCTCTGAACTGTCTCTGCCTCTTCTCTCATTTTTGTTTCACCACCTCTCATGCTGTCTTGTTTTTTCACATGCTCCCTTTGTTATTGTTCTAGGTGACAGAGAAGCTTCTAGATGTTGAAAATGAGACCATGATGAAGGTTGCAGACCTGGAGAAACAGCTGTTACACAAAGACAAGGAACTGTCAGCCATAAAGGTAGGCCACGATCACTTTCTCAATCACTTCACTCATGAGCTTGACATGCAAATAGCTCATATAAGGATTTATTTATAAATAAAAGTATAATATGAATAAGTAATGCGAATGATGATGATAAATTTAATGAAGAATGATTATTAATCCTTTGTAGCTTTTGCATAGTCTGTTTTCTAGATGTCTAAATGTCTAAAAAAAAATTGACGTTTACCATGGTACTACCATGTTTTTTTGTTGTTGTTGTTTTCTTTGGAAATATACTATGATATTTCTTGTAGTACTCTCAAAGAAAATACCATGGCAAATAAGTTATTAACATTATAAATCTAGCATTTATATATATATATATATATATATATATATATATATATTCTTTTTTTATTTTTTTTAATTTAATGTACATTTATAACACTTACACGGTGTTATATCACCTTGGCATTCATTTACGGAAAACTAGTTTAATACTGCTGCGTGAGTGTTTCTAATACAAAGGTTGAGGGAGTATTGTAATGAGGGATTTAAAAATTTGACATTTTTATTTTTCTCTGACCAACTTAATCAATCTCTTGATATTTTTTTCCTCTTTTGAATGTCATAGAAATGCTGTTTGCATGGGTAGTGGATTTTTTTTTTTTGCTATTGGGTCAAACGTAAAAATTATATTTGTTGTAGTTTGTTCATCACTATAAAAGTTTACCCAACTATGACAACATTCGCCTCTGAGAACCCCGAAAATATTAAAAGGATCCATGTTTATATATCAAATACAGTATCATCCAAAACGCGCTCTCAAAATTGGGTTGCGAGTCACTTTGTTGTATAATGCAGTTGTCACTCATAACCAAATAGAATGTGCATGAACATAACCACATTTAGCACTGAAAACAACCATCTATCCACCATAGTTTTTTGGGGGGAATTTACATATGTTGTATGTACCCCAACATCCTTGACCGGACTCTTTACCTCTCTTTCTTTCTTCCCATGGTTATCCAGGAGACGTATGAGTCCGCCAGCTCACAGGTGCACACACTGCGGCGGATGATTCAGGAGAAGGACGCTGCTTTCCAGAGGCACAACAACATCGAGAAGCGGTTGCTGGAGTTAGAGCAGCAGGGCACCATCCGTTTACGCAAGCAGCCTGATGGGGACATTGCCATTGAGGCTCTGGGTGGTGGAGCAGCAGCTGGAGCTCCTCTGAGAGACCTGGGCTCACTTACTGCAAGTATGATTGGGAGTGGAGGTCCGGGTGCCACTTCACCCTGTCCAATTGAAGCTGTTGCTCCACCCCCGCCGCCACCACCTCCACCTGCCCCACCACTCCCTTCAGAAGGTACTCAGAGAATAGCCAGGAAAACAATAGGAATTTTAATTTTGTAATATTATAAATGACAGGGAAAAGATTTGATTTGGCACCAGTGCAAGCCTACTGTTAATGGAAAGCGGATATGTAGGGATTCCCTTGAAACTCCAGATTATGGAGACTTTATTAGAGTTATTGTAGAGTAAGATAAACAGAAAAAACAAGGCAAAGCTGTGCACATTTCTTTCATTCTAAGCTATAGACCTTTAAATGTACAAGTCGCTGTACGCTTAGCAGGAAAGGGAAAAGCTAAGAGTGTTTCCTCTAGCTAAAGAGCGGTTTCTGCTGAGGAAGCAGCTGGACTGGAACTAACTAAATATTCATTAAGCTCTTCTGAATGTTTAGGAACAGTTTTTAAGAGTAAAATAAAGAGTGAAAATAAACACATGCTAATTTATTAAATCTCTCTTTTGTTTTATAGTCGAGTGTGTTCCTATTCCTCCTCCACCTCCTCCACCTCTGCCTGGAACATCACCATCAGTCATCCTTAGTGTCGGCTTATCAGGTAATAATTAAAAATAGTAATGAGAAAAGTGTATTACAGTATCTTGGCTCCAATTTGTTGACAACAAAAGATCAAAGTGAGTGACAAATCACTCCCAGGATCTTATCATATGCAACTATATATATATATATATATTCTAAGTTAGTTAAGGTATTGTCTGACCCTTATGTTTCTTCATCTCTCATAGCCATACGCATCAAGAAACCCATAAAAACCAAGTTCCGTCTTCCTGTCTTCAACTGGACTGCACTGAAACCCAACCAGATCAATGGCACCGTCTTCAACGAGATCGATGATGAGCGTGTGCTTGAGGTGATATTGAGCGTGAATCAGATTTTGAGTATGTGCTCCATGAAACTCTCCACCCATCCCAAGTGCTTTTTTTTTTTTTTTGTCGTGTAGGAGTTGGATCTGGAGAAGTTTGAGGAGCTGTTCAAGACAAAAGCCCAGGGTCCTGTGGTAGATCTGTCATGCTCAAAGAGCAAGGTTTCCCAGAAGGCCATCAATAAAGTTCAGCTGCTTGATGCCAATCGTTCGAAGAACTTGGCCATTACTCTGCGCAAGGCCAACAAGACCACAGAGGAGATTTGCAAAGCCATTCAAACGTATGCACATACTCAAGATGTTCTTCATATCGCGTCATCAACTTCTCAATATCACGTCTTTATCTTTTCAGTAATCTCATCTGAGATGCAATTTCCATGTTGCAGGTTTGATCTGAAAGCCTTGCCGGTGGACTTTGTGGAATGCCTGATGCGGTTCCTGCCCACGGAGGCTGAGAGCAAACTACTGCGTCAGTACGAGCGGGAAAGGAGACCTCTGGACCAGCTTGCTGAGGAAGACCGCTTCATGCTCCTCTTCAGCAAGATTGAGCGGCTCACTCAGAGAATGAGCATCATCACGTTTGTGGGCAACTTCAGCGATAATGTCAACATGCTGACCCCGGTGAGCAACTATGATGGTCAGCAAATGGAAAGTTGGAAAAATTTTGTGGGTTTTTAGATTTTCAGTGAAGAATGACCACCTATGGGGATTTTTTTTTGTATTGTTGCAAAGATGTGTTTTCTTGACCAACATCCTTGTTCCTGGAACAACATTCGTATTCAGTATTCACATTTTGGGGTTAAATTGAGGCGTAGGCTTATCAACCTCATTGCTAAATCATTACCCTCTGATGAGTTGTTAGGCTTGGGGTTAAGTATGTTTGTTTGACCATTTTATTCCTGGATCAACAAAAATGTTTATCTAGAAACACGTCCTTGATCACCTTTGATCAAATCATGATTTGACATCTCTTTAACTCTTTGACATCCACAGCAACTCAACGCCATCATCGCAGCATCAGCTTCAGTGAAGTCCTCTCCAAAGTTAAAGAAGATTCTTGAAGTAAATGCCTACTTGTCTTCATTATAAAGGCTCAAGATCATCTGAAATTTATCAACCGTTATGCTTAACTGTTTTGTTTTTTGTTTTTTTTTGTCTCTACACAGATAATTCTGGCTCTGGGGAACTACATGAACAGTAGTAAAAGAGGCTCAGTGTATGGTTTCAAACTTCAGAGTCTGGATCTGGTGAGCTTGGTTGTAGAAGTGGCTACATAATGGTGTAGTTAAATAACAGTGCTGTTCTCATTCATGCTGTTGTTGTTCACTCTCAGCTGCTAGATACTAAGTCTACTGACCGGAAGATGACACTTCTCCACTACATTGCTCTAGTCGTCAAAGAGAAATATCCTGATCTGGCTACCTTCTACAATGAACTGCACTTTGTGGATAAAGCTGCAGCAGGTATGTCCTTCAGGGTTGGAATTTGAATTGAATTAACCACGTCTCATAGGATGCTGAATTGGAATTTAAATTAGAAATACAAAAAATTGAATTTATAGATTGACAGTTCAAAGAAAGTTACACAACAGAGGAAATTCATTATTGCTTTATGTTGTTTGGCTCCATCTAGAAGATTTTGGAGTAAAAAGTCAAATCAATTATTTATTAAATACACTACCATTCAAAAGCTTGGGGTCAGTTTTTTTTTTTTTTATGTTTTTGAAAGAAGTCTCTTATGCTCACCAAGCATAATATCATTCATTTGATAAAAATACAGTAAAAACAGTAATATTGTGAAATAATATGACAGTTTATAATAACTGTTTTCTATTTTTATATATTTTTAAATGTAATTTATTCCTGTGATGGCAAAGCTGTATTTTCAGCAGCCGTTACTCCAGTCTTTAGTGTCACATGATCCTTCATTCTAATATGCTGATTTGATGCTCAAGAAACATTGATCTGCTTCTTAATATTTTTGTTGTTGTAACTTTTTTTCAGGATTCCTTGATGAATAGAAAGTTCATTATTATTTAAAATTTAAATCTTTTGTACATTATTAATGTATTTGCTCTCTATTTTGATCAATTTATATTGCTGAATAAATGTATTAATTAAAAATATATATATTACTAACGCTAAACTTTTGAATTGTAGTGGATTAATAAATTAAATGCAAATTGTGGTTACATTTTCCAATAAGGTTTAATTCATTAAAGTAATTTAATGTGTTCAAAAAACATTTTTTATAGAATTTAATCATCTAGATTAATGCTAATTTATAAACACATTTATTGTTTGTTGTTGATTCATGTTCATTAAAATATAGTAACTGCTTTTAATAAAAAATATATACAACCTGAAATGTTAAAAATGCATATGCAGAGGTTAGCAGTAACCTAGATCGAAAAATGCTGTAAAATTTAATTCTCAGTTCATGACACCTAATGTTAACAAATTTTATTGTGAAGTGACACCTACATTTCTATTGGTACCATTTTAAACACTGAGTACAAATGCTATGTAATGTTTATGGAAATACCATTTAAGTTGTGTGTATGATTACCTTAATGGGTGATTCATACTGAAAAATTACCTGGAAAATCTACCATACAGCAATTATATGAATTTCTTTGGATTTATTTCCATTTTAACTCAAACTACATTCATTTCAAATCTTCGGTTACAGTCTCCCTGGAGAACGTGTTGTTGGATGTTAAGGAGCTCGGTAAGGGCATGGATCTGGTCAGAAGAGAGTGCAGTCTGCACGACCACGCCATACTCAAGAGCTTCCACCAGACCAATGATACACAGCTGGACAAACTACAGAAAGACTCCAAGACTGCTGAGGTGTCCTTTCTGTCTTTAACAAAACCATCTCTGGCAATTAAACAGTACCAGATTATTTAAATCTCACATTGTATCCACTTACAGGAGGCCTTCAACAATGTGGTGCATTACTTTGGTGAGAGTCCTAAGACTACGCCGCCCTCTGTCTTCTTCCCAGTGTTTGTACGGTTCATCAGAGCCTACAAGGTACTATAATCCATTCAGTTATTCACTCAATGGTTCTAGGCACGGCATCATGAATCTTCATATTTTGACAAGGAGAAAACACATTTGTGGCTCTGTATAGACATCAGGTCAGGAAGAGACTTTTATTTTCTAAGCCTCAGGGGGGAAGGTGAACACGACCTGCTTTCAAGTCATTGAGTACAGGAAGGAGTCGTCCACGTGATCTGTTATCTGGCATGTTTAGTAAACATGATGTGGTGAAAGATCTGGCCTGCTAACCGAAAGGTTGTAGGTTCAAACCTTGAATGGACACACACTTACTGTGTGTTTATATACTTTGGCCATCCTAGTTTTAGTGTCTGCCCCATTGAAGCATCAGCGTCAGAGCGCTGGGGTGGAGTAGCAGACGTTAGCAGAAGGTGAATAACAGGAAGGGGCAGCTGGGCTGAGATTTAAGGGCAGCTGCTGTGTTTAGACTGGGCTTTGCCTTCACAGCCTCTAACCCGGACACACACGCATACACACACCTCTTCCTCACATTGTTCTGATGGTGGATTTATGAGTCTACATGAGGAACCACAAAAAGCTCCAAGATCTGTGTGTGTTTGTGTGTGTCCATATTCATATCCCTTCTCAGAGGTTTCTGTGATTGTTTAGATGTGAGGTCGTAGCCTGTGTTTTGTGCAGTGTCAGGGCCCGGATCACACTCACCCCTCTACCGGAACTGTTGTTTTCTGCAGGAGGCTGTGGAGGAAAACGAACAGAGGAAGAAGCAAGAGGAAGCAATGAGAGAAAAACTACTAGCACAGGAGGCCAAACAGCACGACCCCAAGGTGAAATCTAAGACCCAGCGAAAAATATTTTTTTCCCTTTAAGTGTTTATCATACTAGAAATGTTACAAACCATGAGTTAACAGTGGTATGAGTGGTGAATATATTTCTTGTTTCCTCAATGCAGGTCCAGGCTCAAAAGAAGCGACAGCAGCAGCAGGATTTGATCGCAGAGCTCCGGCGCAGACAGGCCAAGGACCACCGGCCTGTATATGAGGGCAAAGATGGCACCATTGAGGACATTATCACAGGTGGGCTAGGCAAGACTACAAAACCCATCAGCCAGGGGTCCAGAATCACTGTGGTGGTCCACAGTTCTCCGCATCAGCAATGCACTCTCTGTTATGTTAAACAACAGCCCTTACAGCTCAATCAGAACACTTTACAAGTGCATATCAGTTAAAACCGATGGTTTGGAATTTGAATCAACTCTCAGGGATCTTCAGAGTTAATAAGATGGTGTATTAACTAAGCTCTTCTCTTTCTAAAGTATGTAAATAAATCATAGAGGATGCCTATAAGAGAGATTGCAGAAACTGTGCAGGAGCACCCTTAAATGAATTGTTTGTAACAAACAAAACAAAAAATTATAATCTATTATTAACATAATGTTCTCAGACAAGGCTATTTATATTTGTTTAATTATTAACCACAGAATTATTTTTTTGCAAACAATCTCATTCCTGTGAGACTTTTTGATGCTACGATTCTAAAAAAAAAGAAAAGGATTTTTTAAATGTACTCCAGAGGTTGTGCACATGTAGACAAGTTTTCATATGAAGTTTAGCAAAGTTAAAATTCTAAAATTGCTATTTTAACATTTCATAAACTCCAATCATATGAAGCCATAGATATTACTGACAGAATGAAGAATAGTCACTTTCTCCTCTTCTGTCACCCCAGTCACGAATACATCTGGATTTAATATGTATTAATTGCCTGTCACTATCATTTTTTGCCTGTCGTAAGTTGAAATTAGTTTGCTATGGCTGTTAAAGGGTTAGTTCAGACAAAAATCATTAATTACACTCACCCTCATGTCGTTCTACACCCATAAGACCTTCTTTCATCTTCAGAACACAAATAAAGATATTTTTGATGAAATCCAAGAGGTATATGACTCGCCCATAGACAGCAATATAATCACCACTTTCAAGGTCCAGAAAGGTACTAAAGACATCGTTAAAACAGTTGACGTGACTGCAGTGGTTCAACCTTAATTTTATGATTATATCGCATCAAAAATATCTTAATTTGTGTTCTGAAGATGAACGAAGGTCTTACGGGTGTGGAACGACATGAGGGTGAATAATTAATGACAGAACTTTCATTTTTGGGTGAACTAACCCTTTAAATAGGATTGGGAAAATCTTGCACAAAAATACAGGAAGTTGCAAAGATCAAAACGAATGGTTTCTCTTTTAGAAACAAATGCTCCTTCTTAACCTCAGATATAACGTTCTGTCTCTGACCTCCTTCCCTCCCTCCCTCAGTGCTGAAGAGTGTGCCCTTCACAGCCCGCACGGCCAAACGGGGCTCGCGCTTCTTCTGCGATACCAACCTCTTCGATGAGTCCATCTGCTAGCCCCCCAAACCCCCCAAAAAACTGCCCCTAATGCCGCAGGTTGTCCCGTTCTTTTACCAGTCGCAAAGTGCATGCATACCACCACTCGCATGACCCACTCTGTCACTTTGGTTACCCAGCATCCTCTACTAACCTAAGCACAACGGAATAGTGGAAAACACAAGCTGTAGCTGTTCACAGACTTGAAACATGGACCAGCCAAATCTTTCTTAAGGGAATTATGACAAATGAACTGAAAATGCATTTGTATAATATAATATAATATGAAATGCTGATTTGATGTAATATTAATATATGTTCAGGCTGTTCAGGGTCCTTTTATTTGTCATATTGTCCAGAGAGATTTGGCCTGTGTTACAGTCCTTATTATGTTTCACTTGGTTTGTCATCTGCTAACTCTCATCTTCTCTCCCATAACTGTTTGTTCTACCTTTCCAGCAGAACAGGGGATTAATCTGAGTAAATTTGAGCACAAAATAATTGGAGGGTAAGAAAGGCATCATGGAGCTTCATCTCGCTTTGCTCCTGTCTGCCTTTTTACCATCAGCTCAATTGCTTTAGCTGTGCTACAATTTGCACAATGCTACAGTGCTAAAGCTTATGTGGCCAAATGTGGTCTTGTACTGAATATTGCTTCTTTGCATCGCTAATTACATATTTTATGAAACTTTGTCACTGTGTGAAAGAAATAAGATATTAAGCCTTAACCTGTGGCCTTATTTAGCCATTTTTATTGCACAGAACAAAGTACCACATGATGGTGGTGATAGTTTGTAGATATCTAATATTATTAATACACACTAAACATTGGATGGTACAAACTTTATATTATTTTGCTAGTAGAATTGTTGCTTTTCCACAGTATTGTCTTAGGTCTTTTGGAAAGGATTCAGGAATGAAATCTTTTTCTTGTCGTAACTGTTGCATGTAAAGCTGTTTGTCTTTGCACTGTGCTGCTAACATGTTTATGTATGTCCTCTGCTGTATATCGTCACATGCATGCAAATCTATGTTCTGTTCAGCAAGATTTACAGTACATGTAATGGTCATATAGTGTATAGTGTTTCATTGTGTATGGAAATCTTTCAAAACCTTGCTGAACACTGATCTATCAGTTCAAACATATTTGTAATGTGTTAAATGGTCTTACTGCAGTGATTGTATTTTGTTGTGTGTCTCTGTTAGTGTTTTACTGTGTATGCTTTTTACTAGAAGCAGTTATTGAGATTGATATTAACTGCATATTTTTATACTTTAAAGGGTTAGTTCACCCCAAAATGAAAATTCTGTCATTAATTACTCACCCTCATGTCATTCCAAACCCGTAAGACCTTCGTTCATCTTTGAAACACAAATGATCTTCTTAATGAAATCTGAGAGCTTTCTGTCCCTCCATTGACAGCCTACACAACTACCACTTTCAAGCCCCAAAAAGGCAGTAAAGACATCATAAAAGTAATAGATGTGACTCCAGTGGTTGAACCTCAGTTTTATGAAGCGACTTTTGTTTTGTTTGCATAAAAAAACAATTTACTACTTTATTTATTTAATAGTAATCTCTAACACATGTTCACAAAAGCAACATGACGCATGTTTTTAAGTAATAGTAACTGTAGGCTGTCTATGGAGGGACAGAAAGCTCTCAGATTTCATTAAAAACATCTTCATTTGTGTTTCGAAGGCTTACGGGTTTTGGAACGACATGAGGGTGAGTAATTATTGACACAGTTTTCATTTTTGGGTGAACTAACACTTTAAAGGAACAGTTCACCCTTATGTAATGTGAAACCCAAATGATTTTCTTTCTATGATGGAACATAAAAGGAGAAATTTTGTAGAATGTCTTGTGCTGTTATACATCCATTCAGAGGTTTGGGCATTCAAAAGGTTAGTCTTTTATGCTATTTGATGAAAAATACATTTATATTGTAAAATAATTGTAGAATTTCTGTATTAATATATTTTAAAATGCATATTTTCAGTGTCTCATGATCCTTCAGAAATCATTCTGATACACTGATTTTCTGCTCAAGAAACATTTCTTATTATTATCAATAGTAAAAACAGTTGCTTAATATTGCAGGTGAATATTTTTGTGGAAAATGTGCTGCACTTTTTTAAGATTCTTTTATAAATAAAATGTTCAAAAGAGCATTTATTTAAAATAGAAATCCTTTTTTAACATTATACATGTATTTAATGTGTAAATACATGTATAATTTTTGATCAATTTAATGTGTGAATAAAGCAATTTTCTTTTCAAAAAATAAAAAAATAAAAATCTTATAGACCAAAACTTTTGAACGCTAGTGTACAACAAAGTTAAATGGTGACCAGTGGGTTTCAGGGTCCAAAACAATTATATTCGATAGCTTTGTAAAAGCTTTTTTTTTTTTGTTTTTTTTTTGTCCTTTTTGGAACTTAGTTACCAGTCAGTGCTGCTTTCATTGTAAGGACAAGAACAGTGTCAACATTATGCTGAATATCTCCTTTCACAGTTAAAAGCTTGAACGACATGAGGATGGTTAAATGACAGCATCGCCTTTTGGGTGAACTGTTTCTTTAAGATCTGGGAATGTAAAAAAAACATTCTGTCAACCTTATCAAAGAAAGCATAATTATTTGCAGCCAGCTCAAGTGCTGAGAATGACCCCTGCTACCCTGAGTGTTCCCTGATCTAACTCTAACTCTCTCCCTCCCCACTCACAGATCTCCGAAGCCAGCCCTTCCTGCGAGCTGATGCGGTGATCCGGAATGGGTGGAAGCGACCCTAAAGACCCCTCACTCACTCACCCTCTGCTACTTTTCCCCCGCTTTCTTCTGAAATGGCATCTTCCTGCAATTTACGGTGACTGAGGGAAGTGCAGGACCAAACCAATGTCTTTGGTTTTAAGGGGGTGGGGAAACTGTTATTTATTTATGGAAATCCTTTTTGGATTCTGCACTGGAGGCTCTTTCAATAAAGCCATTAAAGCACAGACATTAAGGGCTGCCACCCTGGCCTCATGAACGCTCGCGCACGCAAATCCTGAGGAACGTTGGTAAAAGCTTGTGTTGGCACAGGAAAAAAGTTGTGGTTGACACACAGACAGCAGTAACACTAGCCTGCTGGCCTTGAAGAGCCTTCCAACGGGATCTCACGCCCATTAACGTGGATTTCCTCTTATTGTGCAATGTAAGCTGACTTTCTGTCAAGTGGGATAGCGCTGAGGTCACTGACTTTCTGGCCAGAGCCCGTTTGTACAGTTCTTTAAACATGAACTCAAATTATTTGTTAATCCTATTCAACTACCTGGAGCAGACTAGCCTGTCTTCAGTATTTTAACCCAGACCAATACCATGGTTACAAACAAGTGCCTTTATGTTGAGTCAGTATTATTTCTTATAGCCAATATTGATGTATCTAAGTTTATACTATTGTTAATCATTATGTTGTAACATTTCTTATGCTTAATGTAAATATAATATGCAATTATCCAAGAAATGCATTGCAGCATTAACAAAAGAGCGTGGACATGTGCTGTTTGAGTGACTTTGTGCCTTGTATTGATGATGCCTCTCTCTCTTCACCCAGCTCTTTAAATCAGTTTAATGCTCATGTACCAGAACAAAGTGTACGTAACGTTGTCATGCTGTGGTCCATTTTTACCCCCCAGATTCATCATAAATACATTATACTTTGTTTTTAAAAGAATATCAAATGGGAACCACTCCAGGATTGTGAACATGTATAATCTTTTGAGTGTGCAATTTTTTTTAACTTATTCTCTCTAAACAAGTTGCCAGAGTTTGTAAATGAAGGACATTCATTAGGTTTAAGGCAAAAATAACATTTTATAAGAGGATTTTTTTTTTTTTTTTTTGTCATATCCCTTGTCCCTAATAGAATACATATTCTCTTTGCACTAGCGCTGATTAAGCGACTCCGAAATGGGAGCTCTATTTAAGCAATAACGTACACGAGGCCGCTGTTTATTGTGAAGTCGCTTTGTTGCGCAGCGCCAAAGACAGGACAAAATGGTTTCAAGTGCCTATTGCTTTTATTAGACTGTCATTAAATGTTAAAGATATTAAGAACAGAATTGCATTAAAACGTTACGCAAATACATCAAGTGACGTCTTTGTGCTAGATGTTCCTGACTGACTGAAAACTGTGCTTAAGCGATTTCAACAGGTGTTGCGCATCATAATTGTTGGAACGCTGTTCGGACCAATCAGAAGCCAGGACCAGAACTATTAGTTTCATAAAAAAAGGGACATATTACCGTATGATACTGCATGTTAACTTAAGTTCGAAAGAAGTGAACAAAAATGAATTCAACACTAATTTTATTTTTTATTGAGGGTGGGGACTTTTTATACTGTTGTATAAAAGCATGAACTAAATCAAGCCATTTGGGAGGAAAAGTAAAGCACAAAATGAATGTACCAAAGTTTTAATGTTGTTTGGTTGATATGGACCAATGAATGCAGCAATTAACTGGATATTCTGTTGAAGTGGCAAATAAAAATATCGGAGACTACTTTGCCTAACATTTTTGTCAATAAATGTTTGCATGATATAGCCTACTGCAGGAGCAATACAGGTTAAGAGGACAAGTTTTTGTATTTAATATTTATTTTTCTGCTGTGTATTGTAGTTTAGAATGTTTTTGAGAGGAGTTAAAACATGCGGGAACATATTTAAAATAACACCAATGACAAATGATTAGAAAGTGTCCCATTTTACCTGTATTAACCCTAATCATATCTAGTACTAGAACAACAGTCAATTTTAGATTCATAATTTGATTTGTGATGTGTATATTAGCTTTTAATGTATATATATTTTGTATTACCAGGCCCAACATTAGCTTGATTTTTATTAAATCAGAGACATGACCCTTACAAAACAGATCAATCAACATGCAGTTGTGAAGACTTTACTTCCTAAATGGAAAATAAACCTAAACCATGCACTTTGAGATTTTTTTTTGTCCATCATTCTAGAGACTGTGACCTTTGACCTATGAACTCTTGAGAAAATCTTTGTTTCTAAACTGACCACTTGTACCCATTACCAAGCAGAGCACCAATCCAGAAACCACTTATTTTTGTTCTGTACACATTTTTATTTCTTAGTATGTGTTATTGTCTGTGATTCATGAAATTCTCCAGCTGAAAACAAAAGAAACAAACATCACGCAGTCTCTCCAAAAGAAGGGCTGAGCCACCATGCATTTCTACTATAAAAAGCAGTTTAATTATTTTGTATATAAAAAAAAAAAAAAAACCCAAAATGAACCAACAAAACTACAGAAACGGTTGCAGAGTTGTGAAACTAGTAATCTGTGACAGTAAAAGGCCACTAAGGGCCATGCTAAATTACATTTGATCGTAAACAGAGCAGACACTTTACGTTAAGTCCAGATGCTCGGATGAATACTGTTAACATGTATCTGTTGAGCCGACGCTAGTCTTTTTGCGCTGTTGGATCCATGCATTAGCCTATGGCACACGGGTTACCTCCATTAGAAGCAGTGGAGGCTCGGCCACAAGCGGGGCTAGCCGAGTCTCTCTACAGGTCAGGCAGATGAGAATGATGGAAGAGTAGCAGCAAGGCAGTGAGTTATTATTGGATCCACACAAACCTCACAGGAATGCACTTAAACTGAGCATAAAAAGTCCATAAGACACAAAACTAGTGAACTAAAAGTGACATACAGCTCCCACTGTAGTGGTATGGAACAGTTCTGTCGAAACCACACCGACCGAGAGCAGACGACAATCATCTCCTGGCTGTTTCCGGCGTGCTGGAAGACATGGCGTCAGATGAGGCCTGCTCTCTGTGAATCAGTCTCACCCATCCTTTGGGCGTACCGCCAATGTACACACCAAGGCCACTGATACCCTGGAAACAGTTCTGGAATGTTCTTACATTTACCAACTGTTTGGATTCACTCATTCATTCATTCATTCAATCCATGTAGTGCCACATTTTGCATCTTTTCATCCATTAAAAAAAACGAAGCTAAAACAAAGACAGTTATATACTGCTATTCGTACGGGTATCTGCTTGTATTCCTGGGTATATTTGTCAAGACACTTTGTTAATTATATATGTAAATATATATAAAATCAATCTGTGCAAGGAGTATGACAATCATCGTAAGCGTTGTTCTCTGAGATATCAGTATAGAAATAAAAGCGATGCTGACTCGTCGCAACACTCGCGCACGCATATTCGTTCTCAGCCATCTGAAATCACACACGGGCAAAGTCAGCATCAGTATCATTCAGTCGGCCATGCCCCCCTCCCTTGTATTTCATTAGCAACACTTGGCAATTTTGCTTTTCCTGAAACAAACATTGATCTCTGTACAATTCATACAAAAATAAACTCAAAACCAAAACAAAAAATCAAAGATTTCCCATATTGTTGTTGGCATCTTGTTGAGCACAGAGGTAGTGGCTAAATGGAGGGGAGGGGTGAGAAATTGGGTAAGCAAACATCAGAAAAAGGAAAGGAAAAATGGAAAAGAAAAGAAAATATTTGTATAGAAAATGCTTTCTTTTGTTGACCAGAAGGATTTCTCAAAGAATAAAATATAATACTGCAATCACATACAAAAGTGTCCTTCATTTTTTTCTTATCTTTTTTTCTTTACATTTTGTACAGTGTTCCTGCTCTTGTTGCTTTTCCTCTGACATATAAAGGCATAACGGTCTGCATGAGGGTGGGCGTCCGGCCGTGACTCTACGCCAGTGGGTCTCCCATGTCATCATCTCCTGCAGACAGCAGCTCCTTCTTCTCGTCTGTGCTGGCCAGAGAGTTACGGCTGTTGTGGGCGCCCATGTAGAGGGTGGCGTACACGGGGTTGGTGAAGTTTGTGGGCTGTGAGAGAGACACTGATATTAAAATTCTGCCTGATGAAGATAAACTGATGATTATTTTTGTTATGGCCCACAACCGATAAATGGCCGACTTTACAATTCTACACAATTTTAACTAAATAAATTAAAAATCAAAGACTAAAAATAGTGAATTTAGGGATCACAACATGAGTAAAGTAGTATACATTATAATGTATAACGTAAGAAAATGGATATTCATTTTGAGATTCACTAAATATTAAATTTAACAATGTTATTAAATGAATAGTGTTTGTAAAAATATTGTATATACAGGTATAAATATAATAAAATAAATATAATTTTATTAATTTATTTTAAATATATATAATCAATTAATAAAATAAATATAATTCTTTTAAAAAAATAAAACCAAAATGAATCTAATCTTTCAATACACCAAAATAAATCAATTATAATTTCATATATATATATATATATATATATATATATATATATATATATATATATATATATATATATATATATATATATATATATATTTATTTATTTATAAAAAAATCCTAAACATTTTCATATATATGCACATACAAAACGATATGATTTTGACACCTTAATATTAATATTGTCATTTTATCTATTAGAATTGTATTTAATTATTAAGGTGTCAAAATCATATCGTTATATGCAGTTGATTTTGTGATGTGCGCACACACACACACCTCAACTGTATAAAAATACATATATATTAAAAAAAAAAAAAAAAAAAGCAAATGAAAGAAAGAAAGAAAAAAGCAGCAAAAATCGAGTGCTTAATAACAAGAAAGTAACACTGATGTGTCACCTTATCTGGATCCAAGGTGAAGTCGGAGTCCAGCAGTTCCCCCGCATCATCATCGGGCTCTCCTTCATAAATCTTGTATGCCGGGTTCCCGATCTCAACATTCATGGCTCCGTTGGTCATCCTCTGGTGCTGGAATCCCTTAGCTCTGCAGGCACAAACACCAGTGAGCAGTTACATCTTTGTCCACATCTCTTCGTAACACAGGCCGAGCCAAGGCACAGGAATTTACACTCACGCATACACAAAGTAGCCTATCATCAAGCAACACTCAAACACAAAAACACAGCTACATCTACCAAGGTCTCTCCTGCCGTATAAACACATGTGCAAGAAGCAATGACACTTTGTGGAACCATCCATGTGCTTTCAGGTGGAGACTGCTAGCCAGAGTGAGCAACTCTGCAGTGTCTTAGAGAAAGCTGGATATCCACAAGACATGGTCCACTACGGTTATGGAGGAGCCAAACACTTCAAGCACAGCGACACTGCTCTCACAGACAGATATAAACTGACACGTCTACAGGATGGTGCTTGGAGGAGAGAGAGGGACAGGACGCAGCCCAGCACTGCGTCTTGCACCAACCAGTTGATCTATTTTAGCTTTCGGTCAATAGATCCCTGTGTTGAAACTGGTGAAAACCACAGGAATAGCACAGTAACAGCACAGGATCAGGCAGGAGAAGCAGGAGAAAGAGAGATAGAGTATGATGACTGGGGAGGAAGAGAGGAAAGGATGGACTAGGATGGGACCCTGCTGGTATAGAGTCAGTTACCGCGAACATCTGGAGCTGGGCTTGCCCCGCCTCACAGACCTGAGACACAGAAAGATGCAGTTTAACAACCGAGAGAGAGAGAGAGAGAGAGAGAGAGAGAGAAGTGAGAGATCTGGAATTGAGTTTAGTGTTAAAATAAAGAGAAATGTGGAGAAATTAATGCTCTAAAGCAGGGGTCTTCAACAGGGGGGCGATAATTATTATTTGAGCTCAAACCAAGTTTTGTGAAAAATGAAAATACAACATAATTAAAAACCAACACAGAATTACAATTATAAATAATTAAAAATAGTAATTATATACAAAAACAATTATGTAAACATTGTCTTCATTCAAAGTAATATTTAAATGAGGTATAATATTTATTATATGAAATGTTTATGTAAAAAATATTTTTTTTCATCCAAACTAATAATTGAAGTACAATATATAATAATTTAATTATTATGTAAAATATTTTTATTACATAAAAATCTGACAACTTAAAAGGTAAATCAAAGTTAAGGTAAAATCCAGCTATGTCTTTAATTTAACCTCCTAGACAAAAATGTAAGTAAAATTAAGACAATGTATAGGCATTTAAATGTACATTAATAAATATCATTTTAATGCCTTTGTAAAACATGTCTCTATTTACCAAGGGCCTTGGACTGAAAAAGGTTAAAGACCCCTGCTCTATCGAAAAATGAGGGAGATGACAGGGAAAAAAAGTAAGATCAATAAAATAAGTTTGGCTAGAGAAAGATTGAGCCCTGGAGTGTCTCCGAGTTCCTCTGTACACAATTAAATTGCTGTAATTACTTACCCACGCATTCTCTTCTTGTACCACAAGATGGCACCAACTACTAACAGCGCAAGTAAGAGCAGTAACATCACTGGGATGACCACTGATGGAGTATCTACACAAAGGAGAAACATGCATTATTACTGCCCAGATTTACCAATGAAAAGCTTTTTTTTTTTTTTTTTACCTGGTCAAACTTATTGAACCTAAAAGTGACAGAAAGAGATGCTGGCACTTACTTCCAGAGTCTGAGTTCTGAACAGGGGCAACATTGAGCTGACATCGAAATCCTGACCAGCCTGTGTGACACCTACATAACAGACAAACACACTTTAAATCACTGGCAATACTTACAGTTTTTTGTTTTAAACTTTGTTAATCTATTGTTGCAGCAATTCTAATACAGAATCTGGTTAACATAGGATTTTATGATCTTGCAGCAGGCTGGCTTGTCAGCTATCTTAAGTACAGAAGCCAGGACATTCAGGTAGACAATGTTTTATCTTGTGTACCACAAGGCTCAGTACTAGGCCCACTTTGGTTTTCTATTTTCTATTTGCACTTAAAGTTTTCATTCTTTTTGGATGATATCTATTGCTGTGCTTCTAATATTTTAACTTTTTAGCAACTAAACATTTCCAAGAACACAAAAGCAATTTCCTTTATAAAGCTTTGACCACTTTACCTGCACTGTGGCAGCATAGTATGAGGGTCTACAGAGCACTGGCCCTCAGTGCAGAAGTCATCACAGGTGTAGCAGGTGGGACGCTGGATGTTATCTCCACATCTACACACAAAACATGAATTATCATAGCACCAACATAAACAGCACATAACTGATTCAATCCATATATATATACAGCTCATCTCAAACAGCAACGTTTAGTGAAGGTTGATTATAAAAGCCCATTCAGCTGAATATGCTGGTACATACTTGCATGTTATTCCAGTTCGTAGTACTTCACACTTGCCCGTGCCGCAGTATTCACACTTGTTCATCTCACATTGTGGACCAAAGAACGACTCGTTACAGTGGCATTGTTTAGTGCCGTTCATCATCTCCATACAAAGACCTTCATTTTTACAGAAGTCATCACATTGACCTGCACAGAAAGATTTCCAGCAGTTAATCCACTTTATAATGTATGTTTCATTCATTAGTAGGGCTTTTGTGGACACCAAGAGCTAATAAAAGACAATGAACATTTTAGAAAAGACTGAATCCTCTTGTTTACAGTGACAAGGAATCAAACTCACGGTACTGGCACTGGTCACCCAAGAAGCCTTTTGGACAACGACAGGTTGGCTGGTTGCCCTGGTTGACAGTGCAGGTGCCCTCATTCTGGCAATAGTTATTACAAGTGTGCTGTTCACATCTGGATCCGGTGAAGCCAGTCTGACAGCGACAGGTAGGAGCACCTGAAGAGAGGAAACAGACAGAAAGTGTTGCTGATGTAGCTATATAGATAAATATGCAGAGCCCTGGCCACAATGGCACAATGTCTGCGAGTGTGTACCCGTGCGTGATGGGGAGCATGTTCCTCCGTTCTGACAGTAGTCCCTGCACTTGTTGATTTCACAGCGTTCTCCACTGTAACTGGTGGGGCAGCGACATTTGGGCTGGTTCCACGGGGTAAGGAAACAGCTGCCGCCATTCTGACACTGAACGTTACAGGTGGGGGCTAAATGAAAAAGATTTTTATTAATAATCATCTGAATCTTTATAATTTAATCATGTTGAGAAATGCCTCAAGTATCAGAAAAAAAATATATATAAATTTTTATTAAATATCACAAACCCTATATTTACATTAAACTTTAAATATTTGGATATGATAATATTTAAAAATAAATAAATAAATAAAAAATAAAAGTTATGGTTATCCCATATTTCCGTGTATAACATGGTTTCAGCATTGCTCTGGTTGTGGTATAAAATGGTTGAGTAATGTAAAGTGTGAAAGCAGTAGTTGATTGGAGGGTCTTACTTATGGGGGACTGGGTGGCGGGGGGCACTTCCATACAGGTGCCATTGTCAGGTATGTGGTCGTTAGGGCAGGTGCACACTGGCCCACTGGGACTAAGCAGGCACAACCATTCACACTTCTTCCTATCACATGGGTTAGTCACTGTAAAAAAAATAAATAAAATAAAATAAAAAGGCAGACTAGAGCATGGGAAAAGACTTTCATATTCACAATCAGACCTTTTAAAAATAGTATCCAAAACACATTTTTACACAGACACTCACTCTCAGGCTGTTTGTAGCGGTGATGGAGGGCTATGTCAGTGGCGTGGTTGATGCCAGTGGTCAGATTCTCTGCCTGGCCTTTACCAAACTTGTTAACTCTGAAGACAACGTTATTGGTGTAGGTAACCCCATAAATGTAATCCTCAAAGATATCAATGCTGAAGGGGTGGAGGAGATCTGTAAGAAATAGAGAGCTGCTGATTAATTTCCTGAAGATGACACTGCATGCTATCATTATAGTGTTAAATAAAACTTGTTATGGAAATAAATGTTGTGATGTCAAGAGGTGCATCAATTTTTGGTCAAAATCTTGTATTGAGGTGAGCACTCTGTAAAGTCTACTCCAGCACATCCCAAAGACTTTCAATGAAATTAAGGTCTGGACTCAGAGGTGCCAATTCATGTGTGAAAATGATTCTTCATGCTCTCTGAACCATTCTTTCACAATTTTAACCCTGGTGAATCTTGACATTGTCATCCTGGAATATGGCCATGATGTGTCTTCCTACATGGTTGTTTATGAAATGAAAAGCTACACACTCCATCTTTAAGGGCTAAAAGAACCGTTGCCAAACATATAACATGCTACAAAAATAATAATCACTGTAATAATGATCCATTCATAGATCTTAAGTATTTGCCTATTAAAATCCAAACAGTGATTTTTTTTTTTATTATATTATCTTATCTTATATTATAGCTGATGCAGTCATGCACAGCCTTTAATACCGGATTATGCTATCATACTAATAACAATACTGAACTGTTTTTGATGTTGGATACAGCCACAACAGGGTCAGAGCCATCCAGACGCACACTGCCAATCATGGAAAGCTTGACATCTGCCCAGTATAGACGCTCATTGAAGTAGTCTACTGCAAGACCTGTTTTAAAGAAGAAACATTAGCACATGGATTTCATCTTAATATAGTGAACAAATATCATGTATACAGAGGGTTAAAGCAGCACTGTGCTGGTAATACCTGTGGGCCACTGGATGTTCTCATGGACCAGGGTCTGTCTGAGAGTGCCATCCATGGCTGCCATCTCAATCTTTGGATGATTACCCCAGTCTGTCCAGTACATGGTTCTGAGATATGAAACAAAAATAGAAAACAATACAGCATTAGTATATTTGAAGCGACGATACCTTAGAGGTAATGAAACATACAGTATAAGAACACGTCTCCTACCCTCTCTGAGGATCCACTACAATAGCGTAAGGCTCGTCAATCATGCCAGAAATTAGCGTTTTTCTGTGCTGGCCTGTAAGCTGAGCAACCTCGATCACATCACGTCCTGAATCGGTCCAGTAGAGGTTACCAGCCACCCAGTCCACCGCGATTCCACGTGGCATTTTCAAACCTGAAATCTAAAGAGACAGGAAAAATTCAGAAAAGATATCGCAAAGCATGAAGTTCAATATTGAACATTGAAGGTCTTGACTCACATCTAGGTTGGTGATGCTGCCCTCGCTTTGCCTCGTGTTTCGGTGAGAGTTGGAAGTAGGACCTGATGATGAGGATGGAGCAGGCAGCTGGAAGCAGGAAATGCCAGAGGTGTGCCAGTTGGTCCAGTAAATGCGATTGGTCTTGACGTGCAAGTCCATGGCATCGATGCGCACGTTGGCGTCGCCCTGGAATGTCTGCTCGTAAACCATCCCAGGATTTAGACTGCGGATCTCATTGTCATCCGCAATGTAGAGCACCTGTTGGTTATTTGTCAGACCTGCAGATGGACACACAACAGTTTAGTAGTATAGAGGGTAAACTGATATGTGAAACTGTTGGAGAGGGTACACAACTTTACATAAAAGGCAAGCTCTTAAAGGTGATTTAAAGGATAAAATAAGCACGTACCATCAGCCTTGCATGTGTGGTTAATCCTGGTGAAGTATTTGTGGCAGCTGCACTTGTAGGAGCCCTTGGTGTTGTTACATATGTGAGAACATATACCAAACTGCTTGCACTCATTCTTATCTGAAAAGAGAATGAAATGTTGATATGCACGTTGTAGTTTGTAATAAAAATCATAAATTGGGAAGGAAGAAAGTCTCTTTAGGTCTTTTTAAAGTGGAAGAAAATGTGTGCTGTACCTTCACAGGTGTTGTGTCCAACGCTCTGGAAACCATGTTTGCAGGAGCAGAACGTGTCCGTGCCGTTGGAAACACAGTGAGCCTCATCACCATCGCCACATAAAGATTTGTTACTCTTGCAGTCATTCAGCATGGTGTCTACCAAAACAGATACATGAAGTCAATTCAAGGAGGACTTCAAAAATGATAGATAAATTAACACTGAAACTAAAAGCCCTTTTCAAATTCTTAAAAATTGAAGCTGATTTTAACCACTAAGATTGACAAAAAAATGACAAACTATTAGATGGTGAAAGTGTTGATTAAAAAAAAAAATACTTTATTATAAAAAAAAGTTTATTTCACTGACTGTGTATTTGATATAAATGTATTCTATACGATTAATTGCATTTCTCTCTTTATCAGTGATTTATGATTTTTTGATAATATATTTGATATATATTAATTAAAACATACACATACATAAATACATACACGTGTTTGTGTAATAATATATTAATTTGTGTAACTATATATTATATACACCGATCAGGCATAACATTATGAGCACTGACAGGTGAAGTAAATAACACTGATTATCTCTTCATCACGGCACCTGTTAGTGGGTGGGATATATTAGACAGCAAGTGAACATTTTGTCCTCAAAGTTGATGTGTTAGAAGCAGGAAAAATGGACAAGCAAAAGGATTTGAGGGAGTTTGACAAGGGCCAAATTGTGATGGCTAGACAACTGGGTCAGAGCATCTCCAAAACTGCAGCTCTTGTGGGGTGTTCCCGGTCTGCAGTGGTCAGTATCTATCAAAAGTGGTCCAAGGAAGGAACAGTGGTGAACCGGCAACAGGGTCATGGGCGGGCAAGGCTCACTGATGCACGTAGGGAGTGAAGGCTGGCCCGTGTTGTCCGATCCAACAGACGAGCTACTGTAGCTCAAATTGCTCAAGAAGTTTATGTTGGTTCTGATAGAAAGGTGTCAGAATACACAGTGCATCGCAGTTTGTTGCGTATGGGGCTGCACAGCTGCAGACTAGTCAGGGTGCCCATGTTGACCCCTGTCCACCGCCAATATGTGTGTGTAGAGAATAAAACATTCACTATAGAAAATTTCAAGACATTTTAGGATGGTGTGAATGTTCCTGGTTTTGCCTAGAAATATTTTATTATTTCAAAAATCCTTGCTACGGTTTTTCTTGACCCTGGGAACCATCACCTCACCTGTCTTGCAGCCGATCTCATCTGAGCCGTAATCTTCACAGTCGTTGAAGAAGTTGCACCGCAGGTTTGCGCTGATGCATTTGCCATTGCTGCACTTGAACTGGTCTTTATCGCATGTGGATGTGTGGTCTCCTGTATGAACATGAACCATGTCACACAGGTCATGAAAACATACACTCACTGACTCTGATATAAAATCATTGATGCATGTTGGAACAGAAGACTCACCACAGTTAGTCTCATCTGAATTGTCCCCACAGTTGTCCACACCATCGCAGCGCTTGCCACTCCAGAGACAGACGCGATTATTCAGACAACGGAAATTTCTAGTGGGTGGGCACTGGAAGTTTCCTGAATTACAAAAAGGAAGATTTCAGTCTGAGCTTACTGTGCAAGAATGTTTTTTTTTTTCTCTATTTATGGACAACAAAAACACTGCAAATGTATCTTAAAGGTACACTATGTAACTTTTGGGCCTCTAGCGGTTAAGCAAAACTGCATGCATTTTGAGGAAGAACATTGTTTTGGTTGTGGCTCTAAGTGACTGTGCAGATGAATATGGTTATCGTTCAGCGCTTCCAGGTTCTACATCAGAACGACGACTCATTATTGGCCGGCTCCTGCGTCAGCATCACACGCATGCGCCGTGCTGCTCACGTGAACAGTGTTGAACAATACTGAGTCTGCGCTCTGACGTAGAACCTGGAAGCGCTGAACGTAAACAGCGTATGAGAATGACACAGAAGAGAAGATATTGTTGAATAAATTTGTTTCTTTTACGCACAAAATGTATTCAAATGACTACTTTAGTGATGTGTTTAGTACCTTTCTGGATCTTGAAAGTTGTGTTCAGAAGATGAACAAAGATCTTACGGGTGTGGAACGGCATGAGGGTGAGTTATTAATGACAGAATTTTCATTTTTGGGTGAACTAACCCTTTAAGAGATATAACCAGTTTAGATGGAAAGGCATCTGTTCAATAAAATACCTTTCATATCCCTCAGTTCTAGCCATCTCTGAAAAGCCAAGCCAATGTTGATTCTCATTTTATTGAGTCCAAACAATTCTCACGTCACGTTCTCCTTTTTGCCGTTTAAAAAAAAACAAAAACGGGTGATTCTCCGGAGGTTCGAGATTTAGCATTCTATATGTCAACCTTTCTTGCTCTTTGTGACAAGTAATATATGTCACATACGGATCAAAGTAGCCGGAGCTACTTTTTTTCTATTTACGGATATGACAAGACCTGCATGGGCTAATGACGCATGTATGCAATTTCTTGTGAAAACCATCCCGTAATGTCTGAAATATAAACACTTATAATAGGCTTACCATAGTTAATTAGGGTAAGACAAAAAAGACACAAAAAAAAAAAAAACATTTTGGAAGGAGGACTGATGTATTGACTTTTTTGTATTAAAAATGTGTTAATTTTGAACAAAAAAAGTTACACTGTACCTTTAAATTTGTCAGGGACACTGATAATTTTTTATTACAATTCAACAGTATGTGTGTGTGTTCTTACTGCACTCCTCAGGGTTCTCATCCGAGTTATCGCCACAGTCATCCTCCCCATCACACTTCCAGGACAGTGGTTTACACAGAGTGTTATTACATTGGAACTCATCCTGGGGGCAGTGCCGTGCCACTGAGAGAGAAGATAGCAGAAGAAGGAGAAATGTGAGCTAAATCCTTAACTCCCTGGACACGACACATAAATAAGCCCATTTTAGAAAGAAACAGACATGTGCATACTCACCAGAAATGTCACAACTCTCTTCATCACTGCCATCAATGCAGTCAGCATCTGCGTCACAGCGCCAGCGGAGTGGGATACAGTGACCGTTCTTACACTGGAACTGATCCTCCTCACACTTCAGATCACAGCCGTGCTGAGAGACACATACAAAATAAAATAATATATGTGCTGTGTGGACATGTGGACATATGTAGTGACCACACAAACAAATTTAAACAAAGCTATATTATAGTTCTTATAGGTCTATATATGTTCTAATTGGCCACAAGTATGCTAAACATTTCTTCATTCCCCAATTCATGCTTGCACGTTCAAACATTTTAATTAAAATACCTCTGCAAAAGAATTATGTGTGCATGCTGTATATTTACCTACAAGACACATTTCAAGCATTTAAGCATAAACCTAGATCTAAAGGTTTTTAAAAATCAAACCTCATCAGATCCATCTGAACAGTCGTGATCTCCATCACACTTCCACCTCCCAGCAATACAACGGCCATTACTGCAGGCAAACTCGCTCTCAGAGCACTGACGTGGCACTGATAGGGAGAGAGGGGGAAAAAAAACAAAACAACTTATTATTGAAGAAATACATATGTGCCAGAGAGCGCAAACACTACAATGACTATAAGGAAAACATAGGAGGAAAGAAAGGGACACATTTCAGGAGAAGGGCAACAGGTCAGCTTAGAGAGTGAGAAAATACACAAACACATTTAGGGTTCCCACCCCTGATGATTAATTTACACAAATTGGGGGGGAGAGAGACTACAAAAGAGCAATTTCTAGAATTTTCTATGACTAAGATTTTATTAATTTGCATGTCTTGTATAATTGTAAGATATTTCCAGGTTGTTTTTAATGACCATGAGAACCCTGCTAACTTGCTCAGAATCATTATAAACACTCTCACAACAAAACCACATTAAAGACAAAACAAACCCAAACCTCAAAAGATGTGAGCTTACAAATGTTCACTACTAAAAGCTTCACTATTCAGTTTGAAGGAGGAAAAATAACTACCATTTCTCCACTAGGGGGCAGATGCTGCAATTGGGCACTTCTGTCACAAACACACATGGAATCATGGGGAGATGAGAAGAGAGAGAAGGAAGGAGAGGCTGGAATAGGTGGTTTTGGAGGGAGGAGAGACCTACCTCTGAGTCAAGCCAATGGGTCAGTGTGAAATGAAGAATAGAGACAACATGAAGTGAGATGCATCAGTGAGCAACGTGAGTGAGCCATGACATATGACAAAATACCACAATGCCTCCCACAGACTTGTGTGATGGTCACAAATAATAATAAAACACTAGATTCAGTCCTATAAATTGCTGTGCGTGTATAAGCAGTGTCAGGCGTGTATCAACACTAAGGTCACACTGTCAGTTGAAATACATACCGCACTTTTCCTCATCTGAGTTATCGCCACAGTCATTGTCATAGTCACACTGCCAGCGGCCCGGCACACAGCGGTTGTTCTTACAGCGGAATTGGTATGGCTCACACGTTCTCTCATCTAACTCAAGAAATAAAAACAAATCACTTTTATGTAAATAAAATGGTGTGAATAAAATGAATCACTTTACACACTGAGTAATCAACATTAAAGGTATAAATGGAGCAAATGAATGGCCAGTCGTACCGCACTCCTCTTTGGGTTCATCTGAGGCGTCGCCACAGTCATCCTCTCCATCACACGTCCAGCGAGACGGGATACAGCGGCCCGAGTCTTTACAGCGGAACTCGTCCACACCGCACTTCATTTGAGCTGTAGAAAACAGACAGCTTTAATTAGGACTGTCAGTCAATTATTAATTATATTTATTTATTTGGTTGTGTATGCCTTATGTAAGGCTATTTTCGTGCCAAAACAAAATAAAATCAGTTAAAATAGGCAAATAAACAAATTCATAAATATACTTAAAAGGAGATCAGGCATAGACAAACTGGATAAATAAATTTACATATAAAAAAAAAAAACTAGGGGTGTCCCCGACTACGGATTTACATAGTCGAATCAGATTCAAATCAGATTGCCTATAGTCGACTGATATATATGTGTGCGGAAGGAGCGGGACGCGGAAAATGGAGTAACGTCTATACCTGAGCCTTAAGAAAACTTTTTATTTTCTCTCACACATGGCACAGACAAACAACTTTCTAATAAAGCGACCAAACTGCCTGTCAAGTGATAGACGAAACTGACAATGACTTCTTTTTTTAAACTAAAATGAAAGGCCATGTGGATAAACATTCACAGCTATTACAGAACACCACACAAAGATATAGAAGAAAATGAATAAAAACAAATTGGTTAATAAACCTAAAAATATATAGGCCTATATAAATAACTGCAGATAGGTAGGCCTACGCAAACAGAAATAAAACGGCTAAATTGCCTGTGTGAGCAAGCTTTAACTCAAAAAACAATAAAAAAGTAATTTACAGAATAGAATTAGAACAGAATATACCATTCTAATAAATAAAAATAATAACAAAAAATGAAATAGTCATAATCAAGTCACAAGTGCAAAATCCCTAATGTGCAGGGGAACATATATTCAAAACACAAGCCACAAACAGTTAAATTAGATAACCCAGAGTGATCAATAGATAAATTAAAATTAAAGAAATTATTAAAATAATGAAAGTATAGCCAGAATTGTCAACTTTGTCTTTTTAACTGCAGAGACAATATATTGTTTATAAATGCTAAACTGGAGTGGCAGTCTTTTTAGCTAAACTTTCACAGCATCCAAAAATCAAATTAGAACCGGCTGAAATGTTTTGAAATCACTTTTCCTCTACTTGATCAGTCTTTCACGCGATCTGCCTGTGTCCGTTTGAGTCCTTCCAAATAGAGCGCTGGTCAACTCGTTAACGTTAGCCGGTAGAAGTGCCATTTTACCATTTCAAAGTGCATCCAATTCTACACTTTAGATTTTCATATCCCAGACATTGTTAAAGATTTAATCCCTGCCACCAAGATGCTCCTCTGTCGGTCATGGATAATGGAAAGTGAAACTTAACTCTGTCTGTGGTTGGATTTATTATATTATATTTATTAAAAATATTTATTAATATAATTCTAATAAATAATAGAATTCTTTCTTTTCACATTTTTATTCATAGCATTATCATAATAGGCTGTATATTAACTTATTGGGAGAAAACCGGTAGGTCTATGTAAAATCAGATATTGAGCACCCCCATATCTCGTCTCATAACACCTCTGTGAAGATTTGACTGTGAGATTGGTAGTTGAATCAGACTCCTCCTATCGAAGCTTCGAATCGTCGACTATTCAGGGTCACCCCTAAAAAAACCTAATCTTTTCCTGTTTTCTTGACACTTTACTAAATACATCCTTTTTGAATAAAACTGTCTGATGATATTAAAAGCAGTACAGATTATCAGCTGATTTAAAAAAGGGTGTCAAATTATTTATATGATGTATTATTTTTACTATTTTGGTCAATTAATTGCACATGTTCGCAAGAGACTTTCAAGAGACAGAAATCTCTCATTATTAAAATATCTTCATTTGTGTTTCGAAGAGGAATAGAAGTCTTATGGATTTGGAACGACACGATGGTGAGAAAATAATGACAGAATTTTCATTTTTGTGTGAGCTATTCCTTTAAGATAAAAAGTGGCTTTATAAGTCTATATTTTTGTTAGCTTTATTTCCTTACTGCAGTTGGCTGGTTCGTCGGATTCATCAACGCAGTCGTAGTCTCTATCGCACACCCAGACTCGTGGTATACAGCGCTTGGTGATGGCACACTGGAACTGGTTAGGAGCACAGGTCACCTCAGCTACAAGAGAACACGACACTCAGCCTATTAGCTCTTCATAAAACAGCCTCATACATAATATAGATTAAACACGGGTGAAAATCAAAACATTCAGATTCAATCAATTAGAGACATAAGAGCAGACGTACGACAGTCCTTCTCATCTTCTCCCTGGCCGCAGTTGTTCTGACCGTTACAGCGCAAGATTCCAGGGATACAGCGACTTGGATGCGAGCACTTAAACTGACTGGGCAGGCAAACATGGATGTCTGAACATGGACAAAATGAGTTTTCATTAAGCAAATGTCCTAAAACTTGAATTAGATGATTGAATTCAATTCTACACAATTGATTGGACATCATACCACAGTTGGCTTCATCAGAGTTGTCCTGGCAGTCATTGTCTCCATCACAGATGTAAGCTGGGTTGGTGCAGAGACCCGTGCCGCACTGGAACTGGCCTGGTCTGCATTTAAACTCGGCTAAAACCCAAGAACACAGAGCATGAGGATGTTATGTACGACTGAAAGTGGCCATGGCGAATCTCTCTCGTCAGTTAAAGAGCTGATACTTACGGCAATCAGCAGGCTCATCCGAGCGGTCTCCGCAGTCATCTTCAGTATCACACTTCCACCAGAAAGGAATGCACTTATCATTCTTGCAGACAAACTATGGTCAGAGAAGGAGAGCGAGAAAGAAAAGAGAAGAGAAGTATAAACAGTTAGAAGAGTGTGATTCTTGAAAAGAACATGTCCAGCTTATATTTCACTTTAAAATCAAAAGAAAAATATATATATTTTGACTGTTGTACAATAAACACTGCCATAAAGTAGAAACAAATCTCATAAAGAGAATCTAATAAGAAGCACCACTGAGAATAATGGAAATCACAAGTAAAGTAAAACACCTGGCTGGCAGTACAGTTGGACAGGCACTGTTTTCCATCAGCAGCCAGATAGAAGT
Source organism: Elopichthys bambusa (assembly GCA_037101425.1). Taxonomy (NCBI): domain Eukaryota; kingdom Metazoa; phylum Chordata; class Actinopteri; order Cypriniformes; family Xenocyprididae; genus Elopichthys; species Elopichthys bambusa. The sequence goes on from CM074451.1 coordinate 13,485,610, forward strand.
TGGTGGGACAGGCACACTTGTAGCCTCCTCCAGGAGAGAGCAAACACAGGTTACTGCATCCACCATTATCCTCCTGACACGGGTGACCTGACACTGCAATCAGAGCATCAGAGAGGAGAACACTTAGAAACCACATCAAATACTGCAGGAACATTTCCATTAATAGCATGTATTTATCTTCTCACCCTCAGGTTGTCTGGAGGGATGATAGATGTGTATGTCCATGGGTCTGTGCAAAGTGCTGATCAACATGGTTTTGTTGGTGCCTAGTGTTTTGTGAGCTCTGTTGATGGACTTGGTCTCCCAGTCGGTCCAGTAGATGTATTCCTCAAACAGAGTCATGGCAAATATGTGAGGGATGTCATGATTCAGCACTGTAGGGAAGAAAACACAGAGGCAACAAACAGAATGATGAGTAAGACATGATTTTATCCATCATATATATATATATATATATATAGGAACAATTATCTTTATAAAATAATATTATATCTTAATTTCATGCACTGCCTGACTTCGGCAGCATAAATGTGAGGATGTCAGCTTCCTGAATGTGAGGAATTCATATGGAAACAAAGTCCCTCCTCACTGCCACATTATTGCACAAAGCAGTCTCAAAAACAATAGATTGACTGTAATATTACATAATATGGAGCGTCTATGATGTCATTTATTGGCCAACATGAAGGCTGGGTCAGTTCTTTGTCTAAACTAATTGCATGAAGAAAAATGACATCATAAGCAAAGAATGGGTGTCTTTGTATTCACCAATGTGTCTGTTGGATCCGTCCAGGCTGGCAAAAGCAATGTAGTCTTCACGTGCGTCTGCCCAGTAGATGCGGTCATTAATAAAATCTAGTGTCAAGCCGTTAGGCCATGTGATCTTATCCTGAATGATGATGTGACGATCTGTGCCGTCCATGCCGATGCGGCCGATATGTGGCACGTCACCCCAGTCTGACCAATACAGATACCTGGAAGTGATTAAACCACCAAAGTCAGACAAGCTCATAACACACATCAAGTGCAAATTAAATTATATTTATAAAAAAAAAAAAATAAATAAATAAAAAAATACTAGGGCTATTTTATATTATTATTTTTATAAATATACATTTCATTTAGATTTTTTTTTTTTTTTACAAAAATCATTTGGAGGCTTTTCTCTGTAAATATTGAAATGTGATGAATTGAAATTCATTTGACTCATTTATCAAGAAATCATGTAATTTGATCACAATTTTAATAGACTTACAGCCTTAGAAAATGAACTAGCAATCACTGGGATAGTCCGAGTCTTATATAATACATAATGTAACTTATCAGGAACTGAGTTTAGACTCTCACCCATTCCTCACATCCACAGCCACAGCTCTAGGCTCCCGCAAGCCGCTGTTGACCAGCACACTTCTGTAAGCTCCGTTCAGCTTGGACACCTCAATTGTGTCTCTGCCCTTATCACACCAGTACAGGTTCCCCCCAACCCAGTCCACGGCAAGACCGTCAGGGTTGCTCAGAGAGGTTCTGTGCAGCACCTATCCAACAGCCAATCAAAAGAGTCACAAACAGCCCATCGGCCAATCAGAACAAGATGAAATAGGTGAAGAAATCTGTCAGAGGTTGAATTTTTAAACACATGCAGGAATCATCAATACACAGGCTCTAGAACTACACGGACCTGCACGTTACTGCCGTTGATGTTCATGCGACGGATCATGCTGCCTTGTGTGGTCACGTCCGTCCAGTAGATCATCTGCTCTGCGTAATGATAGTCCAGAGCCACTGCGTTATTGAGCCCCTGTTAACACATGAAATAGTAACAGTTAGAAAGTTACAACACATCTACAAATAATCTTGTTGGCCTTTTAGATTGACAGCCACCTCACCTGTTTAATTAATGTGTAGTTAGAGCCATCCAAGTTGAGTTTTCGCAGGTAATAACGGTTCGCAAAGATGAGGAATGGTTCCTCCTCTGAAATTTAAGCAACACTCTTATAGTGCAAGCAAACTTTAAAACAGAAATTACTGAACAACTTTAAACATTCACATTAGCATTGTTTGGTTTGGGGAAAAAAATTACAACTTCACAATATATTCTATATTTCTCATAACTGCAACGTTGAATGTCATAATATATATGACATATATGAAAAATATGAAACAAAGTCATTGTGATTTGGTTTCTCATTATTGTAACTTTATATCTGAAAATGTGACCAAAATGTGACATCAAGCAATGTAAATTTATTATGCAACTCTGACTGTATATCATAAATGTGATCTAAATAGCAGTGGTGAATAAAGTAGACAGATCAAGTACTTGATTAAAAGTACTTGAGGAACGACATTTTTATGAAATATAGTAAATATAGACTTGGAGTAAAAAGTATGATATTATGCTTTGGAATGTAGTGAAGTAAAAGTTTCCCAAAATAAAGTTTCCAATAAAATACAGACAGAAGAGCTGTCAAATCGATTAATTGTGATTAATCGTATCTAACATAAAAGTTTGTGTTTACATAATGTATGTGTGTAAATAAATAAATAAATAAATAAATATAAAAAAAATACATATACACATTATGTAAACAAACTTTTGTTAGATGTGATTATTTAATTTTTATTTATTTATTTATTTATTTACTTACAATTACTGTTATTTTACAATTGCCTTTTTGACTTTTTACTCTGAGAAATAAACACTTCCATAGCTGTTTTGGTAACAAATAGAAAGTAAGAGAACATGGGGAGAGGCTCACCAGATGTGGATTTGCAGCTGGTGGGGTCATCAGGACGCGCCACAAAGCCATCAACACAGAGGCAGTGGAAGCTGCCATGTGTGTTGATGCAACGCTGAGCGCAGGGGTATGTGGTGGTGCACTCATCCACATCCACACACGTCTTTCCATCTTGCTTTAGACGGAAACCTGGATGACACCGGCACTGTGGGGGGCCGGGCAAGAGACATGTCATGTCTTCACTGTTATGTCCAACTATTAATTCACACAAGTATTGCGTTTAAAAACACATACCTTGAAGCCGATCTTGAGATCTTCACAGAGCTGTGAGCAGCCGCTCAGCTTACTGTTGAGACATTCATTGATGAAGCAGTTGTTTTCATCAGAGCCGTCACCACACTCATTGTTACCATCACACAGCAATGTCTCGTTCACACACTTGCCATTGGCACATAGGAAGGAAGTGTCATTACAGCGCCTCTCTATGGACAAAAACAAAACAACAATTAGCACAAAAGTTCTTATTTGGGCCTGGGGAAGAGGACACCCACCTATAAAGTTTTTGTTCTGGGTCCCATACATTTCAGTGATGGACATTAGATGGTTATATTATGGCACACTGATAAATACCATGGTAGTGAATGATTACATATTCATGTCCCATGGTGTTTGTATTTACATGTTACTTCAGGGTACTTCAAATAGTACCGCGCTACTTTTAGAACATTTGTACTTCCATCAGTGCTGTCAACTATAACTAGATATTCATAAAGTCACTTCCACCCAGTCAATGATCCAGAATTAGTTCTGCCACAGGAAGCTGTGGCTGTAATGAAGCAGTGAATTGAACAGCATTACGCTCCTTTTGCACACTACATTACACACCTGGCACATTTCCAGAACTCACAGGAGCCTGTTTATTACCACAGATTTTTATTGTTAGACATACAACTGTAATATAACCCTGTACTTTCCAATTTCGCACACGTTTGCATTCAAAGAACATATGATAAAGAGCATAGAAAAACAGATCCAGTGACAGAAAAGGAATTGGTAAGGGACAGTTTATGAGAGAAGTAAAGAAAAAAAAATACTAACCTGGGTCTGTGCAAAGTGGGTTTTTGGGAGCTTCGTCTGATTGGTCCCTACAGTCAAACTCTCCGTCACACTCCCAGTTCTTCTGCTTCAAACACTGGCCATTAGCACAGCGGAAATCGTTCGGCCCACACGTGGGATATTCTTTGTTATGAAAGGGAAGACAACATTTGATGTGATCAACATACACTTCATTGGTCTGTGTGACCAATAAAAAAAACAGAACACTAAAAGACATGCTTACCACACTCGGGCGACTCATCAGAGCCATCGCGGCAATCAACATCATGATCACACATGAAGTTTTTGGGAATACACTGATAATTCTGACATTGGAATTCAGAGTCATCACAGGTCTTATTGAACGCTAGAGAGAAAGAATAAAGAGATAAACAGAAGGAAATACAGAAAGAATGTTTTAGGGCATAAAGCAAGTTCCAATATAAGTGATTCCTCTTGCAACTCACCACAGCCAGCCTTGATGCCCTCATCTGCACCATCAGGACAGTCCTTATCCCCGTCACACTTCCAACGCTGAGAAATACACATGTGGGAACCGGGACATTGGAATGCTTCTGGACTGCAAGTCTTTGTCTCTGGAAGAGATACATAAACTCAGTGTTACTTATACTGCACATTTCATCATCCATCCTTAACTAGATTACTGAGATTCATCATGGCTGATATAAAGTGAAAAGAGTAAAAAATAAAGGTAAAGTTAAATAGAGCAGAGGTACTCAAATGTTTTATCACCACACGGTCACAGATATGAAGGTAAAAAACAAATGCTTAATGCAAATAAGTTCAGAGCTTTGTTTGTGAAGTTGTAACGTGACTCACTGCATTTGCTGTCCTCATCAGTGCCGTCTCCACAGTCATCAGTGCCGTCACACACCCAGGATTTGGAGATACAGCGATGATTTGCACACTCAAACTGATTTGATGCACAGAACTTATCTGAGAAAACACAAGTAAACAAAGAGTTATTGTCAAAAAAAAATCTAAATATGATTAACTTTTTTCTTGATAAACAATTTTCAGGTGTAGATGTGGTCAGGGTCAGAAATTAATTTGTTTTTATAAAAAAAAAAAAAAAAAAAAAAAAACAAGGTTAGTTTTCAAAATAAGTATTGAGGTACTAGACAATAATAAGAAGAAGTAGATTTATGATAACTTTTTCATTTTTTATGATATAATTTTTAAACAACGACAACTACAATAATAATAAATGTTGTTATTATAAAATATGCCTAATAATAATAATAATTATTATTTAATTTTTTTTAATAAAGGAAATTAACTTAAATGTAACTTAATTTTTCCTTATTAAAAATTTTGACAACAACAATTCTAAAATAATTAAAATTAAAATAAAAAATTCCGACAATGGCTATGATAAAATCTCTTGGTGCTATTGTTTTTAGTGTCTTGAGAACAATAACTACACCAAAGATAAATTAAGTGACATTTGGAACAGATTTGACAAACTGCAACAGAAAAATGTAGAGAAAAAAAACAAGTGTGTCTTGAGAAAAGTGAGAGAGATCTATAAAAATATTTACTAACCACAGTGAGACTCGTCTGCTCCATTCTCACAGTCGTTCTCTTTGTCACAGGTCCAGCTCATGGGAATACAACGGCCGCTCGGACACGCAAAGAAGTTCACTGGACATTTCTGCTTCCTTTTCTCTGTGGGAAAGAAAGTGAAAGGTCGATCTTAAAATGCAATATCACATATATTTCATTAGCTGTGAGAACAGGGGGATGTGCCAGTGCATGCTGATGTAGTGTCTAACCCGGACAGTTTCTTTCATCTGAGAAGTCTCCGCAGTCATTGGAGCCATCACAGCGCCAGGAGGGGGCGTAGCAGAGTGTAGTGAACTCACACCTCTCGAAGGTCATGCCCTTCACTCCAAGCAGATAGTAACTAGAGCAGTCAGTGGGGCCTGAAAGAGAACGTACCAAAAGATTGTATTTGTGCAAGAAAATGTGTAACTACACGCGTTCACAAAGTTACACTTAGATTTAGATAAATATACATACATGAAATCAAATAATCAAATCAATTTGAAAAATATATAATAATATACTACTAATAAAAGTAAGTGTTGTTTAAAAAATACCCATGAAAATTAACTCCAGTGAGCAAACATTTCTCATGAATAGTCAACTTGTGGGGTTCAAACATGCGACCTTTTGGTTACCAGCCCAGATTTCTTTAGATTTATACTTACTGCAGTTCATCTCATCACTGGCGTCCTCACAGTCCGCCACCTGATTACAGCGACTAGAGTTAGTGATGCAAGAACCGTCTTTGCACTGGAACTCAGCAGCGCTGCACAGAGTCACTGAAGGAAACGGAGATGGAAACAGTGAGGAACTAGGAAAAAAGATTGTGTATTTCTCCTTTCCCATAATCATGCCATTTATTTCAGACAGTTACATACTGTTGCACGGCAGCTCGTCTGAACCATCTCCACAGTCATCAGTGCCGTCGCACCAGGAGCTGTGTTTGATACAGCGCCCGTTAATGCAGCGCCGGTAGCCCTTCTTACACATGCGGTTCACTGCAACCAGAAAAAGAGAGAGTTCAATACTTGATTAATACTTTAAATATCATGCATTGTAAACAGGGTACAGGTCAGGAAATGTTTATTAAATCTGCAAACCAGTGAATAGAGCGGCAGTGTCATGCTTACCGCAGTAGGACTGCTTCTCATCAGACTTGTCTTTGCAGTGGGCTTGACTGTCACAGGTAAAGCTGTAGTCGATACAGTCACCGTTTCCACACTCAAACTCATCCACGCTGTTACAGGTTGTGTTCTCCGCTGAGAGAGAGATTACTTTTGTATTATACTGCATTTCTTACAGAAAGCTAATAGAGTATATTCAGAACAGGCATATTATTAGACACTAGTTTCCTGTTTGTCCCTCTCACCAACACAAGTGTTGTCTCCCAGTAGTTTGCGCTCTCCACGGCAGCTGCAGTTGACTCGTCCCTCTGACGTGAGCAGACACAGGTCCTGACAGCCTCCGTTATTGGTGAGGCATGGAGAAAACTCACCTATAGACACACAAACACAAAAGACCAGCTTAAAATGACTTTTGGGGCTGGGCAATTTGTGAAATCATCATTATATATTTATATATAAAAATTCATAGTTCCCATCATTTTTATAAATTGGTTAAAAATCAATTACTAAAAATCATTAATACTATTTATTACTATGTATTGTTATATCAGTGCATGGTTACACTTGGTTACTACTTGTATGTATGTATATATACATTCAAACCAAAATGTATTCAGACACCTTGAACATTTCATTCATTATTACAGTTTATACACTATAGTTTAAAAAAAAAAGGGTAAAAATATCTCATAAGATCTCAGAGTTAAACTGTGTCAGAAAATATTAATTATCTTAATTATGTCAGATAACACTTAAGCAAAACATGATCAGGTCAAAGTGTCTAAATAATTTTTGGTCCCAAATTTATATCAATTTTACTGGTATAAACTGTATAAAGAATTTTTGGGTATAATATGTCACAGTTTACTTTATTTTGCTATCCTCACTTACATAAATGAACTATAGTATCCTGCACCCACTAGTAAAAACAAATATAAAAAATTATATCATCTAGTGTCTGAATAATTTTTGGTTTGACTGTATATAACTAGTTGCTTATTAGTTTGCATATTAGCTGTTTATTAGTACTTATAAAGCACATATTATGTGTTCCCCATACCAAAGTCTTACCAAAAATCCTAATTATGTAGATTATAACATGGATTAGTCAGTTTTCAGGTCAAAACTCACAGCTATTGGTGTCTTTGGCCACAGCGATGATGCCCATTGGCTGTTGAGGAATGTCAGCACGTAGGACTTTCATATCTCTGCCGTATTTATCAGCTCTGAGAACCGCTCTGCGCACCCAGTCTGTCCAGAAGATATATTCACCATACACAGCCAAACCGAAAGGATGCACTGGCTCGTTCTTTAGGACCACCTGATCACACAGACGCACACAGGTACAATTTACATTCATTTATTTTGCAAGCAAATTAAACATGATGTCAGTAGTGTGCAATCTCTGTGTACTAAGCTTATGAACTCATTGTATGAACATGCACTGTTAGTGTTATGATCGATCAGGTAAAAGTCAAGAACAACATCTCTCAATTTCTTATGACCAAACATTTAAAAAATAGCATAAATACAAAGGAACTCACAAAGCGCCGGCTGCCATCATACTCGCAGCGCTCAATCTTGTCAAATGTGGCGTCAGAGAAATAGAGTTTCTCAGCACGGTGATCGATGGCCAGTCCGTTCGGGGTGCGGATGTTATTTCCGATGATAACAAGGACGTTAGCTCCAGAGAGAGATGCTCGCATGATACTGGGAGACTGTTCATTCCAGTTAGTCCAGAACATCAGACTGAAGGAAAGAGCACAGGAGGAAATGGAATTTAAAGATGGAAACTTATATGTGCTGGTCTACTATCACCAAAAGCAACAAGATTTGTTTTCAACTTATCCGATTAAAAAAAGAACTGTAAGCTGCCACAGATCAAAGTAAAATAAATAACATATTAAATAAAGCATTCAATAATTATTACACAAACCTAAATTTATTAAAAAATAAATTTAATATAAATAAATATTGCATGTTTAATTACATGAACATCACTTTTGGAGTCAAAACAAATATGAAGGTTTTTGGTATTTGTTTTTAAATATATAATAGAAATAAATTATTATAATCAATTATGTGAACACTTTTTTGGCAGTTAAAACAAATATAAATGTTCTTGGTATTTAGTAGGGTAAGAGTTATGCATATACTTCAAACTCATGGGATTCCTTTCCCAGTAGAATGACTAAAACATTGCATCATGGCAAATTTTATATATAAGGTTCATACTCTTGACATTCATCCAGAACAAAGGCTCTGGGGTGGTCGTCTCCGGACATAGTGACCACGGTGTCTCTATCAAAAGCTCCAGTGCGACTCTGGTCCACAGTGTGCCGTGTAATGGTGGAGGTGGTATAGCTGGTCCAGTAAAGTGTGTCCCAACCACGGTGATAAGCCAAACCTTCAACTGACCCTACATCTGTTAAAAGAAATAAAAAGAAAATTGGACTAAGGAATCATCTAGAGAATTCTGCTTTGAATGCTTGTTTCTGATCCAAGAACAACTCAATCTGTTTCTCTTAATTATAATTCTGTGCACAGTTGTAGACGCACTGTATTTAGTTTGAACAAACTGTTCCCTGCAGTTCTACTGCATCCAGAAGGACACTAGAAGCTAAAATGACACATGGAAAAAAGAGGCATTTGAACATCTTGTAAAAGGATGGTAACAACTTCAAACAGGATTAATATCATATTATATCCTTCATAGAGTAAATGAATATGATTAACACATTGCAAGTCCAAAACATCTCTTTAAAACTACTTATCCTGTTGCAGTGACCAGTTAAAACTCATGATACGTGCGCATGTTGGTTTTTAGCAGGCTGTGAGATAGCCTTTGTTACTGGTGCTTGTGTGTGTTTAGTGGCTTAGTGTCATCCGGTCATTTCATGGATGGGTGCCTGTGCATACAAGACCCCTCCCTTGGTGAATCTTTTTAACCACGGTGACTAGTTCTTCCACAAAGAGAGGACGGCTGGAAGAGTCTCGGACACAACGCTGGGGTGAAAAGCAATGCGGTGCAATGTGCTTCAGTTAGCACCGTCGAAAGAGTCTCAATGAGTTAAAGTCACAGTGAATAATAGTCGCCCTCTACAGAATTAATGAGCTCATGAGGGGCTCCGCAACATCTATCTGCATCACACCAATGACCGCTTTATGACAGCATTTACTCCCCCATAAAACAGGAAGGACACTCAACCAAACTGTTTACTTTTGCTAAAAAACCAATAACGATCCTGTAAAACATATCAGTCTTTATGCCGAAGGAAAAACAACAAGATACTTACGCAATAGATACCGCCCACTTCTAAGTTAACAGGTGAGACATCACCATCACAGAAACGATGATGTACTAACAAAAGGTCAGTTAACCTGTCAATCGAAATCTTAGATGATGGATATCTGAACAACTACCCATTCTACTTTGAACTTGAAGGTCAGGAAGATCTCGCATTAGGACAAACTGAGGAGAGTCGTCTTGTGTTCTTTGCAGATGAAGGACAAAGTCCTGCAACAGCCAAGCTAAAGGAATTGGAATTAATCTGAAGAGTCATTTAATTGTTCATAAGAGGAAAGTCACAATGCGTACTTAAAATCAAGTAGAATTGACTGTTTGTAATTTGGCAGCCTTTGACAGATGCAGGGAATCAGATTTTGTAAGGTTGCCTGGTTTCACTCAATCAATACAAGCAAACAACAATCATGGATGGCCGTAAGGTAAGCACCTTCCATAATTTCAAATAAAAGATAATCAATACATGTGAGACAAAGTGTTTTCACATTACAAATTATGAAATAAAGATGTTTATTGTAATCCTAATAAAGTCTTTTGCTGCATTTGAAACAGTGTTGGTATTGTAAATGAAAAACTATTGTAGGTCAATTTTAATGTAGCCAAAAACTAAATAGTTTTTGTTATTTGAAATAAAATGGAAATAATCAAATATAAATTTTAGATTAAAAAAAAACTGAAAAATGCTGCCTTCACAGGTAGCATACAGCAATAAGAAGTCATCAAGATATGACTTAATCCAATAGGTTCATAATATAATATAATGAATATAATATAAATAATATAATATAACAATATAATTTAATATAATAATTTTCAATTGTTTCCAACTCAATTTCTATTTTCAACTATAGTAGCACTATAGTCATTAAATATTTGCTTGGTTATTGCTTCTGGATGTAGCCTTTGTGTCATTGAAACCTTGTAATAATAAAAAGTATTCTGAAATGTAAAGTCTCTTTGTACAAGAAAAAAAACATTAACATGAATTCTCAACTTCCCCAGGAAGAAATATCGCTAAATGCTAATGCTAAACAGTAAAAACCACCCCGGAGGAGACTGCCTTTATCTCTTGGAGTAAACACTCCAATGATGCTTTGCCATGTGAGGAAGTTATTAACCCTTAAAGGGGCTAATTATTAGCCTGAAGCAGATGGCAATCTTCAGTTTCAACGTATGCCAGTCTACACTTCATTGTGATCAGTTCATGTTAAAAGTGTATATCAAGAGGATTATCAGGGGACAATATGAATATTAGCGATGATTGTGGGAATTTGGAGTGGGAATTGACACGGATTTTGGCACCAACTCTGGACGCAATAGTCATGGTGATCGGGTTGGTGGGACACTCATTGGTCATCTATGTCCTGAGCGGACGAAGGAGGAAGAATGGGCTCCAAGGGACAGATACATTACTTTTAGCCTTGAGTGCCTCAGATCTGCTGCTGCTCTTATGCCTGCCCTTCCACACAGCGGCTATAGCACTGGGCTACTGGCCCTTCAGCAGCATCCTGTGCAAAGTCATCAGTTTCTTGGGAGTGGCCTGTAACTCGGCGAGCGTATTCACTCTAGCTGCATTAGCGGTAACGCGCTACCTGATTGTGGTGTACCCCACCTGGACATATCGTTTCAGAATGTGCCGCTGGCTGCGGGTTTCATTGATTCTCATGTGGGTGCCAGCTATAGCTCTTGCAGCACCTCAGTTTGCTTTCCGGCAGCTGAGAACTACGCCTATCCTCTGCTTTGCCTTTCTGTCAGACCTCAGCCAGTTGGTCTACAGTGCCATTCTGTTCCTGATTGGCTTCGCTTTACCTCTGGTCATCATTATCATCATGTACACCAAACTCTATGGCTTCTTACGAAGGACGCGACTGCAAGTTAGCGCACCGCCAATGGAGCGCTACCAGAACCGGGTGACAAAGACGTCGGTCCTGTTGGTTTTAGTCTTCACCATCTGCTGGTTGCCATCCTACGTCCTCATGTTCTTGCTCATCGGTACCAGTGGTAGTACACACGCACATCACAACTTCGCCATTATCGCCCGGCTGCTAGCGAGCTCTTCGGTTGTAGCCAATCCGCTGCTCTATGCTTTCATGTCAAACAAATTTCGGCGAGAGCTGCTGTCATTGGGACGGGTGTGCTGCAAAGGATGTGGGTGCATTAAATGTCCAGGAAGAGCGATAGTGCAGCCCTTTAACCCTGTGGAAACCCCCCCACAGCCCTGAGGATAAAGAACACGACTATACAGAAGCATTAAATGTGCTTCTGCTATAAAAGGCAATATCAGCAATGGGAGTAATGATGTACTGAGATAAAGATACTAAATATTAGGCATATGTTTGAACTGCATTGATTTGTTCTGCCAGAAATAGCCTTCTACCTGAATTACCTATTATCTAATAATGGGTCATTATGTGAAACTGTATAACCATCATTCTTTGTTAAGCAGTGTACTTTAGTTAACCTGAAATGTCAGATGTTTAATAGATTTGAAACTACTGCTGAATGCATGCATGTTTACGGATTCATTATATGGCATATCAGGAAGAAACAGTTTACAACAGCAGCAACGCAAATTGAAAGCTGATCAACATTTTCAACACCCATCCTGTCTAACTGGCTAAAATGAAATGCATTCAAAGAAAGTTTTTAATAATTAATAAAATAAATATATGTACATATTACGTCAAGGAATACTTGATTATTGCTTCTGATTGGACAATCTCAATTATTTAAGTAATGACTGCTGTCCATGTGTATATTTATGTATATCATGGTTTTCTATTTTCAAATATTTAATGTAAACTATTCCTGTGATGTCAAAGCTGAATTTCAGCATCATTAGTCCAGTCTTCAGTGTCACATGATCCTCCAGAAATTATTCTAATATGTTGATTTGCTGCTCAAGAAACATTTCTTATTATTATCAATGTTGAAAACAGTTGTGCTGCTTAATATTTTTTGTAGAAACATTAGTGATTTTTTTTTTTCAGGTTTCTTTAATGAATTTAAAAGAACAGCATTTTTTGAAATAGATTTTTTTTGTAACAATTTAAAAAGTCTTAAGTGTCACTTTCTCACTGAATAAATGTATTAATTTCGTTAAAATCTTACTGACCCAAACCATTCAAACAGTTATGTGTATGTGCATCTATGTGAAGCTGAGACAAAACTGAAGTGGAGTCCGATTAAAACAAGACATTTGCATCGTGTAGGTCTGTATTTACATATTAAATAACATTTCTTTTTTTCAAGTGATTGGTTTCATTCATTCTAATTTTTTTTTACACATATTCTTGTTACCCTCATCCAGATGATTTGCACAATACAGAACAATGAACATGAATAAAAAGATTGAACACTTACTCTCTACTATGGTCTTGCGGTCAGAGCCGTCATCACTGATCTGCTGAATGTTACCGAAGTGGATGTCGCTGTAGAAGATCCGGTTGGCTCCCTTTCCACCGCCGCCTCTGTAGTCGAAGGTAAGGGCGATTACGTTCTTCATGTGCTCTGGGTCTTCGAAGGGTTTAATGGGAGCATTGAGGTTTGTTTCATCCGACAGGTGGATGCTCTTCAGTATCGTGCGCTCCGAGTAGAGGAGGTAGCCATCATAGTCCCTGCAACTGTGGCCATCTTCTGCCAGCATGCCGTGTGCGCAGGCACAGGTACGATTGCCATTACCACGGAACAGACACAGCTGTTCACAACCACCATTGTTCACCTTACAGACGTTGGTACCTGCAAGCAATAATAGGTTAATTGATTTATTATTAAGTTAACACAGTTACTGTTGTTATAAGCTATTCACCAGACAACAAGCTGCCCACATGCAAAGTGCCAAGTTACACTCTGAAACCGGCAGCGCATACATCCATTTGCTGGCAACTCGTCAAAAAAAGCTTGATGGTTTAATGTTTGAAAATGAAGAAATTAAGACTGTAATTGTAGTTTTATTTTAAAATAAAATTATTTTTATTAAATATTCTCTCTTGTATTACAGCACAAAGGTTCAAATATTACAATATTTTTCTTATTTTGTTTAAAATATTATTTAATAATCACAATAAAAATCACAATTATTATCATTTAATAGTCAAAGTCAAAAAAGTGAGAGTCTGCCCTATGAGCTCAATAATTTTAAGAGATATTTTTTAACTTTAGTTGGTTACTGAATGAGGGTTGTGTTAATTCTTGTAAAGAGTAAACCAAAGCGTGAAAAACCAAAAAATTATTTTTATTTTGCACTCTCCAACAAAATAGTTATAGAATAAACAAATATAGTTATAGAAGTGGTCTGGTAAACATTCCTGTATTTCTTCATATTGCAATATATCACAGAAAGTAAACATTGCAATGTAAGTTTGTTTTTTTTTTTATAATATCGAGTCAGTATCAAGTGGTTCTTAGGCATCTTTGTTTAGGAAAATACACACCTTGCTGCCTAGCACGGTTGAAGACTTTAATATCTTTGAGCTGCACACCAATGCCTGTTCTTAGATAGACCATATCTGTAGCGTTGTCCTTGTTTCCTCTCTTGATGGAGCCATTGGCATGTGTCCTATTGGAAACATAAAAAGATAAACAGCTCATTATCTGTTAAATCAAGGCATAAAAATCTCTGAGAACATAAATGAATATGAATGGGGTCACCTAAAAAAGGTAATAATAGACAATAGTAAAGAAATAATGTGTTTGCACCTGTCACTCCAATAGATGTATTCCTCAAAGACAGAAACAGCAAACATGTCCATGTTGTTACTAGACAGCACCAGCTCACGGTTTTCTCCAGTCTCCAGATTTATGCGCTCAATTTTGTCTGTGCGGGCATCACACCAATACAGAAGGCCCTCCTATATACAACATTAGTGATATAGCACTGACCTTAGCATTGTGGTTTAACGGCCTATTATTATATATAATTAAATATACAATACTGTTTAACAGTTTGGGATTGATGAGATTTTTTGTTTGTTTGTTTTTGAAATAAACTGTTAAGCTCAGAAATGTTGTATTTATATGATCAAAAATACAGTTCCAATCCTTGAAAAATCATTCTAATAAGCTGATTTGGTGCTCAAGAAAGCTCAAAAGAACAACATTTATTTGAAACAGAAATCTTTTGTAACATTATAAATATCTTTGCTGTTACTTTTGAACAATTTAATGCATCCTTACTTCATAAAAATTTCTTTTAACAAAATAAAAATCTTGACCCCAAACTTCCGAACAGTAGTGTATAATAATAATAATAATAATAATAATAATAGTAATAACTAAAGGTCTTTTTAAAGTACATTCTGATTAGCAATTTGGCATTAGAACCAACAATGAATACCAAATTTGGTACTAGAACCAACAACCAGCTTGTTCTGGA
Source organism: Elopichthys bambusa (assembly GCA_037101425.1). Classification (NCBI taxonomy): domain Eukaryota; kingdom Metazoa; phylum Chordata; class Actinopteri; order Cypriniformes; family Xenocyprididae; genus Elopichthys; species Elopichthys bambusa. The sequence goes on from CM074451.1 coordinate 13,500,814, forward strand.
AAAGAGGTACATCGTGTTTATGTACAAACCTGGTAATCAATGGAGATGCCATTGGGCCAGCTGATGCTGACATTGACAAGAACTATTCTCTCCGAACCGTCCAGACGAGATCTTTCGATGCGTGGATACTGACCCCACTCCGTCCAAAACAGATACCTGTACACACAAATACATAAGTCCAAGATCATTTTTTCCTTGAACACAACGCAAATACATTATTTTCTCATGTTCAGACACACACATTCACATCTTTACTAAACAAACAGGCACATTTCCTCACCCTTTCTCTGGATGTACAGTAATGGCACGAGGTTTGTCCAGACCCTGAGAGATGACCACATAGCGGAAGGAGCCGTTGAGCCTGGCCACCTCGATCACATCAAAGCCTTGATCCGTCCAATAGATGTTGCCTATTTAAAAAAACAAAAAAACAAACGCACACTTTAAGTGTTAGACAAACTAATATATAATATGTTTTAATTGTGTGTTTGCACATTTACACACCTGCGATCCAGTCGACGGTGATACCTTCCACACGTCCGATGCCATTGGTCACAATGTCCTCCCTCCAGGTCTGGTCTCTCTTGGCTCGGCTAATAGTGCTCAGGCCCATGTCAACCCAGTATATGGTGTCATTGTCTACAGGGCACAAGAAGCACAAACTTAGTTGCATTCAGGGCAATTTTCAGACTGAATCTGTGTACACAAAGACATCTGCGTGCTCACCAGCATGAAAGTCAATGCCCACAGCAAGAGAGGTGCCCGACACCGGTACCAGGGCATCAGATTTATCCAATGGGTCCAGAGGAATGCCACGGATGCCCTCGTGCACAGAGTAGAGCAAAAACGAGCCCATGCCTTTATACAAAAGAACAATACACACAATGTTAAAATGTGCTCATATAAAAGCAAATAGGTACATTAGTGATATTTGTATGAGAACTTGCCTTCACAGGACTGTTGGCCACTCTTCAGACTATATCCAGCTGTACACATGCAGGCTTTTGTAGTTGGTGAAGTTGGCAAGCAAAGCTGAGAACAGTCGCCATTGTTCTTACTGCAGAGGTTGGTACCTATAGTAGATATCACATCCAAATGGTATCATCTGTGATTAATAGCGTCACAGTATCTATATTATTTTTCAATTATTTATAGTTTGTATTAATTTTAAACATTAATTAAAATGTATTAATCCATTATAATTATCTTTTATATTAATATTTTGTATGTCTTGTCATCAATCCAGGAATTCCCCTTTATTTAATTACGTGAACTATTTTAACATTTAATTACATTTTTTTAAACTGAATATTTAGTAAATGAAATCATTTTAATAATTAAAAAAATAATAGTCGTCGTTAATATATTGTTAATTATTCATTTACAATTAATTAATAGTTTAATAAAAATTAAAAAAAAAATCACAGTAACAATTTTTCCTTTTAAAATGGATTAATTTTATAAAGAAGAATTTCTCGTTTTCACCTTAATATGCATTTATGGGGACAAAGTCATATGCGTTATGGATAAAGAATTAATATAAATTATATTATATAATTTAATTTTAAAGCATTCATTAAAATGTAATAACATTGGTAAATTTACAAAGACCAATTTCCATTTTCACTTCCATATTTATGGGGACAAAGTCACATACGTTTGTGACCCTGGACCACAAAACCAGTCATAAGGGTCGATTTGAAATCATGAATACATAAGCTTTCCATTGATGTATGGTTTGTTCTGAAAGGACAATATTTGTCCGAGATACAACTATTTGAAAATTTCAAATCTGAGGGTGCAAAAAAAAAAAAAAAAAAAAAGAGAAAATTGCCTTTCAAGTTGTCCAAAAGAAGTGCTTAGCAATGCATATCCACTCACAAAAATACATTTTTTATATATTTACGGTAGGAAATTTATAAAATATCTTCATGGAACATGATCTTTACTTAATACCCTAATGATTTTTGGCATAAAAGAAAAATCGTTAATTTTGACCCATACAATGTATTGTTGGCTATTGCTTCAAATATACCCGTACTTATGACTTACGACTGGTTTTGTGGTTTAGGGTCACATTTTAGGGTTACATAATCAATACAAATAGGAAAACACACACCTTGATGCACAGTCTCGTTGTAGATTTTCATATACATCATGGGTGAGGTGTTATTTCGGAGAACCTTCCAGTTGCCTCCATCGCTCTTGTCACATGTACCAATCTGATCTGTTCCCTTATCGGCCCACCACAACTTATTTTCTACACATAAAAGAGGTCAGTCAGTTATTCCAAATTTAAGGTTTAATAATGCAGAGTCAGGAGCTGAAAATATACACTCCCGAATATTAAGAATTTGTGTGGAGAAACAGGTTAATTGTGCTCTCTCACCCATGATGGCGAGGGCTGTAGCTTTGGTAAGTTTTCCTTTCACGCCCTCAATGATCTCCAGTCCGGAGCCATCCAGCTTACAGCGGTTAATCGTGCTGTTCCCTGAGCTGATCCAGTACAACTGCTGCATGTGAAAGTCTATGGACAGACCTGCCACAGGAAGAAGTCAAAGTGTAAAACATCATCTCCAACAATCCTTCTTTTAGCTTTAGGCAAACAGAAGGTACATAATCAAGACAAGTCACTCACCCACTGGGCCTTTCTGATTGGAGAACAGTAATGTGTGGTTGGTGCCGTCCATGTTGGCCATACTGATGTTATCCCCATCAAGCCAGTAAAGCTTTCTGTAATTAAAAAATATGCAATGCATAAGACTAAAGGTAGCCTGGCATGAAGTAGATATCAATCAACTAATAATTTTATGTGCTTTTGTCATTTGTATTAGTTTGCAGCAGCAGCAACAACAACAACAACAACACTCATTTGCAAAAAGCACGTTTGTTGAGATTCTGTAATATTGAGATTTTACACATAAAAAGGCTTTGTGACACTTTATTTTGGTATGGTTTCAAAATAAATGCCTGGAAAGTGTCTTCATATGTCAGTCAAGAGAATGTTCCAAAATGCTGTGATGTACTGCCAGTGGCAGAAGAAATAAACACTAATTTATCAAAAAAATTGTAGAGGGAAAACATACCAAACAAATGAAAAACCAGTTGAGTGACTTATATTGTCTGCATAGACAGGCTCGCTATTTTTATTGGAAACTGGCAAACTGGCACTCTAACAAGCACATCTGGTTCACATTAGCCACACAGCAACAGATTGAGAAGTGCAACATGAGGGCAGCCATATTGTCCGACCTATAGCTCACACTAATGAGCAACGTCTACATTTCTCATCTAAAGCTTTTAAAATCTCTGCCAGAATCATACTGGCACAGCATCTGCTCCTCTCCAAATGTGGCCTACTAAACAAGCTGAAAGAGGCTAAAGAGACTAAAATGACAGAAAAACACAAATGCTAAGCCTAAATTGTGCATGTGTGCGTACTTGTACTAACCCCAGGATAGGATGCAGCACCAACGAGTGAGGCTTGTCCAGTCCGTGGATTACAGCGTTCTTAAAGGACCCATCCAGCCGTGCAACATTGATCTGCTTCTTATTCGTATCATAGCTGGTCCAAAAGAGGTTTCTGGAGATCCAGTCAACAGCTAGACCCTGAGCATTAGGAAGGTCTAGCAAAGACAAAGAGGGAAAAAGGGAAGAAAATTTGAACATGAATGTAACTGGAAACTAATTACACAAGTTGAAAAACAAAGCAAAATAGCAAAAATAAATGCGTATTTAACTCGCCTTCTTTCCTCCAAAATGTATGTGGACACTTTAGGACATTTAAAGTATGAAAGTCATTGTACTTGATATCAAAATAAAGCATTCACTATAAAGAAAGATACACTATTGTTCAAAAGTCTGCAAGAGTTTTTAATGTTTTTGAAAGAAGCTTCCTAAGCTCACCAAGATTAAAAGAACAGCATTTATTTGAAATAGAAATGTTTTGTACATTTTGAAGCTTAAACTATCATCTCACCAGCTGACACAACCGTCTCAACACCAGTCCCATTGATGAAGGCTCTTTTGATTGTTTGAGTGCGGACATCAGACCAGTAGATGCGGTGCTCTAGAGCATCATAATCCACCACTGTAACATTGTCGATGTCGGGCACAGTGAAAGAGATGATGTAGTTGTAATAGGGATTATCAATATCCACCCCTCTGATTTCAATCTGACGAGCGTACAATAGGAACTGACGGAACTCTGCAAAGTAAAATCAGAAAAAAACAGAAGTGTCAATGTCACTAGAAATATGACATTATATATATGCAAAACATATAAAAATATACATATACTATATATACACACAAAATTAAATTTTTATACACAATATAGTATCTGCTATTGTTAAGTTGTAGTCATACATATACTGTGCATTTTTTACAGTTTATATATATATAAACTGTAAAAAATGCACAGTATATATATGCACAGTAGTAGCAAAGAACAGAGCCTGAACAGAGAGAGATCAGCTCCTACTCCTTTGTTTGCCACTATCTAATGTCAATGTTAATTCATCACTGAACCTACAGGTCCTCTACTCCAATCACTCTGCTCTCCATAGAGCCATAATGGAGGCTGCGCTGCTGAATACTAAACACTGATCGTGCATCTTGGCGACAGGGTGCACTGTTGTTTTCTTGACTGTTAAACAAGATTTACAGTCCACACAAGACTACTGACATACTCAGAGCCAGACCTGAAAAATCTAACACTGAGGATCTAGTGCCAACGCGAATGGAATCTGAAAGAAAGGTCTAGTGCTGTTTCGCAACTCATACAAAGGTACAAAAGCTGTTACTGGGGAGGTGCATATTAGTACCTTTTGAAGAAATACCAAATGGAAATAATATCAGTAGCAAATTGAACAGCTATAGTAAATACATTTGCTAGATAAAATGTAGTGAGTGGACAATGTCTTCTGTTTAAAATGTTTGTCGTGGAATAATACCAACTATTTTTTTTATTGCTCCTATAGCTGAAACAATAGAACACATTGTCTGCTGGATAATGTAATATATTGTGCAGTATTCAGTAACTAGTAAAATAGTATTCCATTCAGAACTTGCTAGCAAGTAAAACATGAGATTTGATTAGATCTAAAGGCTAAGAGACGAGAAGCCTACCGTAGCAAGTGTGCTTGTCTGCCTTGAGCTTCATGAGGTGTGGACAGGCACAGGAAAAGGTTTGATTGTAGTTGATGAGGCACAGGTGAGAACACGGCCCCTTCCCGTCATTCGCCGCACATGGGTTTGGAGCTGCAAAGAAGGAAAAAAAGGTTCACCAGTGTTATTTTAGTAGTTTTTATATACTTTAATATTTAGTTTTCTTTTTAATTTTATTTTAAGTTTTAGTGGTTAAGTTTTTAAAAAAATGTTTTACAAGTTTTGTATATAAGTTGTAAGTTCAGTACTACAACTTAGAGTATACTTACTAACATTTCTCATTTTCGCTTAAGTTTGTTAAGGTTTTAATCTAATATTCATATTTTATTTTAGCTTTATTTCAGTTAACGGAAATGTTTAATAGTTTTAGTTAAAGCTGCAGTCCGTAAATTTGCCTCTTTGTCGCCATCTCTGTTTGAAACCTGCAATTGCAGTTGTTTGCGGAATTATCTTTACGTGCGCTGTGCCTTGGCACGGCTCCTCACTGTGGATGAATCTAATGTTTGCCATCAGTCACCATACCAGTGTGGATACTGTACTTCGGAATCACAGATTGTAGTCTTGGAAGTATGACCAAAATAAGAATTTTCACCAGAGAATGTCATCTGAACACGTAAGTAACAAATCTGCCACTTTTGTTCTGACTGAGGGAAAAAAAGCATTACAGTAAATCGCGCTAAATCTAACAAATCGCTTCGCTCGGATCACGTCAAACCATGCAAATTATTATTATTGTTGTACTTTGTTCTCAAATTTTTAATGTTAACAACATCAGCATTGCGTGGCTATGTGTATTTAGTGTGTATTAGCGTTACCTGTAGATTTCAATTTCTGTACAGTCTAATCTCTAACGTTAATTTGTCATACCATACAATCCGCCATCAAAATTATAAGTTTAATTATTTCAGCTGCTGTGAGAAAAGGCTATAAATGATCTGCCTCACATGCGATGTAGCCTACTACGTTAGCTGCCTGGGACTCATTCTTTATGTAAACAGACGTGACGTAAGGACGCAAAGACAAACGGCTGCATGCTTTAATTTCCTGCGAAAACCCACCAGTACCACCCGATTTATAAAACATTATTACAAGCTTACCGTTGTGAATCGGGCTAAGGTAAGGAGATAGTTTTTTTTGTAACACTGGCTGGTTATGTACATGCTCAAAAATTGATTTTGGATCATTTTTAACCAAAAAAAGTTATGGACAGCAGCTTTAACAGTAACAACACTGATGTTCACAACTTCAGCAACACGAAACATATACAAGTGAAGATGATTTTTTCCTGAAAGCTTTTTAGCGTATTTTGTCAAATCATGCTGGTTCTCACCCTGAGGTTGTCTAGATGGATGAAACACTTGAAGGTCAAACGGCTGAGTGTTTGTTCTCTGGACGACTGTCACATTGTGTCCCGTCCATTTGTTGGCCTTAGCCAGAGTATTGGTCCTCCAGTCCGTCCAGTAGACCTCTCCTCCATACATGGTGACTGCGAAGGGGTGTGACAAGTGTTCATGACCCCGGAGCACCTCGATCAGGCCGGAACCGTCATAAGCCGCAGAGTAGATGGCATCGGATCTAAAGATACATTTTTATTATTAGAAGATCAAGGATGATAGCTATAACAACAAAGATATGGTTTTAAAATGCGTTATAAATATAAAAGAATAGCAGAGTGCACACCACAGCTATAATGATAATGGCACAGAGATACGATATTGTCAGAACATTTTTTTTCCAGCTGATACACAATAAAAACATTGATAGCTATCAGAATCCATCATGCTTTAAAGATCTCGAGCATTTTAAGCGGCAGACGACATAGCAGCACACACTTACAATAAACAGAATGATATCATGTGCTGGTGTGGTTGCTGATATAGTTATTATTATAGTTATCTTTATAGCTATAGTTCTTGGTGTGTACAGGCCTTAACTGTGGATACTTTAGCACGTTGGGTTACATTGCTTTTAGTGCCAATAGCGTGTGCATACCTTGCATCAATCCACAGGATACGGCGCTCTAGGTAGTCCACAGTGAGACCGTTGGGCCAGCCACCATTCCCAGTCTCTTTGTGGATGGTGCGACGGCCCTCCCCACTCATAGACGCAGCCTCTATCCTGGGGGAGCTGGCGTCCCAGTCTGTCCAGAACAGAATACTGGGGGAGGAAAAAAGACATTACTTGTCAGAATTAGGTTTTCTGTCATTCAGATCACTGAAAAATAACAGCACTATCAAATTATGACGTTTTACCCATCTCTTGGATCAAGCGCAATCGCACGCGGATGCTCCACCTCTCCAGCAAGCAGCGTTGTACGCATAGTACCATCCAGCTTGGCCACCTCGATCTGATCCAGATTACTTTCCACCCAGTAGATGTTTCCTGCGATCCAGTCCACAGCCAGTCCCTCTGGAGTGGCCAAACCATACTGGATCACCACCTCAAAACTAGTGAGAGCTAAAAGCCAAAGACATCGAGAAGTTAAATCTAGAAATAAAATGTTTAGGATGTTGAAAAACATACCAAGCAAAGCATACATGTGATGCTGACACAGTTGCCATCCAATAATGAGTCAGCATTCTGACGTAGAACCTGAAAGCGCTGAATGTAAACTACGTAGGAGAATGACATAGAAGAGAAGATATTGTTGAATAAAGTCGTTATTTTTGTTTTGTTTTTGCGCACAAAACGTATTCACGTCGCTTCATAAAATTAAGTTTCAACCACTGCAGTGGTTGAAACTTATTTTAACGATGACTTTAGTACCTTTCTGGACCTTGAAAGTGGTGATTATATTGCTGTCTATGGACAACTCATAAACCTCTCGGATTTCATCAAAAATATCTTAATTTGTGTTCCGAATATGAACGAAGGTATAGGTATAGGAATTTGCCAATGGTCTCAGACTGTATATTGGCTCAGAAATCATTTGATTGTTTCCAGCCTGAAAGCCATATAAGTCAGTGCTGCAATAAATATTCCCCCACTCTGAGCTACAGCCATGTGGAAGAGAAAAAACATTCCAAATCAAGGCAAGACATTCTCTGATCTGTGAGAGAGACTCTCATACAGAGCAGTAATTAGAGGTCTCTGTTGGGCTGGAGACAGCGCAGCCTCTCCGATGGGGGTTGAGAAACAACACTTTGTTACATTGTTTCAGTGTTGGCAGCCACATTGGTCATATTTTTACTCTGTCAAAAAATGATAGCAGGAATCCAAAACTTGGACAGTGTATTGTATCGCTGGAAAGAGCTGTTCAGAAAGGGATGGAGGTGTGTTTGCGCGCATGTTTAGAAGCAACATGGTGCTTCCGGCACGTTACTTTTATTCTGCCAGTAGTCACGCAATGCAGGAATGAGTCAAATGGGTAAAGACAGAGGCATCCAAATTCTTGTGCTACGATCACACACAGACGTTGTGGTTTTGTGAACCGAAAATAGTTGAAATAATTATGGACTAACTTGGTATGCTGAAAAGAACAGAACAATGTGGGAAAAAAACAGCAAGACAACAAAGTCAATTCAGAACTCTAAACAAGTGTGTAAAACAAAAGAATGTGAGTGACGTTCCCTTTTTCCCTAAAGCCATTAACTAATAAAGTTTTACTACTAAAAATAAATACATACTAGACTATATATAAGTAAACCAAATATAAATGTTCCATATTTAATTTAAATATACAGAATATTAAAAATATAATGGAGATTGGGTTAAATACAGTTTAAGCTCCGTTGATGGCATCTGTGGCACTCTTATTATTTCCTCTTCTAATCAACAGCATAAGCTGTATTTAACCAGGAATAAATAGTAAATTCTTAGCAACAGGAACAACCACTCCTCTAATACATTTCTAGGACATTCATTTACCTCCGTTTTCCGAGAGCTTTCCCCGATAGATCTTGTCTTCCACCACATCGGTCCAGTAGAGGGCACTCTGGTTGAGGTGAAAGTCCAGGGCAATGGTGTTACGCAGGCCAGGCACCAGCACGCTGAACTCGCCCTTGTACAAATCAATCCGACGGATCTCATGCCGGTTGGAGAAGATGATGAAGGGCTTGAATGGATCTAAAGAACATGGACACAGCACATTAGGACATTATACTGCTAATCTTTCATTTTGGTTTTACTACATAAGGTCCAGAAAGTCACTAGACAAGACTTTTTAAAATAAAAGAATATAATATAATATAATTACATAACATTATATAACAATAAAAAGGAAATAAAACTAGTTATATACAATGCCTATTTATTTAATACCGCCCTATATAGACACCAGTATATTATACATCTTATCGAAATATGTCGTACTATTATTCAGGTCATTTCAAGAGATCAAGTAAAACTGAATTTATTTATTTTTTCCCATCTTCTCCACCCTGTCTCTCCCTCACCAGTGCTCTTGCAGCTCTCGCTGTCTGGTCCGAGCGCCCAGCCCTCGTAGCAGGCACACTTAACAGTGGCCTTCTCCTGCACGCAGCGCTGGCTGCACTTGAGATGCTTGGCGCAGAAGCTCTGAATCTGGCAGGTCTTGTTGTCGGTACCCAGCTCCATGCCAGCTGGGCAGGAGCACAGGATGCCCTCACCAGGTGCAATGGTACAGTTGTGGCTGCAGCCTCCATTATCCATCGTGCAAAGATCTAAAACAATACAGGTGAGAAAGAAGTGGGTGGGATTGAAAGGGTGTTTGTGAGTAACTAGCAGCAAGAAAACAAAACAATTAGTGGAGAGAACGTGCTTATTTCATTTGAAATCAATTCTGAAACTTGTGTGTCATAAGCTAATGGGAAACGCGTAGAAGTGGCATGCTCTATGCAAACTGTGAAAGATTTAAAAGAAATAGTTTTACATGCAAAAAATTTAAATTCTGTACATATAATCAGTGGATTCACTGGCTGCCAAGCCATTGTACTATATTCTTTTGGCGCTATATGATATGTAATATAGCTAACAAGTCATTTGGACTACTTTTATGATGCTTTTTTTTTTCAGTTTTGGAATTTGACAGCCTGTGGTCACTATGGATTGTAACTGTAGAAATATATAGAAACTATATAAAGCTTTGGTAACCTCAAAATGTAATTTTTTAACAACTTAGTAAATCCTTGCTGAACAAAAGTATGGGGGGGGGAATACAGCAAGCAAATCTAAAATTACATCTGAGTCTGAGCTAAAATTGACAACACTTTCATTTTTGGGTGAACCATCCCTTTAACTTGAGTGTATTTGTATTTGTGTGAATATGTATTACTGCAAAGCTTCTCGTCCGAGCCATCAGGGCAGTCATCCTTGCCGTCACACAGTTTCTCAGGAGGTAGGCAGATGGAGTCATTGCTGGCACAAACATGATGGGAGAGCTTGCACTCAAGAGCCTCGCAGTTTTCTTCATCCGAGTTATCCTCGCAATCGCTGTCCCTGTCGCACACCCAGGCCTTACTGATACAGCGAGCTAAAAACACACAAAGAAACAGAAAAAGAAGCCCAAAAGTCAGAGATCACTTGCAAAAATGCTTCTATTTAGCATTTTTTCAAATTTAATAAAAGAAATTTCATCACAAACTATATTATCAGCATAGCAATATTCAGTGTTGGTGGTAACACATTACAAGTAATGTGAATTATGTAATCGGAAGTAAAGTAACGCATTACCTTTAAATTTACAAAAAAAATAGAGTTAATTTTTCAAATAAGTAAAGTTACTTTGTTTTCCTATTTATTGACTGACACCTTTCCTGTCTCCATGTTGAGAGAAATCGTTGAGTAAGTGCAGAGGCGTTGTGTGCGAACATGATGGCTATTGTAGTTTTAGACTAAATGTGAGCATGCATTTACTCATCTTACTTGCACAAAAACAGATTCAGATTATATTTATTTTTAGGGTGCAACGCGATATTGTAAAACATTACTATTAAAAGTTATTTTTTCAAGCCAACACAACTTTTAAGTTTGGGTCTTTAAGGAGTGTTTTGATTTAACAGGACTCAGGCTGTGCTAACCTGAGTCCTTGCAGGCAAACTTTACGGCAGGGTCACACATATGCGTGACGCCCTCGCAGTTCTTCTCGTCACTGAGGTCCATGCAGTCCGTGTCTCCATCGCACCGCCATCGCATGGGAATACACAAGCCGTCCATTCTGCACTGGAATTCATCCGTGTGGCAACCGCCGGGAGGCCGCGTGGCTGCAGATGAAGACAGAAAATGGACATCCAATTACAATGCTGCGTGAGAATATGCATACAAAAAGGCACAGATACAGATCCTATTATTTGACGATAATGACAGCTGGGCTTCCTGACGTCAAAAATCAGTTCCCAGGGATGAAGACTGTAACCAGCGTAAGGGAACACCCACAATGAACTCTGAACCAAAGCAAATTTTCTCATGAACAGCGGTCCAGGGCTGGCACTGTGACGGCCATCATTAGGCATCGGACATAAAGGCTTTCCCTCATGACAAAGGTTAGCGTCTGGCAGAGTCTGGAGAGGGGGAAGCGGAAAACCAGACCTTGTCTGTAAACAGAGAGAAGTGTGTCCTAGAACAGAATCTGCTGGGGTGAACTGACCCGAATGACATCATACTGCTCAAGCTGCACACTCGCACACACACACTCACGCACACACGCACAGTTGTCAATACTAAAATCTGACTGTAATATTATAATTCTCAATGTCAATTTCAATACTTTAGCAAAAATTAATATGCCAATTAACACACTCCTCCATTTAAAAAAAGTTATAAATATATAAATTTTGACAAATTAAAAATAAAATAAAAAGCATGTAACCTTCAAATATTTTGAAATAATTTTAAAAAAGCATACAAAAGTCCTCAAATATACTCAGTTATATAGTTCTAATAAACATTTTATGTAGTAAATGAATAAATTCCAATATTTTTGTAAATGTAAACAAAGTAATGTAAACTTAAATACTTAAAAATGAATATGCTACTCGACACAATCCTCTATTTTTAATGTTAACAAATATTAACTTGAATTAAGTTTTCAATACTGCAGAAAAACGACATTATATTTCCTGCTTTTGCACTGAATTGGTACTGAAGTACCGTTACTTTAACGTTCCTACTCCAAAATGTAGTAAACTCAAAGACAACTCTACACCACAACTCGTGCTAGCATGCCCCCTTACAGTTCTACATCTTAACACAGGCACGAACACACTTCCAGGCTCCCATAAGGCCCAGCGCTCTCATTAGGCCTCTGGCTTGGTTCTGCTACGTTGATTCTGAGAGTCTATTAAGCACCATCAAGCCATAGGGATTAGAGAAGCAAAGGACAGAGCATGGACCCCAAAAACAGAACCTTACCCTCTATTCTTGCTCCATTCAGGGCCCGGCCAAACACTGACCAATTAACAACTATAAAGCCACATGAATAGAACATGTGAAGAGGGATAGAGAAAGAGGGAGAGAGATAGACAAAAATGCACGTGTGTAGATACTCCAGCAGCTCACGCGTCAAGCGTCCTGGCACATCTGTGCTTGCATAATCCCACAAGACAGCGGCTCTCAGAGCAGTCATTAATACTGCTCTCCAGAGGGACTCCCTGCACTCCTCTCAGACATTCTTCAAGATTTTGTGGGTTTTACGTATTTTACAACATGCCACAAAAAAAGACAAAGATGAAGGTCTGGTTTGTGAAATCTTGATTTACTGCAATTAATGAAGAGCTAAGCTGCATTAGTCATTGTGGTTTCGCTCAAAATCTAGGAGACACTTCAGAGAGCGCACACCACTAAAATAGCTTCATAATACAAACAGGGTAAAAAATAGAACCTGACACTACTATATATATATATTTATATATATATATTTTTTTTTTTTCCCCAAACAAATGATCAGTGAAAGAAAGTGCTTAATCTTAAGAAAAATATTGATCAACCACCTCATGAAAAATAAACAATTATTTTCCATAGGATTTACAATTTTGAAGCCCTGTTATGACAATTTTACCCAGATTTTAATAATAAACATGAAATAAAAAGTAAACAATTTATTGAAACAATTTATAAAAAAAAAATTAAAATAAATATATTATGTTTATTTGTTGGAAAAAAAAAGTAAATAAAATTCATAAATTGTTTTAAAAATGTACTTAAATTAATTTAATTACACTATTATAAATATCTAAAATTAAATAAAATCAATAAATAAGACTAAATAAAACAAACAAATAAATAAAAAGTGGGCATTCAGTAGGTGTGAGCTATTTTAGGATCAGATTTTGGTTTCCCAAAAACTGAAGAAAACTATGTGCTTGGAATTACACTTCTTTCAATTTAACAAAATGATACTTGTTCAAACTCACCCTGATTGGTACAATTGGCATGAGTCTCATCGCTGTAATCTCCACAGTCATTGTCTCCATCGCAGGTCCAGTATTCTGGAATACAGCGGCCGCTGTTGCATTTAAACTGCACACTGGAGCACGAGTGACTGCAGCCGGCTTCATCACTGTTATCCCCGCAGTCATTATCTGAGAACACACACACACAAAGTTGGTTATTGGACACAGTGAGCTAATGTATGACACTTTGTGGATTGCATTAGAAACTAACCATTATCACAACGCCAGTTGACATTGATGCAGCGTCCATTGGCACAGGTGAACTGAGTGAGTGGGAAACAGGTAGGATATGCTACAGAGAAAACCATGAGGAGATCAAGAAAAAGGTTATCATTCTTAAAGTGTCAGTATGGCTAATGACAAAAGGAAAAGAGGCTAAAATTTAGATACCACAAGACGCTGGTTCATCTGAGCGATCTCCACAATCATCATCCAAGTCACATGTCCAGGAGACAGGGATACAACGGCCACTGGCACATGGGTATTGATTAGAAGGACAAGTGCGTGCTGGGAGAGAAAATAAAATCTGATTAATTTGCAAAGCACATAAAGGCCACTGTACACCAGGGAATATTTGCACAATGATATTTATTTAAAAAAAAAAAAAAAAAAAAAAAGCTTAAAAATCATATTAACATGCAATTAATGAATACCCAAACAGGTGCTGTTAGATTCATCTTCATCATTCCCACAGTCATTGTCTCCATCACAAAGCCAGCGCAGGGGGATACAGCGGTTATTCTGGCACTTGAAGCGGTCTGCAGGACAGGTGTGCTGGTCTGAAACAGGACAATTTGTTTCAAAGTAATGTTTTGTTTGTTGCGGTGGCGGATATAGCAGCCCGACTTATACTGACACACAAAGAAATGGAAACCTTTACACAGCAAGGACACATTAAATCAATCAGAAGTGACTGTTCTTTTAGAAAAGCATTTAAAACTTTAGAAGATCTAAAATTTTTGAACAGTGTCAGTAGTTGAACAGTGCGTATCTGAGACAAAAGGACACTAACGGCACAACTCAGGGGCCTCATCGCTGTTGTCCAGGCAGTCATTGTCCCCATCACACTTCCAGCGGTCTTGAATACAGCGGTTATTCTTACAGGCAAATTCTCCAGGCTGGCACTGAGGAGGAGGTACGTAGGAAGGGTTTGCTGGCGAGAGAAAAAAAGAACAATATTTTATAACTCAAAATCTCCCCAAATTGCTAACAGGCCATTTTGAATTGTTTTAGGTTATTTGTAGTAACTTTTATACATTAGGCCACTTAAAGCACAGCATACCAACCTTTACAGGTCTTGTTGTCAGTGTCTAGTATCTGATCGTCGGCACAGGCGCAGGAGCGTCCCGTGGGCGTCAGCAGACACAGACTGCTGCAGCCACCATTATTGGCACGGCACACATTGGAGCCCGTGACTACACACAACAAAAACATTCTTAGATCTCAATAAAATGCCCAATAAAATCCTTAAAACTCTGATCTCATTAGTTCCTAACCACTAGCATTGTATAAATAATGTGGCTGTTGAGACATGTTAACATACAAAACATAATTAAGACTCTGTTTGATCTGTCAGCTCATGCTTTGCATATGACTCATATATGACTAATTTTTCAAGAAAAGCTCAGGGCGTTTGGTACTTTGCTGTTGTTGTGCATCGTAGGTGCGAATCTCGTAGATTGGTGGTCGTTCATTGCGCAGCAACGTGGCCTTTTTGGTGTTCTGGTCCAGCTTGTAGATTCCTCCACCACGGTACTCATTCCAGAACAGAAAGTTCTTATAATGGCACAGGCCAAAGGGGTGATTTAGCTCCTGTCCTTCATATACCGTCTGGATGGAGAGAAAAGTATGCTTATAATGATTTTATAATGCATGTTCAGATCAGGAATGAGGAAAGATCAAAATTACAGTTTGTTCTTCTCTTCATGCATCACTGATGCCCTTATCCACCAACAATCATGCCTTTAATCTGTATCCGTTCCCTCACCCTGCGTTCTGTAGTGTTGAGAAGCACCATCTCGATGCGGTCGTAGTACGCATCCACCCAGTACAGGATGCCCTGCTGGATGTCCAGGCTGAGGCCATTGGGCCAGAGCACAGTTTTAGACGTAAGCAGGATGCCAGTGTTTGAGCCGTCCATCCAGGCCTTCTTTATACTGCCACGATTGGTCTCTTTAGGCTCCTCCTCCCAGTCACTCCAATACATCATTCTACAAACATAAACAGGACGATATGGATTAATACATTCACACCTGTAGATGCAACTCTGACTGGCTTATATGTATGTGGGAAGTGGAGTGGCGTAGTGTTTACATCTGGTTTGATAGCTTTTGGTAGGTTAGCATGTCATACAGAATTGTCAATGTACTCACTTTGACAAAATAAAATATATAAAATCACTAATATTTCATCACATTATAGTAGATGATTTGTCAGTGATTGCTTTTCTTTTTAGGGCTCTTGAAAGTGAAATCGAGCAAAAAATAACTGATATACCCATGAGAAGGGTCTACTACTATGGCTCTGGGATGGGTCATCTTGCCCTCAATAAGAGTTTTGCGGGTCTGAGAGGCTTTTTCCAATTTGGCCACACTGATGGTCTTTTTGGGTCCATCATCAGTCCAATAGAGGTTTTGCCCCATCCAGTCTACAGCAATACCTTCTACTGTGTGAATACCTGTGAGACAAAATAAATGGGATGAGGAAGAGACTGAGACATGGAGGAGTAGTTCATCTAATTCAATCAACTTCAATGTCACTCCAACAAAAACCATCCCAGCATCATTCAGCACTCACCATCCTTCACTATGATGTCTCTCTCAGTGCCATCAATTTTCTGGCGGCCGATGATGTAGCTGGTGGCATCAGCAAAATAGATGAATTCGGTCTCAGCGTGGAAGTCCAGTGCTCTTGGGTTATTCAGGTTCTCAATGGGGATGATGTGCTCGTCATACACCCTAGCGTGCATGTCCATACCGCGGATGACACCAGGCCGGCCTTTACCGTACACCAGGAAGAGCTCATGCTCTGGTTCTGAAGAAAAACAGAGAAAATTATCACTATATGCAACAAAAAAAAAAAAAGCACTGTAATGTGGAATGCTGTTATGTAACGCTGTTTGGAACAGGCTGGGTTGAGTTATACTCACTCTTGCAGGACTTTCCGTCACTGCCAAGGCTGAAGCCGGAGCGGCAGCGACAGGTTCGGCTCTTGTGACTGATACCCAGCAGACAGATATCAGAGCAACCGCCTGGCTTCCCAAACTGATCCGGAGCACACGCATGACTGCGGACTGTAAGGACGGAAAAAAAAAAAAAAGCATAATGATACTTGTATGATACAGTGGGGAAGCCATCATGAATAGTACATTGCCTCACGTACCTCTTCTAAAAGAGTAAAATTATGCTGCAAATTAAAATGCACTTGCTGAACCCTTAGAAACTTTTTGAAATGTAAAACAAAATCCCACAGTCATACCTGCAGGCTGACGTCTCTGGTGGTAAACGTGAAGGGCGCCGCCTTTATCCACGCGTGTCACCACCTGGAAGTCAGAGCTGTTGAATCGGTTGACTCTGATCACACTAGTTTTGGGCTGCATGTTGGCGTTGTCAGAGTTGGTGGCATACAGATAGTTTTCAAACACCGTTAGACCATAGAGATGTTCAATCTGCCAAAAACACAAAATGTATATTCATGATAAAAATGCCCTATGGAGTTTTAAGATTTGTATAATGTACATGATTTTTCCAAGTGTAGAAAAATCACAAATGAGGTTTCCTCATATATCCTAGTTTTCCAAGACTATAAGAATCCTGGTTATTCAAAGAAAAAGAAAAAATTCAGTTGCTGAGGAGGGGAATTAAAATAAGAAATATCTTGATTTTTAATAGTTTTAGCTTATTGTAAAGCTTGTTTCGTCTGTTTTTAAATTATTTAAGTCATTTTGAGGCCCCCTTGGAAGTTTGCTGGTTGATAACCAAACACTGAAAATCTAATATTTTAAATGCTACAAGTGAATTTAGGCATCACAACATTATAATGTATGTAATAGTATGAAAAATGAATATTCATTTTGAGATCTGTTAAAGATTACATTTAATAGTATTATTACATTATAAATGTTTTTAAAGATTAACAACTGATATGGTACAGTAATATATTGCACATCTCTACGATAAAGTCTTGTCATATTTTAAACATGTTTTTATTTACATCACAGCAAAGGCCATGAGATGTCAAAGACACAGTATGTAAATTTGCGCTACTAGAGGCCACCTATTAAAAAAAAAGGCGTAGCTTTGATGACGCAGAGATGGAGCTTGGATTCTTGGGAGTTCACCTTACAACCAGTGGAAAAGAATCGGGACAGGACTCGGGGAAAAAAAAAAAATCATGTTCATGGATGAGATTATTAACATTACTGTATTATGAAGTAGAGCAGGGCTGAGTGCTTTGTGAGCAGAAATGAGGCCGCTGGAGCGATTGCTAATCAAAGATGGGCGTGACACGACTCGAGAGCAGCGGAATGTTTATTATGCCAGTCGCCTTTTCCCTTCTTCCAGTCAAGCGTATGTGGGGTAACGCAGCACTGTTTTATCATATTATCATATATCTGTGTATATCTGTGTATATATATATATATATATATATATATATATATATATATATATATATATATATATATATATATATATATATATATATATAAAATCAATAAAAATTAAAATAAAAATTAATTGTTTTCTGTCTATAAATGTAACCAAACAGTTGTTCCCTTGTGTAATAAAACATATAATATATCAAAGCTTCTTTAGTGTTTCAATGGTTTCTACAAAATAAAACCGGAAAACGAGGGTAAAGCAGGTATGACATCACTGATAGGCGACGCACTGACACGGTCCGTGTCCTGGTCAAAACTGCTTATTTCTCTGGATTTAAACATTCTTGGAAACATCTGGGATAATGTAAGTACACAAGTCAACCAAATAAAAATTTTTTTTAAAAATTGTGCCTTTAATTTCTAGTAGAACTATGTAAATCACATACAGTGATTGTACAGTGCATATAAACTGAAGGACTAAAATGTATTAAAAAGATCTCAAAAAAAAAAAAAAAGAAAAGAAAAAAAAAAAAAAAAAAAGAGCGACACAGTGCACTTGCACAATGCTCAGTTTGCACTGCAGCAGCAGGTTTCAGATGAGCTAATGCTGATCTTTCAGTCCTGCTGATCATGTGATGTTCTCAGTTCCAGAAACTCATGTGTGATGACGTCAATGGAAGTGACATCCTGAGATCGAGTTCATGACTCCAAACAAACAAATCTCTTACAGCATGTACGTGTTTGGCTGCCACAAAAGCACATGAACGTGACACTTCACACGTACCAGTAAACCCTGAATGATGGTGTGCCGGTTCTTGCCTTCGTAGTCCACCACCTCAATGTAATCCAGATAAGCGTCGGCCCAATACACCAGCTTACTGACCAGGTCCAGAGTGATGCCATGAGGGAAGACTATTTTGCTATCTACAAGTTTGGTGCGGTTTTGGCCGTCCATATCGCAGCGTTCCACCTTCGGGATCTGGCCATAGTCAGTGAAAAACACTTTTCTGGAAAAAGATGGAAAATGAGAACTTTATGATATACAGCAATCAACTGAAAAACTAAGAATGCATACATTTAACAAAGAACATGACAAAAATAAAAATTAATCAAATAAAAAAGGATTTCTTATTTTCACACTGTTTTCGCAATGTGACATTTTCATGACAATTAAGCTCATTATTATAATGCATCTGAATGTTTTTCGTTCTTTACTTAAGATGATTCAATTTAGATTCATCCTGTCCAGACCAAATGATTTATTTAATGATATTTAATAATTAAAATAATAAAAAAAAATAAGACACATAAAACATGTCTACACTTTACAACTCTACAGCTTTTGCACTTAATTAAAAAAAAATTTCTTCGCATTTATGCATGCTTTATTTGCAGCAATATAAATAATATTTGTTTCCACATCATAGTATGAAGAATTTAGGGGATAAATATGCTTAATTGATATGAAAATAAATAATATAATAATATTATATAAGTAAATAAATAAATAACTTCTTGCACTTTATTTCTAAATTTCAATTTTTTTATTTTGGGGTAAAATAAGAGTTGGACAGGCTTTGGGAGATTTGGGATATTATATCTTCATAACTACAGAAACTTGAGGAAGTGAATATGCTATCATCGCAGAAAAAAAAATCCTAATGGACCTCGTAGGAACTGATACTGTGGTATGATGCAAAAACATGGCATGACCACTAGGTCTATCACAATCAAAAATTCAGGGTACAGAGAACTAAAAGTGAAATGAGTGACATTGCTGGTCCAGACAAGGATTAAGGAGTAATGGTTTTCACCCCATGGCAGGATCCAGTGCGATTCCTTTAGGGTTATAGAGCTCCAGGTCCAGTAGGATGACACAGGTCAAGCCGTCTTTACTGCACACAAATATGCGGTCGTCAACATCATCCACAAAGTAGAAGTTTCCCGTCAGCCAGTCAATGGCCATCTGCTCCACATCTGAGTTTATGAGAGAGAAGCAAGACAGGAAGAGAGAGTGAGACGGAATAGAGGGAGAGAAGTTTTCAGTGCTCACTTTATTTTTAGGCAGTCGTAACTGCAGCTTCTGTCTGACTTAGCAGAAAGATGCTGCACCGTGTTGGGGTGCAAAACATGGAGGACAGGATAACAGGAAACTGAAAACAAGAAGCTATGTAACTTTAGAAGAGCTACAAGGTGTTTGTATCTGTCTATCAATGTAGCTGGCTCAAAATACAGTCCCATTGTCAGGCTACTATCAGAGGAGAACCAATAAACCTGGACAATAGTCATACACATCAATTCTGAATAACCACATTGCTGTTCTTTGAATTCTCACTGGTACAAATTTCTGCTTCTCATAGTTTACTTTTAATATTAAACATCAAAAATGCTCTAATTGGATACTAATTGGATTTTGTTTGTGCACAATTTTTACTTTCAGTGTGGATAGAACCAAATACTTATAACTAGCTATGTTTCTATCCAAATTGCAAATTTAATTTAAGCAAAATTATGTGAAAGTGTTTTTTTAAAAATCACAATGGGCTCCACTCACTAAATACAAGCAGAACAAATTTATCTAACTCATTTGTCGTAAACCCTTTCTGACGTAAAATGTTGCATCGAATTGGATAAGAATTGCTGTACAAGTTATTTTCACAGAAACTCATCCTGCTTGTGTTTTATAAATAAGGCCCAATGGGTTTTCATACATGTCTCTGCGTACACATGTATGTGCGTGCATATCGACCCAACTCTGTCACAAGATGGTTACTCACTCAAATCGTTTTTTTCTTCCACTTTTACACATCACAGCCATTAAAAAGACAGCAAGCAACAACAACAACAACAACAAAAAACTGATAGCATAAACTCTACAAATCTCACACTAGGTGAGCTTCAATGCTAAAGTATTTTTACTTAGGTTTTTAAACCTTAAGAACACAGACACCCGTTTCTCAATTACTGCACCTTCCCTGCACAGGAAGGCTGGACTTGGCCGTACACTTCTCCTTCTGGGAAAAGAGTTTGAAATGGTAATTCGGTGAATACTGAGTTTCTCTTTTTTTTCTCTGACAATAAGACTCTTTCTGTGCGTGCCGTCTAGAGCTCCAGCTGTGCGGGCCGGTCTGCAGTGCCTCCCATGATGTTTGGTGTTACAACAGCTGCCACCGTACTTCCTGTTACTGATCCTCAGGCACAGGGATATGTCCTTGTTGTGCAACCTTGTGCAAACCAGACACACACGGCTCTCACACTTTCTACAGAGTCTAGTAAACAGCAGCCCTGCCGGGAAATGCAGATCTACCTCCAGGCCCCACACTAAACGTTCCCCCCTCATCCCTCAGCCTGCAAAACAAACATCCACAGTACCTGTTGCGCAAAACTGTAAAAGACATGTTATTCCAGAGGGCATTTCATCCTGACTGCTAAATCAAACCAAGTTACTCATCTTTCTTCACCCTCCAGAGGAAAAGTATAAAACAATGTGTGCATGGAACATCTGTAACCAATCAGAAAGCCAAAAAAAAAAAAAAAATGCAGGCGAAAGGTACCACATATGGTTATGAACTGGAATTTGTTGTGAAATTATGACAAATGCTGCAAGTGATTTTAAAAGAAGTAACAAGGGGGAAAAAAAAAAGAGAAGGGAAAGTAAAGACTGTTTAGGTTTCTATTTACAAGATCTACATTACTCTAAGTGGATACTGATATAGGCATGTGACTATGAATATATCAAGTGTAACTGTGGTAGATAAGACAAGGTTACAGCTACCAGTAAAGTGAAGCTTAACTATATCAGTGACAGAAACACAAGAGATTTAAGAAGGGTGAGGAGAACAAAGCACTGAGTGTCTTTGAAGCCTAGGACACGCTGCTGGGATTCTTATGAATGGAAGACTCTTTCAACAAGGCAAAAGTTACAGAAGAAGAGTACGAGCTGAAGAAAGTGCCTCCATCCACATCCATCCATCATAAACGTACTCCACACGGCTCCAGGGGGTTAATAAAGACCTTCTGAAGCGAAACGTTTGTGTAAGAAAAATATCCATACACTTTCTTCAGCTCATACTCGTTGATCCCGCTCACTGCCATTATAAAGCTCGGATGTGTCAGGATATTTATTATTATATCTCCGATTGTGTTCATCTGAAAGAAGAAAGTCATATACACCTAGGATGGCTTGAGGGCGAGTAAAGCTTGGGGTGAACTAATCCTTTAAATAATGTAAATCACAACACCACAACACTCAATGCAGGTGTCCGGTAAAGAGCTATTAAATAAAGATTATGTACATAATCTCGCAGAATGAAATGAATCGTCAAGTCATTTAATATAAGACTATTAGAACTGTACATGTAATAATACAGGTGCTTGTCATATAATTAGAATATCATCAAAAAGTTGATTTATTTCACTAATTCCATTCAAAAAGTGAAACTTGTATATTATATTCATTCATTACACACAGACTGATATATTTCAAATGTTTATTTCTTTTAATTTTGATGATTATAACTAACAACTAAGGAAAATCCCAAATTCAGTATCTCAGAAAATTAGAATATTACTTAAGACCAATACAAAGAAAGGATTTTTAGAAATCTTGGCCAACTGAAAAGTATGAACATGAAACGTATGAACATGAAACGTATGAACATGAAACGTATGAACATGAAACGTATGAACATGAAACGTATGAACATGAAACGTATGAACATGAAACGTATGAACATGAAACGTATGAACATGAAACGTATGAACATGTACAGCACTCAATACTTAGTTGGGGCTCCTTTTGCCTGAATTACTGCAGCAATGCAGCGTGGCATGGAGTCAATCAGTCTGTGGCACTGCCAAGTTGCTCTGATAGTGGCCTTCAGCTCTTCTGCATTGTTGGGTCTGGCATATCGCATCTTCCTCTTCATAGATTTTCTATGGGGTTAAGGTCAGGCAAGTTTGCTGGCCAATTAAGAACAGGGATACCATGGTCCTTAAACCAGGTGCTGGTAGCTTTGGCACTGTGTGCTAATGCCAAGTCCTGTTGGAAAATTAAATCTGCATCTCCATAAAGTTGGTCAGCAGCAGGAAGCATGAAGTGCTCTAAAACTTCCTGGTATACAGCTGCGTTGATCTTGGACCTCAGAAAACACAGTGGACCAACACCAGCAGATGACATGGCACCCCAAACCATCACTGACTGTGGAAACTTTACACTGGACCTCAAGCAACAAGGATTGTGTGCCTCTCCTCTCTACCTCCAGACTCTGGGACCCTGATTTCCAAAGGAAATGCAAAATTTACTTTCATCAGAGAACATAACTTTGGAGTGGCTTGACACAATAAATGCGACAGCTGAAACCCATGTCTTGCATACATCTGTGCGTAGTAGTTCTTGAAGCACTGACTCCAGCTGCAGTCCACTCTTTGTGAATCTCCCCCACATTTTTGAATGGGTTTTGTTTCACAATCCTCTCCAGGGTGCGGTTATCCCTATTGCTTGTACACTTTTTTCTACCACATCTTTTCCTTCCCTTCGCCTCTCTATTAATGTGCTTGGACACAGAGCTCTGTGAACAGCCAGCCTCTTTTGCAATGACCTTTTGTGTCTTGCCCTCCTTGTGCAAGGTGTCAATAGTCATCTTTTGGACAACTGTCAAGTCAGCAGTCTTCTCCATGATTGTGTAGCCTACAGAACTAGACTGAAAGACCATTTAAAGGCCTTTACAGGTGTTTTGAGTTAATTAGCTGATTAGAGTGTGGCACCAGGTGTCTTCAATATTAAACCTTTTCACAATATTCTAATTTTCTAAGATACCGAATTTGAGATTTTCCTTAGTTGTCAGTTATAATCATCAAAATTAAAAGAAATAAACATTTGAAATATATCAGTCTGTGTATAATGAATGGATATAATATACAAGTTTCACTTTTTGAATGGAATTAGTGAAATAAATAAACTTTTTGATGATATTCTAATTATATGACCAGCACCTGTATTTAGTGGTTGTCCAATATATCGCCAAGGCCATTTTTTCCCCAACTTTTGGCATTGGCTGATTTTCTTTTCTGTTTTGCTGACAAGTGTTAGAAGGGAGACTTTTTTTATTGACAGCTTTGTGACTTTTATTTTGACAGCACTGTGAACTCTAGTATGAACGGCGGGATGACGACAGTTCTGCTGAAACTCGGCACGCACGAACAACAAACTTTAAATCCTTGACTTTTAAAGTATGCTGTACTAAATCCAGTTTGTTGCTGTGTCTTGTTCACTTTTTCAATGTAATGTATGTGAAATTTGCATTACCGTATCTTTATTTGGGGAAATATGATTCCCAGAGCAAACAGACTTGCCAGATTACATAGTGCACTGTTGGTTGCAGTGTTTACTTGAGTTGCCATCTAAAATATACATTTTTATTTAAAAAAAAAAAAAAAAAATTATATATATATATATATATTTTTTTTTTTATTATTATTATTTTTTTTTTTTTTTAAATCAAGTTCAAATTATTTGAAATTGAATCAATATGAAAAAAAAAAAAAAAAGTCTAATTTAGTAAACATCACTATTTAAAATTAAACAGTGTATATCGTATATCGGCTTTATATCAGTCAACCTGCTCTCTAAGATATTGACACTGGCCTTTAAAAACATATCTGTTTTAAAACCACTAATAATAAAACATTTTTAAATTATACTACCATACACCACTATATACAAACTGAATAGTTTATATACACTACCATTTAAAGGTTTGGAAAAATAATGTTTTTGAAAGAAGTCTGTTACGCTCAACAACAGTAATATTGTGAAATATTATTACGATTTAAAACAGCATTTACAAAAAAAAAAAAATGCAATTCATTCCTGTAATTTTTAGAGCTCTTTAGAGCTCAGATACATCTGGACGAGATGTGGGCCATTCTTAAAACTGCTGGACAGCTATTACACAACCAGTGGCAAGGACGTCTTGAACCAATAACACCCTCAAGCATGACTAAGAGAGAACCGATTTGCACAATCCAGGTTCATCAGCTGCAGTGGGGACGCCCACTCACCCACCACCCCTCCAAACACACTGAAGATGAGTTTGTGTGTGCGTCCTGGTCTGTTTTCAGGCTTTTTACGGGGGAGAGCAGTCACAGGGCACATCTGGAGTGCTCATTTATCCAGCATGCAACAGTTATAAATCACTACCCCTGTGTAAAACTGGGTTATACAAGTCAATGCAGGGTGGCCATTACAGTACGGTTCCCCCCAGCATCAAATAAACCTTCTGCATCACAGGACCATCCACTGCATATGCACTCATTAAAAAGACTCATCCATCTACTGTCCTTCCATTTCTCCTGCTTTTCCTGCAAAATGGCCATACGGAGTCATTATGGATGTGGCTGTAATAACAGTTGTCCTATACACATTGAAGAGCAGAGGCTGTTGATTTATAGGTCCAGTTAGAAGGAGATCAGAAGTTTGATAACACATAATTATCTCAGCCCTGGTGGCATAGGGACTCTGGACACAGCGTAATTGAACAAGGTTGCTCTGATTTATGACCTCTTTGAGGAAGTTTGGTGGCTTGTTTTGTAAAAGGCCCGGGAAGCTACATAATTGGTGGCGTAGGTGCTCACTTCACTAAACCTACAGTGAAGCAGAACAGAAGAGATATGCTCTCTTTAAGGACATCAGGGATCAATGTCAAAGGACAGTGACAAAGCATTCTGAGAATTTATGTCTGTTTAATGGGGCCATATTGGATAGTCTTTTGAACAATGCTTTTGCTATTGTATTTTCAAGACTTCTGTGTGCAAATAATCACTGTTCGGCATACATTTTCTGAAGTTATATGATTGCTTTTTGTGAGAAAGAGACATTTTAGTTATACAGACATTGGTAACCACTGGTTCCTGAATTTGTTCATGAATATGCCATTGGTACTAAACCATGAATGTGTAGACGTAATAATTTGACTGATTATTATTGATATTTTATTATTATTATTAATCAAATATTTTTTATTTATTTTTATTTTGTTTGCTTTTACATTTATGTATTTAATATATATTCACATATGTTAAGTTGCTGTATTATATCAACTTATATGCAAGTAAATAATAATGAAATGTAAATAAATCTAAAAATATTATACATAAATAATAATTTGTGTATAATATTTTATATTTATTTATTTTACATTTAATTAATATTTACTTACATATAAACTGATATAACAGCAACAAAAAATATATAAATAAAAATATTTGTTATATAATAATAATATTAATACTAAATAAAATATGAATAATAAGTCAAATTATTGAGAGCAGATCTCTTCTCCTGTTCTACTTCACTGTACGTTTAGTGAAGTGAGCATAATTAACCAGTTCCATTAGCCAAATTCTTAATTAGTATTGCTGTTGAATTATAATTATTAATTAGAATTATTCATATTAATTATTTATTTTTTGTATATTTATATATTTTTTACTTTTACATTTATGTATTTAATATTTATTTACATATGTTAAGTTGCTATATTATTATATCAACTTATATGTAAGTAAATATTAAATATAAAGTAAATACATTAAAATATTACATACATAAAATTATTATTATTATTATTATTAAACAGCAATACTAATATTAAGAATTTGGCTAATGATTAATATTTCTTCTTATTATGAATTGTTTTTATTTATGTAATATTTTACATTCATCTTTTTTTATATAATATTTATTTGTCTAAAATTGCTATAATCTGCTCCACAGAATAACAAAAAAAAAATCATACAGACTTGATCCAACATGAGGGTGTGTACCACAGTTTGGCATGTCAAAGTCAGAAAGAGAAAGAGATTGTGACTCACTGTTTCCTCTTGTCTGCCTAGCATGCAGATAGGTCTGAAACCAGAGGGACAGCAATGCACGGGGTCCAGACTTCCTCTAAGACTACTCTGAGACACTGAAGCGCTGTTCTAAAACCTGCCTTACTGTCTACATAGGCAGCTATCTTATGAGGTTTCACTGTTAATAATAATAATTCATTATCTGACAAATTAATATTATTTTGACTCATTGTTCAAATTATAAATTATTCATTTGTGGTGAAAATCAAGTTTTTTATGTTGTTTATATGTCTATGTAGTGTTTTTAATACGCTTTAAGACAAACTATATGCAAATTCATAAGACAGCACCATTGTTGTGTATTTTATGTTTGAAACTGCAGTAAACCAAAGACAGTCTAAAACCCGCGGTTTGAAATCGTGGGTGTTTGTGACGTCACAGACTACCTTGTAACCAATCACAACAATGTGCCGGCAGGCTTTAGCATATCATTAACTATGACTGCTCTGAAGCAGGAAAGTCTCGAGAGAAGCCAGGTTATCCCGGTATATTTTGTGTTGATATGAAAAATTGTTTCGATTTAGCAATATAGCGAGTCTATTACAATGTTATGATGAACTATATGCCTTTCTCCACTGACATTGAGTTGTTCAAAGTGTTTAGAAGGCAGCTGTCTGACTCTGTCTGAGATGAAGAACGGGAACGGTGTGTGTAACATTAGCAACACATCATTAGCTGTTTGATAAAGTAGTCAAGCAAACGGCCAATCATATTAATTCATATTAATTAATGACAGAACCGTCGCAAGGGCTGTGCCAAGTGTGCGACCGCATAGGGGCTCGCGCCAAAGTGACAGCTGACTTGAAGTAAAGCCAATAAAGTTAATGTTTTTGTCCTTCAAAATATTTTAATACTATAAAACATAGCTAAAACAATATTGCTCTGAGCGTGTGCGTGTGACCGTGATTCGTGTGCACATGTCAGTCAGTGTGTCCTCGCACGGCAAGTTCTGAGAGAGCTATTCAGTCCATTATAAATTCTGATTTTGGCCGCCTCTGGAATGGATCAAACCATAGATATTAGCCTACCTGATAACGTCAAGTAAATACGCTGGAAATCCAGGCTCATTCAAGGATGTGCATTTATTTAATGTACGGAGAAGGCACGGGCGCCTGCGGGATTTCATCTGAATGTTTTTTTAAATCTGAAAACTCCAAAAAGCAACAAAATTGTCAAACATCCATTTAGAGCATGTTAACAGAGGAAAACGGCTGCTTGCTCTCTCGATACGGTCTGTTTTACTGAGAAATCGCTTCAGGTGATTCAGTGAGAGAGCATGCAAGTGGATTCAGACCGTTTTGCAAAGGCGTTTTACCAATTCATAATTTAAAACACAATTTAAGCATCAGAAAATATGAGCAGTTCAGTTGCACAGCTGTTAAACTGAATATACGAAGCGAAGCAAGTTTTTTTTCTTAAATATCCACAACACAAACAACAAATTGCTCGTCACTACAGCAACAGTAGACTCTCCGAGCTGACGTAAACGAGTGGAGACGGGGCTAATTTGCATATTCATTGATCCGTTTATATTAAACGAGGCAAGGGTGTAGTTACATTCAAGCTATTTTGAGGCATGAAGACTTTTTTTTTTTTTTTTTTTTTTTTTTTTTTCTCACTTGATTTTTTTTTTAAATATGTCATTTTGGTGATCAAAGATGAGTTTTAAGGGGATAAAATAATTGACTACAGGGGGACTTTAAATAATTATTTTATTCATATAATATTTTCTATATATAGTTATTTTATATACTTTTACATTTAATTAACATTTATTTTCATATGTTGCTATAATAATAGCAATATATTTTATTTCACAATGATATTACAATTTATTATAAATCATTATTCATTATAAAAGTATAACAATTAATATCATTATTAAATTGTTTTGTGTATATAATTTTTTATTTATACATTTTAATTAATTTTATTAACAATTAAATGTATTTAATTCATATTTATATATGTTAGGTTGCTATAATTATTATTAATATTATTATTATTATTATTATTTGTATTAGCAATTACACCTCATAAGTGGGCAAGTTGAAATGTTCTACATGGGAAGATACTTAAATCACGCAAAAAGCACTCTGCACATGAACTTACATGCCACAATTTTATACTTAGGGATATGTGAAACTGTGAGCTACATTAGTCCTAAAGAGTAAACAGGGTGTGATTATTTCAAGCAACAATAAACTACTGTGCGCTAACTCGCCGTCCCACCCTGCGCACCCTTACTGAGAAACTGCTTCCTTGGTGTGCGGGTGAGCGTTTTTCCCTGGCACTTTATCATCACGCACATACAAAGAGAAGAAAGTGTTTTACTCAGACCTCTGTGTCTCTGCACCCATTATCCCTCCGTGCTGGAACACACAACCACACTTGGCAGCATCTTCATCAGAGAGCAGCCAATATTTAGTCTGAGCTGGCTTTCAAGACGTTGATCACAGGAAAAGTCCACCACTTATCAACAGCATGCACATCAGCACAGTATTTAGTATCCTGTGAATCATTTGGGTCACTGTCTAAAGGTTATACCATTAATAGAATAAAGTTCTGTACAAACGAAGATGATGTGTGAAATCCTTCTGGGAATCTGCACTGCAGAGTGATAATACATATCAAGAGCTTTTATAAAAAACATTTTCCTTCTTTTATTAAAAACAATATTTATGCATTCAATTGGCTTTTTTCCTTTTCTTTTTTTTTGGGGGGGGGGGGACATGCAATGAATGACTAGGTGACTAATCTTAAGGAAGCCTTGAATAATTTGGCTGGTTTCAGGTTTACCTGTTTTCAATGACCGAGACATTTAGTTTCTGTTCCATTATGTTGCACTCCATTAAGCTGTGTTTGAAGCCAAGAACATAACTTCAGATTGTGATAAGGTATTTTTAACTTGATACACTTAAGTCTTCAAAAACATTTCAAAAACATTCAAAATAATGGTGATGGTGGGACGCTCAAAATAAAAAACAAAAAAAAAAAACATGAAAGAAAGAAATGTCACAACATCTAAAGACAACCATCTGCATGAACGGATGAAATGCAGGATGAATTTAAAGGTAACTTCTCCTAGAATGTTTTAGGCGCTGTTTACATGACATCGTTTTCAACTAAAAATGTTAAACTTTTTATGTGTTTTGGCCGTTTATTTACATGACAATGGCGTTTTGGGTGCCTGAAACGCAAACTTTTGAAAACGGGTTTCAAAGTGCAAGGTTTGAAAATGGTCTCTGTAAACAACAAAAACGCAAATCTGTAAAAACGACGATGTCATGCACATACGTATTACATGTTTAGTCTATGGTGTTTCACTGCCATCTACTGGCCTGCCAGCAGAATAAAGAGTTTTTAGTTGTTTTTACAGATTTGTATGAATGGCGATCGTTTTGACAATGGTGTTGTCTGTACGCAGAAAACTCAAAGGAAAAACTTCTGTTTTAAACATATCGTAAACATACCTTACTTTGCAAAGTAACAGCTAAAGCACAACATAATAATTGAAGTACAGCTGCTAAACATAAAAAGCAAATTATCTACAGTAATAATATACTAGTTATTCAACACCATGACACATATACTAGTTATTCAACAACACTCGCCCCGCTCTCTGCGCGGGCCTCGAACCTGGGTCTCCGGCATGGGAGTCGGACGCTCTAACAAGGAGGCTAAAGGCTGCAACCTCTAGTGTCAGTCGCTATATCATCTCTTGAGATCAGAGGAGTGAGATTTACTCGGCGACTACTAGCTGGCCTCCATTACAGTTAGATGGTAAGCAAACAATCAGTTCTCATAATACTGTGGAACAAGTCAAACTAAATTTTTATGGTGGAACAACATATAGCGCATCGCACTCTGCTGCGTTTGGGGCTGTGTAACTGCAGACCAATCAGAGTGCCTATGATGACCCCTGTCTACCGTCAGTAGATGCAAGTGTCGGAACTGGAGGTTGCCTAGTCCAATGAATCCCATTTTCTTTTACATCACATGAATGGCCGTGTACATGTGCACCATTTAGCTAGGGAAGTGATGGCACCAGAATTCACTGTGGGGCAACGACAAGCCGGTGGAGGGAGTTTGATGCTTGGGCAATGATCTGCTGAAGGTGCGGAGCCATTCATGTGGATGTCAATTTGACACGTGCCAACTACATAAACAGACCAGGTTACACCCCTTCATGACAATGGTGTTCCCTGGTGGAAGTGGCCTCTTTCAGCAGGATAAACAGCATATTAGGCAGGTTGTCAATGTTTTGGCTCATTGGTGTATATTATAAAAACATATAATTGTTCTTATACATACAAATATTTTTACCAAAAATCTTCTTTCTCCAGCTTTGTTGTTGTTGACCAATTTAAGTGCGAGCTGTTAAAGCTCCACCCTCTTCTGGAAAGGGGGCCTGCATGCATGCCTACATTAAGTTATTAGTGTATCTGGGTGCTGACGACATGCCACGCAACAAAATGCAGACCAGCGTTATTTAGTCCAATGTCAGCATGCAATTCAGTCACAAGGAAGTTATATGGAGAAACAGAGTAAATCTCTACCCTATTTTTCCTAACACTTGTGTTCATGACGCACTTCGTGGTTGAACCCATTTAAGAAATGCAGACTGGGGTGTCAAAAATGGTGTGGAAACATGCAAGGAAAGACATAAGAGAAATATTTTTTCACATTCTAAACTAGCCTGAACACAGCTACAGTAGGAACAAAACCAGACCAGGTGGCAAATAAGACATAGACCTAATAATGCAGAAACTCCATACAGGGCAGGAATGTCCAGATGATGTAACAGTTGATTTTATATGTTATGAAAGGTGTCATAATTGCAAAAAACCATACAGTACCCCTTCCATTGGGGTACCTAGCACAGTAGTTTGGTACCTAAAGGGTAGAGCTAGACTCACTGCAGAACGTTGATTGGTTGACAGAGATTCGTTAAATGCATGTGCTACAAGGGGAATGACAACATAAGAGGCACCATTTTTTAAGTATACAGTTGCACAATACCATTGCAACACAATGTCGGCACACAGGAACGTACCATCGTACATGCCGAGAAGCAAGAACAAGATTCTGCTGTGTGTCCTCTATTGTTGCTTACTGTATCACTTTCTTCTCCGCGCGAGAAAGACAATGATCGCTAATTTCCGGCATACACTACGCCTATCAAGTAAGGGTTCTGTTGGCAGTGGAAATGCAAGCTGGATCAGGGTTTACCGTCCCAAATCGTACTGTACCGTTCGGTGGAAATGAGCCATTAGTCCTGGTTTGCTTAGCGCTCACACTGTCATTTTTAACACCAAATGTAAAGATAAAAAAAAAAAAAAAAAAAAAAAAATGCTATTATGACATTTTTTGTGACAAACATTCATAATGCGAACATTTTATGGCATTTTTAATGAGCAGAGATCTCACAAAGAGCTTATAAAATGTGTAGAGTCAAAACGCACCAAGGTTCGGTTGGCAGCGTTCACACTTATTGAACCGCACTAACAGAGCAAATGCACCAGTTTGTTTTAACCAAACCAAACGTGCCAAGTGTGAACACACCCTCACCTTCATGTTGTTCCAAAACCTTATGACTTTTTCTTCAATGGAACATCAAAGTTAAATTTCTGAAAATACTCTGGTCACCCTTAAAGTTATAGTGAATAAGAATTATGTCCAAAATGACAAAATAGCACAATAAAAGTATCATAAAAGTGGTCCAATATGACTTATGTACTGTATGTCAAGTCATTAGATAGTTTTGTGTAAGGAACAGACCAAAATGTAAATTGTAACTGAAAAATGTAATATTTTAAGACAATTTAAAATATACATTTTAATGACATTTAAGTAATACTGAAAATCTTGACATCCATCCCTAGCTCTCTTTTCCCTAAGGGCCCGATAAACTCCACACCAGTTTGCTCTTCGATTTCACTTGATGTAATTTTGAACAGAATCAGGCCAAAATTAATTGTGTTGTGTTCGTTTTGGGAGTTCAAAACAGCTTGCTAAAGCGAACTTTCCAGAAAAGTTTGCTCTGCCTGATAAATACCATCAAACTACCATTGGTCCATGAAGATAATGTAATATCTTCATGGCAATCTTCTTCTGTTCAGTCCATTGAGGTCAGACATCCGCAAGTAAAAACATACTGAAAAGTCGCTTTATAGTAGAAATTGAAATTGTAATTCAAATTGAATGAGACACTGACACTGTTTTTAATGTTTATTACTGTAAAGCTGCTTGCTTCAAAACGATCTATTGTATAACATGCTATATAAATAGACATGATGTGACTTTACTGGGGGTACTGAATTCCAGAGCAAACATATCCATATCGCTATGATCAGATGCTTTCTTAACTGCTGTTTTCTCACCACTGTAATTTTTGTTGTGTGTTTATTTTGCTTTTGAAAGGAAATCGTGCAGGACATATTAACATATTCATCTAAATGCCGCTCTCAGCAGTGTGGGTGGCGTCAGGATATTTGCTTTAGAGTTCATTACAGATCATGAGAGAAGTAGCAATGTCCGATTCACAAACAAAATGTTCTTTTGACTCACTTAATAGATCACTTAATCCAAGTAACAAAACCGGTACGAATGATTCATTCGTTAATCATTAATCATTAATTTTTCCAGCTTAGTCTGTTCCTTACACAAACACTTGGTACATAGAGAGTCATACGGACCACATTTGTGATACGTTCTTGGATCTTTTAAATTGTTTTGGTAGTTTGAAAGCTTCAGTTTCTATTTATTGTAATTGGATGGACAAAAACAACCAGTAAATTATTCGTTTTTTTTTTTAAATTTTTACATTTTTTTTTTTTTGAAAGACAATACTTTTAAGCAAGGATGCAATAAAATGATACGTTCTTTTGAATTTTATATTTTAACTTTGCAGTAATTTTAATATTAATGCTTTTATTATTGATCAAATAAATGCAGCCTTGGTAAGTATAAGAGACTTCTTGTGAAAATATTTTGTAATCTTACACAGCCCAAACTTTTGATCGGAAATACAAGTCATTCAGGTTTGAAATAGGGTTAAAAGGGTTAGTAAATGATACCAGAACATTCATGAACTTTAATTTATGAATGAACTATTCCTTTGGCAGCACAAATCTGTAATTATAGTTACATAACAAATAAGGAAGCTTATTAAAATGATTTCTTATAAACCATTAAGTAAATTTGATCAGTACGTGTTTTTTTTTGTTGGTTTTTTTGGATCATCTTGCCCAAACAGACACCTGACATAAAACACATATTTAAGAACATGGTACTGACGGTGCAGGCTGAGGGAGATGTTGATGGTCTTCTCCTCTGTGAAGCTCTTGGCATTGGGGAACTTGGCACACTTGAGTTGGGTAGCAGCGGGAGAGTCACCCATGTGGATCCAGCACACAGTCTCCTGGGCGTAGATGAAGTCCATAGCGGTGGTCTGCTTAGTGTTGATGGAGATTGGGTTAGCTCCACTTAGGGAGGTGGCTTGGATGTTCTGGGAGTTGGCTATGAGGAGGTATGGATGCCGATCTACAGGTTCTTAAACAGAGATGAGAAAACATGGTGGGGAGAATGAATATGACCACACAGAGAGCAAACCAAATCTGCACAAAGGATCAGCAAATATTGTGTGTTCATTTCTTACCATTCTTGGCCTTGCAAGAGCGGTTGTCTGGTTGAGGCAAGTAGCCCTCCACACAGCTGCAGGTGTAGGAGCCATCTGTGTTTGTGCATGTCTGACTGCAAGTCCCGTACACTAAACACTCGTTAAAGTCTGACGCAGAGAAAGCCACATCGTTGGAAAAAGTCACATGCTCCATGTTCAATACTTCTACAGTCATCACAATATTATAAAATTTTAAAAGATATTGCCATTAAATACAGGTGCAGGATTCAAAGCTCACCTTTGCATGTCTTTCCATCTTCTCCCACCTCATAGCCGTTCCTGCAGTAGCACTTTGGACCTGACAGTGTCACCGAACAGTTGTATTGGCAGCCCATGTTGGTGCAGTTATGAGCGAACTCTATAGCACAAGAGACAGTGAGAACGGACTGTTAGCAGAGAATCATCCACTGAGAACCGCACTGGATATAATCAAAAAATAAATGAAATACTAAACAAGAGATTAAACAAACTAGTACTAGACGATAGCTAAAAAAATTCACAATATTATAATAATAATACATTTTATTTATATTGCACTTTTCTAAAATCCAAAGCACTACAACAATAAAAGAAAAATAAATAAATAACAAGGAAAAAAAAACATTACTGGTATGCATCTTGAGACATTTAATCATCTCTATATGTGAACAAATAACAATAACAAAAAGGACAATATTTACTTAAATATGTGCCACCTTACTTCCAACAAAACCAGGTCATATTAGCTCAAAAGCAGGTCATCTAGCCGTTTCAAGCTGTTTAAACCAGACCTTCATCAGCATAGCCAAGGTGGTCTACCAGCCACAAACAAGTCAACCCCTGTGCCAACAAGCTGTTTATCCAGCTAATCAACCACCTAAATCTACCTAAAATCGGCCGTAGTCTGTTACAAGTGTCTCTCTTATGTATGTGCACACTTATCTTAGAGATATCAGAGAAATTGTATGGGATTTCCATGCGTGCGGTGTACAGTGAAAAGCCTTTAATGCTCTTATAGAGAAGACTTTAGGACATCTTGGAACAATATGAAAGCACAACAGGGGCTTCACTGCTCAACCAACCAAAAACACAGACACACAGAGCGTATGATTAAAAGGTTTGGGTGGACACAGATGAGTGCGCTTGGTTTTATACTGTGGGTATTGCTGTGCTGCCAAACACTGTATCACTGTCCACCAAACTCTGTGTGAACTCAGACTGCGGCTTCACTCAGACAAAAAAAACAAGTCTCCACATGCCCACCGGATACACACAGGTCTGAGAAAGCCACATCCATCAAAACATAGATTTTGTTTGATATGTTAATGTGGGAACAGTTCTAGGAAATACAAAATCACAATGGTAATATTTACTGAAGGAACTCCTGTAAAATCCTACAGGATTTTTATACCCGGCACATCCGTCTCGGTTGATCTGATCACAAGACTGCAGAGCTAATACTGGTGTAAACGCAGTTTGATCAGTCTTGGTAAATGCATCATGACACAAATAGAGTTGTACTGAAATTTAAAAAATGTGACACTTTGAGCGCTGTTAAGCAGATTCGTAATTAACTCTGATTGGCCATTGTGTTCACGCGCTCATCAGATATGTCTGTGATTGGCTTCAATGATCAACGCTGTAAAAACATTGTAAATAGCCAATGACGCTCTTCACAGAGCGTTTACACAGATAC
Source organism: Elopichthys bambusa (assembly GCA_037101425.1). Taxonomy (NCBI): domain Eukaryota; kingdom Metazoa; phylum Chordata; class Actinopteri; order Cypriniformes; family Xenocyprididae; genus Elopichthys; species Elopichthys bambusa. The sequence continues at coordinate 13,537,218 of CM074451.1, forward strand.
ACAAGGGAGCGTTTGAAAGCAGTCGTCTATCGCAGACCAGTCCGCTGCTTTCAAACGCTTCCATGCGTTGATCATTGTAGCCAATCACAGACATATCCGATGAGCGCATTAACATAATGGCCAATCAGAGGGGTTTATGAATCCACTCAACAGTGCTTTCAGTACCGACTGGTATCGAAGTCGGTACTTTTGACAACTCTAGACACAACCGCTCAAATCACGGAAGGGCAAAATTGCATTTTTAGTATAAATGCTAATCAAGAGCAGTAAAGGTCAAAAAAATTATTTTTAAACTTCAAAATAAAATAACCATTGTACAAGACCTTTCACAAGAACATCTTAAACTCTGATCATAAACGGTCAATGGAGATGTTATCGTGTACACAAAAGATTTTTTTGAATGTTTCTGAAAAAAGTCTCTAATGTTCACCAAGGCTGAACTTACTGGATCAAAAATACAGTAAAAACGGCCAATCAGTTTTCAGTGTCACATTCTTACCATTATCAATGTTGAAAACAGTTGTACTGCTTAATATTTTTGTGGAAACCAGATTTTTTCATACATAGAAAGTTCAAAAATATATATATTTTTAAAAACTTGTAACAATGTAAACATCTTTACTGTAACTTTTGAACAATTTAAAGCATCCTAGCTGAATAAAAATATAAATTTCTTTATTTTAAAAAAAATATCACTGACCCCAAAGTTTTGAAAGATAGGGTAATTGATGCAAAAGAATCATTGATATTTTATATTAGCAATGGTCTATAAATTATGGAAAACTAGAAGCCATGATTGCCACTATTAAGCATTCAGCCAGATTTGGAGAGACCACAATGTTCAAGTCCAATCGGCCCACAATGCACTGCAACACTGTAGGAGAAAGAGGACAGAGGGGAGGAGACAGAGACTCAACCACACAAATGTACACATAGGGACAATGAGAGTCCTCATCACACAAAAGGCAGTGGCACTGAGGGGTACAATGGGGCTTTTGTGGAATGTGTAGAGAGGAAGATGTGCAGGCAAAACACTACAGCCTGTATCGAATCAATTCCCCCACACCATCCAACCCCAGCTCAAACACTGACCTCACACCCACAAACTACTCCAAACAGAGACAAGGGCGTTCAGGACGTAACGCTGGCTACCCGAAAAGCTGTCAGTCAGGAACAGGTCAAGATGGATACTGCAGACCTTTTCTGTATTTTATGAATTGATTTTAGTGAAAATCTGTAGAATTCTGCAGAATGAATTTGAGTATGGTAAAATGTATGCACTACACTCTTCTGAGAAGCTGGAAATATTATGGAATTTAAACAATGAATATTTATGAACATGCAAAGTGTGAAACTGGCATAAATGACGGTTCTGCGGAAAGATGCAGGACTTTCTGCAGGCGTAGATTCCACATGGACCTAGTCTTGACATATCATTAAAGGAATGCTGTGGGTTAAATACAAGTTCAATAGCAGAGTTTGTAAAAACAAACTAAAAATGCATTGACAGTTAAAGACTTAGAATGGAAATTTATGGAGCAATGTGCAACGGTTCACTCATGACGTCTATCTCTATCAACACAGAGTTTCTTTTGTTTGTTTTACGAACTAAGGTACAAGTCAAAACGATTTCTGAGGTATGCCATAAAAATGGTCAATAGACATTAATTTGAATATAATGGAACACAGCAGTGTTTCTCAACCAAGAAGCCAGGCCTACTAGGGGACCTCAGCAAACTTCCAAGGGGCTCCAAGATATACTGTAGATTTAAGTCAAGACAAAACAACCATTTTTGAAGAACCAAAATTCCCACTGTCTTGAAAAACTTGGATAAGGGTAAGGTAGCCTAATTTTAATTTCTAGAACAGGATAAGTCATGTAAATTAATAAAATCTTATATCTCCATGGACATTTTTATAATGAATATACATTTTCTACTTGTGCCAAGATTTAAAATGTTTTATCAGGTAGAAATTGTATAAAAAAAAAAATCCTTATCAAGTAAGTCATGAAAAACTGGAAAAGTCATGGGGCCTTTGAATTTTGTTGTAGACAATGTGGAGTCTTGGGGTCAAAAAGGTTGACTGCTTTAGACCAATGAAATCCATTAATTCTCCAGTCAGTTGTGATCACCGGATAATCACTATTATTTTTCAGAGATTGCAGATGATAAAAAATATCTTTTTTTTTTTTAAATTATTTTTCTAAAGCACCATTTTAAAATTCCCTGACACTTCCACACTCACTGGGATTCTGGGAATAATCCTTTAAGATATAATTTACCTCTCCAATTCTCACAGCCATAGCTTGGGGGTATTTAGATTGGTACACAGCCCACGTGTTTGTGGTTTATTAGTGCAACGAAAATGATTTTCTGAAACTGTGAGAGTGCGGCCAACATTCCATTACAAATAACAAACAAGACAGAGAGTGAGAGAAATAAATATCGAGAGAAGGGTTGGAAGGTTTAATGCCACACCACAGAATCTCTCAAAGATGACAGCTACAAAAATGCTGGCAGCCAGACCTAAAATCAGTCTTCAACCGCACCATATGCAAACTACTCAACCTGTTACAGCACTACTAACAGCAGATCCAGGGTCAGCTCTGTTCCTGGTGTCTAGAGCAGGAAAACCTCTTCAGAAATGTGCCATTTTACTGAACATCCAGCTCGCTCATTCTCAAGCCTGACCTAGCACAAGCAAAGCATCAGGACACGCATCCTGCATGCTTCATGAGGAGAACATGAATTGGCTGAAAATTTCATGCTTCCTATTTTGGCACTTGTGATATCTATTAATATTTCAGTTGACAAGTGGGAGATCAGGCCAGTGTTAGGGAATAACTAACTAAAAGTAGAGATGCTACTGCATTTAGCTAGCGCAGCTGTTCCAGTAAAAGCTAGTTTATTCAACAAGTAGCTGTGAAGCATAATAAAACGTTACATCACAGTATTTGTTACATTTACTCACACAGACTTACAAAAGAGCAAACTGCAGCAATAATCAAACACTTTCCTAAAATCTCAAACCGCTTTGCAATGTCACTTTATTCATGTCAGTGAGTCAGTCAATTCCGTCCACTTCAATTCAATACACTGGTTAAAGGTGATTCATTTGAAAAATTACTCGCTTGTTTTCCTGGAACTCATTGAGCACCATCGTGTTTTGTGTGGAGAAATATGCTACTTTTCAGCTCAAGAAACATTTAAAAGATTTCCATTTCAAATAAATGCTATTCTTTCCTCTTCAGGAGTTTTTTTAAAGAATCCTGAAAAGAAAAGAATAGCATTTATTCGAAATAGAAATCTTTTTAATGTTTCTTGAGCAGCAAATCAGCATGTTAGTATCATTATAAAATAAACTTTTAATCAATTTAATGCATCCCTGCTGGATAAAAGTATTAATTTCTTTAAAAAAATAAAAAATAAAAAAAATCTTACTGGCCCCTAGACTTTTGAGTGTATAGTAGTATATATAGTTAAATAGTAAAGTATAGAATCACTGGATTGCATTCAGTTCTAGTCGTGAAGGAAAGTAACTATTATGCCACTCCGCATGGGCATGTTGCATCAAAAAAATATAAATAACCTTGAACCACTTTATGGTACTTTGTTATACACTTTGCAGCATGTTTGTGTGTAATATTTCTGATGTCTGAGATCTCGCTATCTGTCTTGTGGCAGGTCCCTGCATGCTTGAGTGTGTGTATATGAGAGTGTGTATGTGTGTTTGGTAATAATTGAAAACGTGGGAAACATTTTTTTCTGACAGCAAGACTTCTTGTTAGGTCAGGGGGTTGATGAACTTCATCTCTGGTCTGTGTGGTGTGTTTGCTCAGGAATTATTAGGAAAGATAAGCAAACCTTTCTTCGGAAAGCAGGTTTAGGACATACAAACACACCAATGTTAAAGTTCATTGACTCCTAACCGGATAAAAACACTCTTGTTGTGTTTCATATGAGGGTGTCCTCAAGATGAACTCAAACAAGTGGCAGAAACAAAACAACAACAAAAAAAACAACGGTGCGAATTATTGGGGGGGGGGGGGGGTTGTCTGACCCCCGTAAAGAAGGCTTGATCCCCCCTGAAGGACATCAAAACAAGATGGCGGTGGTGGGGTGGGGGAGGGTCAAAGAAAGAAGCTACCTGAAAATATATAGATACATTTCTAGCTTTGACTAATTTTAAATCGTAATATTGGCCACCCCTGAAACGGGTCATGCCATTAACATTACCTGAACAGTTGAAGGCCATTGTGTAATTCACTCTCTGAAAAATATGAAAAATATCTAGCAGTACACCATCTAATCAATACTCCTAAATGCCCTCCCTGTTCTGTCACAATAATACGCAGTGATAGGAACCAAACTCATCCATCAGTGCAGTGAAAACATTGTGAAGCCCTACAGCAGAATAGAAACAAATGGATAAGCCACTGCCCAGAATGATATGCTGTTGCCAAAGCTGAGCTCAGATAAAGTTGAAAGGCACAGTGGCGTTTGCCAATAGCAGTGCAAAGTTCTATTTTAAAGGGCTAATCGTTCTTGTAGTGCTGTGTATTTGCCTGCATGTGTGCACAATCTCTTGTGTGAATAGGTCAGCTAAACACGAGCAGAACAGAGAAATAGTCGGCTAATATGAAGCTAACAGAGCAATAGCAGGATAAACACAGGCACCATGACCACATTAGCAGATAAAGTAAACGAAACTGCATTCGCAAACCATTTAGCCTGTAATGTTCAATGACGGAAAAAATTAGGACCAAAAAAAGTAGTCAGGTTGGAGGGGCTAAACTATGAGTAAGCACTTTAGAGGCAGAGCAAGCTATAACATTTGGATGAAAAATTATGAAGACAAACAAATCATGGAGTGATTAATTGAAAGTAAATAGGGTTATTTTGATTTTATGTTGACTTATTACTGAAATATGAGTAGCTTGACAATCTACAGTTTTTCTATTTTAACTGATTGTAAAATGAATTTTCAGCAGTTTACTTTCATAAAAGTATAAATGTCTTGACTGTCACTTTTGATCAATTTAATGTGCCTTTGCTGAATAAAAGTATTAATTTTTTTTCCCAAAATGACCCTAAACATTTGAATGGTTTTGTACATTTGATTGTTGAAGTTACTTAAAGGGTTAAGTAAAATTCTGTTATTAATTACTCACACTCATGTCGTTCCACACCCGTAAGACCTTCATTCATCTTCAGAACGCAAATCCGATGGCTCAGTAAGGCCTGCATTGCCAGCAAGATAATTAACACTTTGAGATGCCTAGAAAGCTACTAAAGACATCTTTAAAACAGTTCATGTGACTACAGTGGTTCAACCTAAATATTATGAAGCAACGAGAATTGTTTTTTTGGTGCACAAAAAGTAAACAAAATAACTTTATTCAACAATATCTAGTGATGGCCGATTTCAAAACACTGCTTCATGAAGCTTCGAAGCTTTACGAATCTTTTGTTTCGAATCAGTTGTTTGGAGTGTGAATCAAACTGCCGAAGTCACATGATTTCAGTAAATGAGGCTTCGTTACGTCATAAATGTTTCGAAATTTCAATGGTTCACTACTGGGGGGCATGACTTTGGCACTTTTATACACGCTCCGAACCACTGATTTGAAAACAAAAGATTCGTAAAGCTTTGAAGCTTCATGAAGCAGTGTTTTGAAACCGCTCCTCACAAGATATTGCTGAATAAAGTTGTTTTGTTTGTTTTTGTTTTGTTTTTTTTTGGGCACAAAAAGTATTCTCGTCGCTTCATAACATTAAGGTTGAACCACTGTAGTCAGATGCACTGTTTTAAATGTCTTTAGTACCTTTCTGGGCATCTGAAAGTGTTAATTATCTTGCTGGCAATGGATCAGTGGTTCGGAGCGTGTATAAAAGTGCCAAAGTCACGGCCCCCAGTAGTGAACCATTGAAATTTCGAAACATTTATGACGTAACGAAGCCTCATTTACTGAAATCATGTGACTTAGTCACATGTGACTGCTTCATGAAGCAGTGTTTTGAAATCGGCCATCACTAGATATTGTTAAATAAAGTTAATTTGTTTACTTTTTGTGCACCAAAAAAACAATTCTCGTTGCTTCATAATATTTAGGTTGAACCACTGTAGTCACATGAACTGTTTTAAAGATGTCTTTAGTAGCTTTCTAGGCATCTCAAAGTGTTAATTATCTTGCTGGCAATGCAGGCCTCACTGAGCCATAGGATTTTATCAAAAATATCTTAATTTGTGTTATGAAGATGAACGAAGGTCTTACTGGTGTGGAACGACATGAAGGGGAGTAATTAATGACAATTTTCATTTTTGGGTGAACCAACCCTTTAAAGAGGTAATAATGTAAATTGATGATGCTAGAGCCCAAAGTATACTTCGGCTGTCCACGTTCCTTGACGGTCCGAGTGATGTACCACTGGCAATTAATGAAACAAAGATTGCTAAAGTCAACAGATTTTACGAATAGACTTACCTATCTTTGTGTAAAAATAAAATAAAAAGTCATTTTTACCCCCCTGTAATTTGGCTCCAAATCTCAGGTGAAAATTGTCATTTTGTCCCCCCTCGACAAAATTGTGGATTACTCAGTAAATATACGTCCATGACTTAATATTTTAGCTTTCATCACTATTTATGTCTGTCTTTCTTCAGAAAAAATAATAAAATAAAAAATTTGACCCGGGGAAGTTAAAGAAAAAGTTAGTTTTAGAAAAACTAAACTAGTTACTGAAACATGTAGTGTAGTTAGCTACTTCCACTATTTACGGCTGACTTAAACTACTCATATTGTTAGCATCTTGAATTCTACAATCATTAGTGTACAGTTGTGCACACACAAACTCCTACAAAAGCAATAAAAGTAATTTCAAACATTAAAATAAACAGTCCAAATTGCTCTGCCTTCCTTCAACAGCTATAAAACATCACCAGATTTCTTATCTCCAACGTCTCTGCCAGTAAAATGAGGTCAAAAGTTGAGAAATGGCTAACGCTCTACAATAAAGATGTTCCTCCATTCTGTTGTGAAATAATCCAGTTTGAGGAGTCTAAAAAATGTAGGAAATGTGCAAAGGCCCCAATGAGAGCAGACCAGAGACATTTTTTTTATTTTACAACTTTTCAATGCAGCCCCAACTCTGAAAACTACAAATCTTGAGCTCCTCATCAGAAAGTTATTTGGGAGAGGGCTGACAGATTTTGGCCCATGTCTTCATAGTGGGAGGAACTGGACAGATCTTGAAACATCTCCCAGAGACTTTAGCGCAGAAAGATTAAATCAAGACTGCAGGGAGCCAATTAAATCTGCCAAGAGGGAAGACACAATCAAACCAGCATTGAGATGCTCAGTGAGGGGTTGAATTTACAAAACCTAGGATAAGATGAACTAGACTAGCATGAGCATGGCTGATATCAGAGGTTGGCAGAGTAGTAAGTGTTCCCATCACTGATTTCTTGATCCCGACCCACTACATTGTTAACATATCAGCCAGAAGTATCACACAATCATAAATTCATGCCTACCTCCCTCTCGCCCCCACTTGTCAACAAGTCTGTGATAATTACTTAGAAATATAGACTGACAAAGTGTGTTTTGAAAACACTGCAGCTGAGTTTCTTGCACAATCTCCACGTCTGTTCCAGAGAAACACCGCAATGCCTGTGAAATGGTAAACCTTACAGTGAAAGCAAAAGCAAGCAAACATCCAACAGGAAAGGCATGTGAGAGAATGTTTGTGTGCGTTTTGTGCATCTGAGTGTGAGGAGTTTGTGTGGAAGAGTGGGTGAGTGTTTACCTCTGGGTTCAAAGGGTCGGCTTTTGAGCGAGGAGACAAGTGAAGTGTGTATGTGTCTAGGCTCAAAGCACTGGCCAAGGGCCAGGTCAGGAAGGTACATTATTTATCATTCAGCCTTTAAAACCTCAGGCCCAGTCTGTCATTCTAACATTCCATCAGTATGGAATGATGGCGGTGGACAGACCAGGACTAACATTACAGGGATTTATTTGACCTCACTATCTAAGCCTTCGTTTTAAAATGAGATTTAACTGTCGGTCTGATTTCTTTCAATTACTTGCTAAGTGGCCGGATCATTACTTTAAAGATATAGGGTCAGCCGAATCAGACAGTGTACCTCTGGACTTTGGACACAAACAAGATGAGTGCATGATAACTCAATGTGAGGCTGATATGAACCATACTCAGAAGCCAAACCTTTGTGGACACAGATCTTGGCATGACGGTGACTAATTACGATATCTCTGCCTAAAAGACAGTCAGGGCTCACAATATGGATTTCTTGTGCTAGAGCATATTTTACTTGCTAACAACTGGTCCCACCAAAATAACCACTTTAAATTATAAAACAAAATAAACACTTCATATATGTATATATATATATATATATATATATATATAAATAAATATATATATATATATATATAAATAAATAAATATATATATATATATATATATATATAAATAAATATATATATATATATATATATATATATATATATATATATATATATATATATAAATAAATATATATATATATATATATATATATATAAATAAATATATATATATATAAATAAATATATATATATATAAATAAATATATATATATATAAATATATATAAATAAATATATAAATAAATATATATATATATAAATATATATATATAAATATATATAAATAAATATATAAATATATATATATATATAAATATATATATATAAATATATATAAATAAATATATATATATATATATATATATATATATATATATATATATATATATATATATATATATATATATATATATATATATATATATATATATATACACACATACATACTATACTACATACATACATACATACAACTTATCAACAAGAAATGTTTCTTGAGCCCCAAATGAGCATGTCAGAATGATTTCTGAAGGATCATGTTGACAATAAAAACTAGAGTAATGACTGCTGAAAAGTCAGCTTTGCCATCACAGGATAAAAATAAATGATAAAATAGAAAATAATAATATTTAACAATGGCATATAAAATGAATGACAATATATTATATCATTACATTTGATAATGTTCACCATATTCTAAATAATGCTTCTAAAATGAATTAAATCACTCATCATTTTAACAAAAGCTCAAGTGTAATTCCGCTAGATAACAGCAATATTTAGCAAAAAAAACAACAAAAAAAAACACCACAGAAAACTAAATCATTCAATTAACTAAAACTAAATCAAAGTTTTCAAGTCATAAAAACATTTTCCGTATCAACGAATGTAAGAACTTATGGAAGGTTGTTTCCGCCACTAAATAAAAAAATAAAAAAGGTAATTGCGACTTATCTCACAATTCTGACTTCTTTTCTCAGAATTGCAAGTTATAAACTAAACAATTGCAATTACAGATATAAACTCGCAATTCTGACTTCTTTTCTTAGAATTGTGAGATAAACTCGCAATGGCGAGTTATAAAGTCCAATTCTGGACTCCAATTTTTCTCAAAATTGCAAGTCAATCTTACAATTCTGACAATTCTGTCTCGCAATTGCGTGTTATAAAGTCAGAATTGCAAGATATAAACTCAAAATTTTGAGAAAAAGTTAGAATTGCGACTTTATATCACGCAATCCTGACTTTACAACTCACAATTTTGACTTTATAACTCGCAATTGTGAGTATGCAATGATGTAATTCTGAGGAAAAAAAGAATTGCGTGATATACCTTTTTTATTTTTTATTCAGTGGTGGAAACAAGCTTCCATTCTAACTTCAACTTCATAAAAAATATTAAATAAGATCAGGTTTAGGTTCATAATCAGGCTCCGTTCTAGCATGATTTGTCTGCATGTGTGTTACCTCGACAGTGCGGCCCCTCATCACGCCCATCTGTGCAGTCTGGGATGCCATCACACAGCTTGCTCAGGTGAATGCACACATCTGTTCCTCGACACTCAAACTCATTGGGAGGGCACTGTGACACCTGGGTGTGATGGCCTGCAAAGGTACACAACAAACAAACAAAAGTTAACACGCTGCAACGATACAAACAGTTGCAGCTCCATTCAACTGCTATTTTAACAAGTCATGTCTATTTCTTTGAGAAAGTTAACAAAGTTAACACCTGAGTGATGCCACTCATGATAACTTACACACTTCATTGACAACAGACTCATAATGTGTGTGTAAGAGTATGTGGATTTGAGTTTCAAATCAATCATTCAAATCATCCTTCTTACAGTTTTCAAACCTCTGTGTAAAAGTTTAGTCAAAAAGGACATTTTAGTATTATTTATATACTATTATAGCATTTATTAATATTTCTACTATATCATTTTAGTTTTCATTTTAGTTTAAGTTTTAGTAATTTTATTATATGCTTGTTTATTTAATATTTATTTTTTATTTTTAATATTTCTATTTAGCTTTAATTTATATCAGTTTTAGGTTTAGTAATTTTAGTACTTTAAACTTTTATTTACTTTTATTTAAGTTACCTGCCAAGGAAACATTTCTAATTATCGTTTTTACATCTAATGTTATATTTTATTTTTATGTCATTTTATCCGTTTTAGTTAACTATAACAGCACTGTTCCTAATGCTCACTGAAAATCCAATGAGTTTTTTATTAGTTTAATATATGAGTCTTAAACTGCTTGCACATTTCTAGCGTCAGTAACATCTTTCAGATGTTAGAAGAGCAAAAGGTCAATAAAAGACCAAACAAAAAGACTAAAACAAAAAGACTAAAACAAAATGGTCTCCTCCAAAATGGTTAAATAAAACACACAGCCACAAGTTAAAATTAAGACTACAACAAAGAACTATTGCCTAGTGTTTAAAATCATATTGGTAAGACTATAACTTGCTTTTATAAACAAAAAGCAAACGTAAACCATTCATAGCATCGCTTTTGGCCAGAGCTGTTCTCTCTCCGTGCGGCCTACACTGCAAAGCAAATTGTTTATCTTGGATATTTTTCTTTCTTCCACCTCCTCTTTCTCTCTACCCCTCCACCTCTACTCATAACATCTGCTGACCCATTTTAGAAAAACACAAGAAAAGGAGGGGGAATTCACCTCCCATATAGGAGTGAAGTTTTTTAGCCAGGTCACATTGCACCAAACAGCTTCTTCTGAAGGTCCATTATGTTTCTCTGCTCTCTTAATACCACATATGTGAGCATCTTCTGGGACGGAAATGAAGGGGCCAACATGCTTATTTGGTTCATTAAAGCTTGGCAAAAACAGACCGGAAAAAAAATGTTTCTGTGGGAGGCCCCAACAGAGCTTTAATTTTTATACCAAGTGCAACATTATAGCTCTGTTCCAAAAGCTAGTGAGCTGCCTATGTAGGAAGCAGTTTAAGGCCTCATAATGCTACATATGTAGAATGTTCAAAATGTTCCATCTCTGCTTTTGGAACAGACCCATAAAATAGCTCCCAAATTATATTCTCAATAAAAGCTGAATGAAAATATTCTGATTGAACTGTCAAAGACAACATTAAACAGAACAAAAAATAAACTCATTTAATGTAACACTTTCATATGGAAAAATATTAAATTTGAGATAACGTAGGGTGGGAATAAATATGATCCATTGAGATTTGTGAAAAGTGGGCGAATGAGGGTTTTTTTTTTTTTTTTTCTTTTCCACCCACACGGTCTTCAAACAAGGAAAAAAGGCTTGTACATTTTGAATAAAGATTATGACAAACATTTTTAAATCTTGAGATAGGAATATCATCCCATAACTGTACAATGATTTTGTATTACTGTAACTCCAAAGATCACAATGAATACTTCCATTACTGTACTAAAGTTTTCCAGCAAACATTGGATCCTAACATCCCCCATCTTTCCAAACCGGGCTCTGCTCAGTTTCAACTGTACTAAATTCAGGAAGGAACATTGTGTAACTTCCTCTTTTACTAACACTACAGTCTCATTTTTATAATGTTTCTGATTCATATCACATGTTGGCTTCCATCTATCAGCTGTTTTGAGGGAAGTGAAACCAGTATCTCAAATCCTACAGTAATTTAAATAGACCAGAATTTGGACACCTGGAAAATGTATATTTAGCTGTTAACCAGAGTATATAACAGCTAAAACAGTAAACAACAATTTTTGTAAGTAATTAATATACCTATATTCAGCAAGGAAATATTAGTTTGATAAAGACATTTACAATATCTCGTCACAAAAAATATATTTCAAATAAATGCTGTTCTATCTATTAAAGAATCCTGAAAAGTAAAATAAAAATTGTATCATGGTTTCCACAAAATATAAATAAATAAATAAAGCAACTATTTTCAACACTGACAATAATAAGTAATGTTACTTGAGCAGCAAATCAGCATATTAGAATTGATTTCTGAAAGATCATGTGACACTTAAGACTCGATTAGGGTCTTCAGAGAAGACTTGATGCTGAAAATTCATCTTTGCCATCACAGGAATAAATTACATTTTTAAATACACAAAAATAGAAAAGTTATTTTAAATTGTAATAATATCACAATATTACTGCTTTTACTGTATTTTTCAGACAGCAAGTTTGACACACACCCGCCTCCTCCTGTCACAACTTTCAGTTACAGAGCCTGAATGTCAGCGCGAGATTACAGGTATTGCGCAAAATTTTAATCATACCCGCAGGTTTCTATGGCGTATTTTAATTACAAATGTCGAGACCGCATTATTGTAATGCGCAGAAAACTATGCGAGCTCTCAAACATACAAGTGAACTGCCTTTCCTCTCACTCAGATATTGAGTGCACGCCGTCAGACTGTGTAGTGTGCAATTGTGAATCTCTCCGTGCTCTTAAATTAAACGTTGTCAAAAGTTATCAATCAGAATAGACCTCAATGCCTGACCAATGAAAATGCTACAGGAACTCTTATTGGCTATAAGTGAAATGCACCAGAAAGTCTCTCAACAGTCAAAGGTGGATCTTTAATTTCTTTACAATGTAAATATACGTCTCAGAATGGGGCATTTGTATGATTTGTACATAAAAATAGCCTAGTCTGTCTAACTACATCACTATATTGTACAGACCAGTCAAACCCCTCTGATGTTCTTTTTATCTAAATAAACAACATATTATATGGCTCTCAAAGGGTTAGTTCACCCAAAAATGAAATTTCTGTCATTAATTACTCACTCATGTTGTTCCAAACACGTAAGACCTTTGTTCATCTTCAGAACACAAATTAAGATATTTTTGATGAAATCTGAGAGCTTTCTGACCCCAGACTGCAACATTTTGCAACTTTCAAGGCCCAGAAAGATGACACGACGTTCTGACGTAGAACCTGGAAGTGCTGCACTGTGTTTACTACGTCAACAGTGTCAGAGACATGGAAGAAAAATTATTTATTTTATTTTATTTTTTTGCACACAAAAAGTATTCTCGTCGCTTCATAACATTAAGGTTGAACCACTGTAGTCACATGGACTATTTTAACAATGTCTTTACTACGTTTCTGGACCTTGAATGTGGTAATAATGTTGCTGTCTATGGAGGGTCAGAAAGCTCTCGGATTTCATCAAAAATATAATTTGTGTTCTGAATTCTTATGGTGTGGAACAACATGAGGGTAAGAAATTAATGACAGAAATTTCATTTTTCGGTGAACTAACACTTTAAGATACACTTTAAAAAAAAAAATCAGTGTCATGTTTCGAATACATCAACTGAATTTAGGTAAATTTTTTTTTTCTTATTTTATTACTGACTGTTTACTTGTATTTTTTTGTAAATTTAATTCAGTTTGAAATCAAGCTTTTTTGTGCTGCTTGTGAGCTACTGCAACAAAGTTACCCTATTGTAAAGACACAAATAAACAGAGTGAGCAAATGTTTAAGTGAGATTATTGTAATGGTAATTGATCAATGTAACATTATATAACATCATTGACAATGTTTAAATATGCAAATAAAAGCCTAAATTAAAATCTGTTCATCGTACAAAGCGGACGTGTCTCTTCAGAAGACTTGAATTAAACCGCTCCGTCTTACGAGAAAATAATGATTACCTTGACAAAATGGATGGACATAAAAGTTAGATATTAAAATATCTACGGAATACAGTATGTGGTGGTTTCCCCCATGGTATTTAAAATGATACTGAATATTGATCATTTTCAAGGTATTGTATTGAAGTTAGAAATTCCAGTATTGTGACCACTAAGTCACTAAGCCAGTATTGTGCACTTCGTCAATAAGGTGAAAGTGCTTTGTTTAAAGTAGCTATTTTCTACTTAGATCTATGATTTGATTAAATATTTTTTGATAATTTATTAAATATCGCCAGCTAAAAAGTAATTAGTAATTTTTGTACTCTGAGTAGTTTTTGAGAAGAGTAATTTGTACTTTTACTTGAGTACTTTTTTGACACCAGTACTTTTACTTGTAATTGAGTATTATTTCAGCAATGTAACAGTACTTGTACTTAAGTACAAATTTTCAATACTCTTTCCACCACTGGTATTTTTGATCAAATGAATGCAGCCATGATGACCATAAGAGACTTCTTCTAAATCTTACCAACCCAAACTTTTGAACAATAGTGAATAATAAGCTTTTGAAAACAAAAGTTGCAAGTATCTGTTGAAAATAACTACAGGCTCTTTCTCTGACCCTCTCTCCACCTCTCTGTGTTTAATATTAAAGCGTTGAGATCCTTCCCTCTCAGGGTTTACTGGCAGGATAACAATTCAAGCACAGCCTAAATCCAGCTCTTCAAGTTCAAACGTCTCTTCAGCCACCGCTACCCTTCTGAAGCTCCAGCCTAAAAGATTCTGTGACTAGTGTGGAAAAGAAGAGGCCATTCTGACTCACCAACTAATCCTAATTCTGCTCAAATAGATTTACTAACTACTAAATCTCAAACTGTGCCCAAAAAGTTTAAAGAAATGGAAAAGAGAACAATAAGGGGCGATGGTAGCACACAAAAGCGTTTTTGCAAAAGAGGAAAATAAACAGGGGGAGCAGACAGACGGATGTTCACAATGAGTGTGTGTGAGTGAATTGGGGGCAGATCTCTGTGATCTTCGAGTGAACTGGGAAGTCGTTGACCATTTACTAACAGGAGCTCTTTCATACAGGCAACGTCGCTTCCTTCCTGCAGTCAACGACACCCTGAAGCACATGCACTAAACACAACAAAAATAGAGTGGGGGGAAAGCAAAAGAGAGAAAGGAGGATGGGAGGTGGATATCCACAGATTACCAATAGCCTTATATCTGTTTAAGAAAACAAATGCTTTAAAAAATTTATCTAACATGCCAAAAGAACAACAAATGGATGAACCTCATGAACCCTCATGAACACATCCACATCCATATTTCACAACCAAAACAAAAAGAAAGTAGTAAGAAAGAAAAGATAGATTATATTTAGGGTGATTTTTATTTGACTGAAAATTAAAGGGTTAGTTCACCCAAAAATGAAATTTCTATCATTAATTAATCATCCTGATGTCGCTCCAAACCCGTAAAATCTTCGTTCATCTTCTGAACACAAATTAAGATATTTTTGATGAAATCTGAGAGATTTCTGACCTCCCTATAGACTGCAATGTCATAACCAATTTCAAGGCCCAGAAAGGTAGTAAAGACATCATTAAAATAGTCCATGTGACTACAGTGGTTCAATCCTAATGTTATGAAGCAACAAGAATACGTTTTGTGCACAAAAACAAAAAGAGCTGGCTTTCTGTGAAAAATATCATAATGGTCCTGTATTTAAAAAAAAGTAAGTAAATAAATAATATAATATAGACGAAAATAAATAAATGCAAAAAACCATAATGGTATATATTTTAAGAAAAAGGTAAACAAGCGAGCACATAAGTAATACATAAAATAAATAAATGCAATAAATAAATAAATAAAATTCGTACTGGTCCTATAATTGAAGAAAAAAGTAGGTAAATAAAATAAATAAAAATGTATCCAAAACTATTTTCCCCCTTTTTGCAAACAATTTTAGGTCATTATTACAAAGTTTGCTTTCCCATGGTTAGAAAAGATGACTGAGTGAACCTGGGCTCAGGCTGTCAAGATGAGCTGTACTTAAGCATTTGAGAAGAGCCACAGGGAGTCTAAATACTATGTGAGCAGTCTGTGTGTGTGTCTAAACTGAGCTTACCCTATCCTTACCTCTAGTTACATAATGACCTCCCATTTGGCTTCCCTGTTGTGCTTTTGTTAATTGTGTGTTGGTGTAAGATGCACCGTTTCCTCCCCCCACTTAAGGGGTCTGTTTCTGTCTCTCTGGCTTATTCATCCTACTTTCAGCTCCGATGAACACACCCAGCATACTGACAGGCCCATAATAATACTGCCTGCACTGGCCCCAGCGGTAATGTTCAACACTCCTTTGCCCTGTGCATATTGCAAGCATTTTTCACGTCATGTAAAATAAATGCTTCAAGATTCGAAATGCGTGTATATGTATTATTTCAAAATACATAAAACATGGTCTAAGGTGTAATTGCATTACAAAACAACCTCACTAAACATTTAAAACCATCTGAATTATTTATTCCTCCAATGGCTGTCACTTCTTTTTCCGCATGCTCACCAAAATGCTTGAGAACACAACAAATTGGTCTTTAAACAAATCGTCCTTGACCTTCCATTATCTTCATTGCCACAGTGGAGTCTCTTTTTTGACACTTAATTTTATGCTGTCTTTGACCGTCTGATCCAGGGTCAGCGATGACATGCCATTAACCCAATGTCCTTGCAAACCTTCTGTTCTCTGTTCCCAATAACAGATGAATCGGGTCAGGCGATGAAACACACCTCTGATCTTGGTTCTGCTATCCAGAATACTCATTACACCCATTAGCTACCAAGGTCATTCCTTAACAGACCTTAGAGAACAGAGAATAGTTCATTCCTACACTTCCATTCATTTGCATATTCTATTACACATTTGCTCTTTTCCTCATTCATGAATTTTGCCTCTCTTCTCTCAACCTCCCTCTCTAAATTACAGAAATCATTGAATTCCTAAAATCGTAGACAGACAATTCAAAGTAAAAAATACAAAAACTACAAAACTTTACCACAGTAAGGAGAATACATGAATAAATAAATAGCCTACTGATAAATATAAAGCACATGGCAGCTGAAACGACCTTGAATGGTTTAAGATACTATAGACTTGTGGGCATAAGATCATCTTAATGTTAAAATAAATGATAAAATGAAATACACTTTTATCGTTTTACGACTCATGGAAGTCTGTCATCATTAACAAAATGTCCATATACATGGTAACACTTTAGTTTAGGGTCCAATTCTCACTATTAACTAGCTGCTTATTAGCGTGCATATTACTAGGATATTGGCTGTTTATTAGTACTTATAAAGCACATCTTAATGCCTTATTCTGCATGACCATATCCTACCCAATACCTAATCTTAACAACTACCTTACAAATTATTAATAAGCAGTAATTAGGAGTTTATTGAGGCAAAACACACACACACACACACACACAAAAAACAATATAACAATATACCATAAATATATAAACAATAAACCATAATATACCATAAAAACAATGGTTTAATATTAGTGGGTAATATTAGTTGTAATTTTCGAGAAAGTAACCTATAGGTTCTAGGCTCACAAAAATTACCAAATAATATTACCCAGAATGCATATTTTTTTAATGGTATATTACTGTTTCAATGGAAAACGGTATTTTATTGTTTTGGTTTTTTACAGCTATTATACACACATATATACCCCTCCCCTCACCTTCAGCATTGGTAAAATCTATTATTAATCAAGCTCTACCAATACAGGACAAAAATCACCTTTTCCTGCAGGTCACATGTCTGATGACCTTCTCTCAATCCAAGTAATCGCTGTAATGACACGGACAGATATCAGTCTCCTCAGGGGCGGCTGTGGGTGGCAACAGCCTTACACAAGTGCAAATTACATTGAATAAATCACTCCTCCTCACCCATTCAATCAAAGAGTCTAAAACAGCATCTGAATGTGAAAAGACAGCATTTACATACACACTCAAACGCATGTGGCCCCACGCTGAGCACTTTCCTTTCCCCAGAGCTTTCTGGAACAAGACTGCTGATTTGCCAATACAAGTTTTTTTTTTCTCCACTAAAGCACATGTGGTCTTGTTTGCTGCCCTGACCACAATCATACTGGCCATAAAGCATTCTGGGATATTCTACATACAAAAAAAATAAATAAAATTAAAAAAATTCGTATTGTAACTGGAGTTAAATATAACTGTTTTAGTTATATTTTATGTTGTTAAATTAACATAATATATTATGTTAATATGTTAATATGTTATGTAATATATTAAATATTTTAGTATTGTGTGTTATGGTGGCGTTTTGAATTTGTATGACGCTGTGCACCTTCTATATATTTGTTTTTACCTCGGCTTGTGGAAAATGACCACTACTTGTTGTGAGTGATGAACTTTGATTCATCATGTGGATTTCTTTTTACCATCTGTGTTTTTAAGGGGGTTGTCAGTATATTATGTAAGCAATAAGGTATTCGACGCTAGTGCTGTATCGTGAATAAGTCACGGCTGAAGGGCGTTGTTAGGCATGACGCGAAGCGAAGTAACCCCTTCAGCCTAGAGTACCTCATTGCTTTTATAAAACGGTTAACACACAATACAAATATTAAAGCCAGAAATATGTATCAATGCAACTTTCATGAAGTAAACTTTTTCAAAAAGCCTTCCTTCCACTGGAAAAAATAGTCCCTGACCGTGAACAGCAACAGAAGTTACATTTTCACACCATTAGATGGCAGCAAAGACTAGCCAAAGACTATCTTTATCAGTGTGTCAGTCAGTAGCGAAGACTTTTACATTGAAAAGACTGAATTGTTGTGAACACGGAACAAGACGCAACTGACAAATGCTTTGACTAGCGCTGTCAGTCACGGGAAAACCCCTTAACTGTTAAAAGGACAAGATATTACATCGGACATTTCAACAGATTTTTTATTACAAACATAGGACTGACCTGAAGGAAAATGCTAAATCTGAATGCAGGTAATAAAATCGCTCACTCGATCTCTTTCTCACAACACTCTTCTACATAACAGTAAACTTCAATTAACATTATAAATTGAGAACAAACCGTTTACGTTGCTAAGAGTGGTTGCTAAGGGTGTTGTGTAGTGATGCACAGAACCGTTGGGTGAAGCGGTCATAGCCGTGTTTTATCATGAATAAAACACAGCTATTGACCAATCAGAATCAAGGACAAGAACTAACAGTTTTATAAAATTATATAAAGTACATTTAATAATAATTTGATATATAGTATTTCTATATGATATATGATATATAGTATATATAGCTTTTTTAATCAAAATTAAGTTAAATCTGTAAAATTTTAAAGAATTCTACCATATTTTGTTACAGCAAATTTCTGACAACCACCACTGCCATTTCATACCGTAAATTTCACACATTTTTTACAGTTTACATTTGCTGCCTAATGATTGGGACAGCATATGATACCTAAACATGCCTTCTAGGTAGGTGGCTCACAAGGGTTTGGAACATAGCTGAAGTGTAAAACTAAAGGGAAAGACAGAAACAAATTCACAGAGAAGCCGCAAATGAGACCGGAGAGAAGATCTAAACTGGAAACATTTGACGAAGAGAATTTGATATCTCATTTTGCTTCTTTGAGTCTGCCTGGGAAAGATGAGTCAGATGAGCTTCACGGGCGCCGTGCAGCGTGGTGCCCTGACACAGCCAGACTGTGAGAATCTTTACCTCTGGAGGATAATTGCAGCTTAGGTAAGACACCTGGGAACAGTCGTGCAATTAAGACACAAGACTAAATGAAAAAGTGGCATGACTCACTATTACTTACTTCTAATTCTAAGGCTCGCTCAGTATATAATGTGCTTACACATACTAAGAATGGGCACAAGTACCCATGTATGGAAGTGGCAGCAAACAAGAGAATGCAATTAAATTCACTAAGGTTTCATTTCACACTAATCAATGAAAAAGAACAAAATGACTATGCTTAAAAGACATCTTTAAAACTTCCACATGCATACAGCACTACCTTCAAATTTAGACATGATGCAACATTTTGATTTTTACTACAGGTGCATTATAAATTGTAACATAACATCGCTATACCCTTCTTTAAGTTTTTGAAGGAGAGAGAGAACAGGAGTTCCTCACTGCTCTCGTCTCTTATCGCAGTGCTTTTATAATGATATACTGACCTACTTAAAGATATAAACAAGACCTACATTGGGCGCCAGGTTTGCTGAAAAAACTGATTTGCACCCAGAGAGAAAGTGAGAGGGAAACAAAAGAGAGAGAAAAAATAGGGAGAGATTTATGTGCTCTGGCAGCATGGCTCTGGTGGGAACTCAGTCAGTTAGTTAGAAATTAACTTGAACTAGAGAGATGAAGTAGAGAACAAGAAAAGCCTTCAAACACAAACATACAGCACACCTTAGGAGCACAAGACAAGTCTCAACTGAACCCTAAGCTACAGCCACTAGACTTGGTCTGAATGAGTGTGTGTTTGTTTGTTTCAAAACCAGAACAATTGATAAACAAGTTTCTGCAACCCATCTCATTTCATCTCTTCAATCCTCTCGAGTCAAATATATGTGGCGTTACATCAGACAGACACCGCCTAGTGACTTCACAAAGGCTCTAATAACAAAATGACAGTTAAGACCAGGATTAGACGTGACACTAACTCTAAAATTTACATAAATTCTCATTTGAAATGCTGACAGCCAGTACAGGCCTTTCTCTTAAATTTGAAGTGTTGGAAATGGCTTTAACAAAGAGGATTAAGTGTGTAATGTGTGTAATTGGCAGAAACAGATCATGATTAATCAAAAGGTCAGAGCTTCAGTCTAATGAAAAGCCCCGTTTGTGTGTTCAGCCAAACTGCATTAGCGCCCTTGAAATGATATTAGTGGCGCTTTTTGAGCGGCAGATGGTGGGATCGCTGCACAAAGTTTATTTGAGGGTGGAAAATTCTTTGATGTTTATGTGCTTTAAGGACCTCGTTCTCAAACGCCCAGGAGCTATCATGTGTTAGATGTCCAAACGATGGGCTGCTCATTTGAGTTTTGTGTCCTGTGTGTCTCACGTAATTCTCTTGGAAGAGGCTTGATGAAGCTTGATGAAAAAAGTACCATAGTATTGGAGTACCGTGTCAGTAAAATAGTATGAATATCGTAAACATTTAGTGCCATAGTACACACATAATTATATATATTTTTTTTTTAAACTAGTAGTGTGCTAGTATTAGATGCAAGTATGTACTGTGTGTGTAAGTACTATGGTACTAAAATTCATATACAATATTATTTATATACATGGTACTATATGGTACATTTCCAAAAAATAGCATGATTCTACATAGTATGTTGCACCATGTCCACATACTTGGAGGCGGTGGTGCGGTCACTTGCATTTTTTTCTGATAACAGCAGAAACGACTTAAAATATTGTCGTTTTTGTTCATACAGATAAGAGTAATGCATCATTCAAAACTGTAAAGGGTCTACTTTTATTTGTGTACCCTCACAATAACAAAACGTTTGTGCTTTTGTAAAATAAAGAAAACAAACAGGAGGCGCTTTCTGCTGTCTCGGTCTCTGTGAACTGAAGCGCGTCACAAAACTCAGCGTATGCTATTTGCCTCACAGACATGAGAAATATAGAAAGCTAAAAATATCTACCCTGATGGTAATGCCATTGTTTTTTTTTCTGAAGGAATACCATGGCATTAGTACAAGTATAGTAAGTACAGTATAAAGTACTATAGTATAAATCAAAGTACCAAAGTATTACCATCATATACTATCAAACTTGTGCATTTTGGCATTTCATTTAGCTGATTCGCCCCATACAGCAAAAAAGTTGAAATTTCGCCTGACCGAAATATCGAGTATATCAACTTTACTGCAACTGGTTTAATTTATCACCTGAGAAGACAACTGAGATCACAATGAACAGCATACAGAGTTCAAATAACCTAATTTAAGTACTTTTAAAACTTTTGTTTTAAGCTAAATGAAAACGGTCATTTAGGCTTCAACAAAATATCGGTGCATCACTAGTTTTACCATAAGACACCATGGGTTACTCCCAGTACTTTCTGTTTGAAAGGAGAGTGAGTAAAATAAATAAATACATTTAAAAAAGCCTTAAGAGAAACATCAATGCTTACAATAAAAAATAAATAAATAAATAAAAATCAAGAAAAAGCAGCCCACAATTTCCACCAAGAATTTAGTATAATATAGAGAGTCTAAATAAATAAAATCCATTAGGTATAAACAAAAGACTAGTGAACACAGCAAAGAAAGCATGTTTGCAGTTTGTTTATCAGCCTGTGAGGATGAAAAGGCAGCTGCAATTACAGCACAGAAGGTCATATGTAAACACTTAACTAGCTCTGTCTGTTCTCCTGCTGGACAGTAAAGCACTACCCAAATGCTGATGGTGGAACCATCATGGCTGC
The DNA here is from genome assembly GCA_037101425.1 of Elopichthys bambusa. Taxonomy (NCBI): domain Eukaryota; kingdom Metazoa; phylum Chordata; class Actinopteri; order Cypriniformes; family Xenocyprididae; genus Elopichthys; species Elopichthys bambusa. The sequence continues at coordinate 13,559,804 of CM074451.1, forward strand.
CTGCTGTGAGGGTGTCTGGCTTGTGTGACAGATGTGAAGTGAGGTGCGGTACAGCCGGCTTCATTAGGCCTGCATGTGCGTAAAGATTTAGGAGCCGGTCAGTGCTAAATAAAAAGAGCCAGGCTCCTGTTTTTGCGTTTGAGATGAGCTCACATCACTTGGTTGGACAGGACTGTGTGCAGTCAGCCAGACTAAAATGCCATCACTCAGAAGAGACATATAGAACATCCTTCAAACACACACTTTGTAGTTTTTTCGAGGGTACGTTTTTTCTGTTTGATGGTGTGTTTGATGAATTCATTACACAAAAGTTATGAATTATGAAAAATGCAGGGACTGCATGTTCATTGGTTTACTAAATAAAATAGGGCTAAACATACCTATATACAATAAGCACTTAACTCAAATAATTAAATAATATAATAAATAACTAAAGAACTGGCTGACTAAAATCAGCGTCAAAAGGGTGTCTCATGAAACAAAGATTAATCTGTAGTTTCATGACAAGTTAAACTGTTATTTCATAACCCAGTTGTGGAAGTCTGGTGGCTGAAATCTTCTGGCAACATTAAATAATAAAAAGATAATTTCAGAGAAAAAGCATGTTGAGATTCGTGACAGGACAAAGTTTGAGCGCGTCCAGAGCGAGAGTCAAAGAAATCCGCATTCAAGCAAAGAGATTTGTGCTCGCGAAATTACACGGATGTGCTCTCGTGTTACAATAATGCGCTCTCGACATTAACAAAATAGCCTAGAAACTGCCTCAAATGGACAATAAAAACAAAAAGAAGACTGTGTCTGAAAGCTTCAATCTATTTTTATTGGTTAAAACGTTTTTTCCGTGGGTGCTCGACCATTTCCGGTGAAGACTATTCAGTATTTAATTTTTTCTTAACACAAAATTATTCCATTTTTTACTATTTCTACCTAAATAAAACCTGTTAAATAAACTATTGTACCTGAAAAACGTAATTTAATTCATATTTTTTGTTATATCGTTTTTGTCCTTTTTATATTGTTATATTGTGTTTGTAATTTGTTTCTTTGTTCTTACTTTTAATAACAAAAATAAAACAAAATAACAATTGTGATATATATATCGTAATCATGAAATAAAATTTGGGTCATATCACCCACCCCTAGCTCTTCCTTTCAAAAACAACTTGGTGGAGCACAACAGATCTTACAGGTTTTGGTATGAGTTTTTAAAACTATTTTTAACTTGACACACACACAAAAGAAAAAAAAGTACCTGAGAATTTATCTAGGGCTGGTTTCAGCATATAACGTTACAAAACAAGCCATAGCCAAAATATTTCAGCTCAGCCATGATAACACTTATCATATCATATCTTTATGTCATGATGTCATGCCATTCCCGTCTGAGGCAGATAAATCAGTTTACTCACAGATATCTGCAGCTTCATCAGAGCCGTCGGGACAGTCTTTCTCTCCATCACAGCGCCAGCCTTTGGAGATGCAGGTTACCTGGTCTTTACACACAAACTGCTTCGGGCTGCATGTCTTTGGAGCTGGAACACAGAAATAAATTACAAGCATGAAATACATCTCTCATATTTGGTCATTTTGAGTTTCACTTTTTAGTAAATTAAGTACATACTATGTAAAATATGATTACTTTTTATTAATAAAAACAATAAAATCATAAAAATAATAGTAATAAACCATTTATATCTTAAATCCTACAACTACGAATTGCTATGACAAAATTAATAAGCAATACCCTAAATATTACTTAAAATTAAATTGCAAAAAAGAAGCATTTTCACAAATGTCCTCAGATTTTGGACCCTACTATATATAAAATTAGCAAAAAGCAGTCATCATACAGCATCTTGTCTAGATATCAGCCACTAAACAACCCATATGGTCAACCACTAAATGCTTCAGCAATAATAAGTCAATTTTTGTTGAGGGGAACATCGAGATGTACCACTTATGAAATAAGCAAATGTAACAGGACAAAACTTTTAGAAGAAAAACCTTGTGGATGTGGTCGTAGGCTTTGCTGAAACTACCATTCCTCATGCCAAAGATAGCTGGTTTCAACACAGAAACACAACTGTGTCATGCCAAGTTCACAACTTTATATTCCAAGAAAACCCATTCTTCTGTAATATTAACCCACTTATTTCAGCATAGGTGCTTTATGTTTGTTTATTTCCCAAGTGCTGCCCACAAACAGTGTTTTACTTTTGCTCTTTATAACCCGAGAGATGTTTTCTCTCGACGTGTGGACAAAGGACTTTGCATTACCAGTGGTAGGGCGAAGTATGTGTCAGTTCTGTCTAACACCAGGGAGAGCCCAACAATCAGAAGAATATTTTTGCTCAGTCAGTCTAATGAGATTGTTGAGGTAAACCGCAGGACCGCCTGAGGACTGTGGGTAATCTGGCCCTGCCCCACTGCTGACACTGGTCCACTCAGCTAAAAGTCAGATATCCTCAGCAAAACCGCTGCTGTATTTAAACCATTCTTAGTCTCTCAGTAAAACACTGCAGCTCCAATACCTCCTGTGGGTGTGGCCTACTTACATATACAACTGACCACAGGCCTTTTCCAAATACAAAGCTACTAAATGGAAAGATTTGAGAACAATCATCTTCATAAGCCTTGCATGCATTTTAAGCTAGGGCTGGGTGAAATGGCTAAAAAAAATATTTCTCAGCCTTTAATATAATATAATATTTTGGCCGATATATTAAAGCTGATAAATAATGGATTATTTCCTTCAGCTGAGACACTTTAGATGCGCCATGATGGTTTTGAAATGCTAATAACTAGAAATATGATTGGAGTCACTTCAAAAAGGAAAATGCAGTTAAGTGCTACACGTCATATAGGCTACATGTAAGCAGTGAGGTACGAGAGGCTGTGCTGTATTGTGAATAACTACGCCCTTGAGTACCTTATTGCTTTTATAAAACGGTTACCACACAATACAAATATTAAAGTCAAAAAATATATTCATCAATTCAATCAACTTTTATGAAATAAAATTCACTAAAAGCCTTCCTTCCACTGGGGGGGGAAAAAAAAAAAAAAAAAAAAAAAAAAAAAAAAAAAAAAAAAAAAAAAATCGCAATAAAATCAAACCGTTTGGTTCTCCACCCACGGTTCGGCACGCGCTTGCACCATGGTTCATCCCAAATCTGACGACGCATCTATAATATGGTTTGTTGAAAACAACATGCAAAACAGACAGACAGATTCGGCTAATCATGTTTCAGTCAATGGATATGCATTCTAGTTTCCTAATATGTTACAACAGCAATGATCAAAAGAACATGGACAAAACAGTCACTCGTTGTAAACAAATGTTCATTGACGTGCCGAAAGCTCTATGCCCAGTCATTAACGCAGTCATCACCCGGGTGTTGATAGCACGCGACGCGAGCGCAGGTGAGACCTGAACATCTAACTTTGCTATCTGTGTAACTAAACTCATTTAAACCTTGCCAATTTGAACATTCATCCATAGACGCCAAAAAACTTGCACGCACTGTGAGATTTATGTGTGTACTCATCCGAAGCGCGTACATGGAGAGCAGTGTCACAGTGCGCAAATACTCTCGCGCAAATTCTCTTTCAAGTCTTGCACCTAAATGGACAAATTCACACAAAAATTATGTCAACATGCCCATCTTAGCGAGTATCCTAACAAACATAGTAGGTTATGACTTAGGAGAAAAACGAGACAGACAACACATGTGTATCAGTATCAGTGTACTGGATCTTTGAATTGTGTCTTAAAGGGACAGCAGTCTAATATTCCTGCTCTGTGTTTTTAATGTTAATCAAACGACAAAGCACGAAGAAATCACTCCTGACTGAATAGCTTTTGTAACCAACTATTCAAAGAAGTTTATATGCAGTGTTATTTTATATTTTAATACTTTATTCAATTTTTGTACCTGAAAGCTGTTAGATACCTGAAAAACCTGTAAAGCATTGTTTAATTTTTATTTGTATCTTAGCTCTCATGTATTTATTTGTGCCGTTTCTTGTAGTAGATTATTTGTTTTTATTTCCTTTATCTTTATTTGACAATTGTCCTATTTTTTACTGAACATAGCACATACCAAACTGTACCGAAACCGTGAAACTAAAACCGTGATACAAACCGAACTGTGAGAAATCTGAACCGTCCCACCCTTAAAGTTAACGTACATCATTATGCCATTAGATGGCGTCAAAGACTGTCTTTATGAGTGTGTCAGTCTGTAGCGAAGACTTTTATATTGAAAAGACTGAACTGTTGCGAACACGGAACAAGACGCAACTGACAAATGCTTTGACTAGCGCTGTCAGTCACGGAAAAACCCCTTAACTCTTAAAAGGACAAGAGAATACATCAGACATTTAAACAGATTTTTTTTATTATGAACATAGGACTGACCTGAAGGAAAATGCTAAATCTGAATGCAGGTAATAAACTCGTTCACAACACTCTTCTACATAATACAGTAAGCTTCAATGAACAATATCAACTGAGAACAAACAGTTTACGTTGCTAAGAGTGGTTGCTAAGGGCATTGTGTAGTGATACAGAGAACCATTGGGTGAAGCGGTCATAGTTATTCATTATTCACATCATTATCGTGAATAAAACATAGCTATTGACCAATCAGAATCAAGGACAGGAACTAACCATTTTATAAATAATAATAATAATAATAATGATATAATATAACATCATTATATTTGTGTGCTTGAGACATGGCTTTTAATGGTGAGGCTTCAGTTTTTGTAATCAGGCTCTCAAAAATTATATAAAAATTTGGATTTTGATTCATCAGCCAAAATATATCGGTTATCTGCTAGAATTAACGGTATCATAAAAACATTTTTGGTGCATCCCTAAAGTTTTACTAAAACAGTACAATGACTACAATGACCGTAGCGTTGTACACTGTAGCAGTACTCAAGTAGCAGTTGAGTACAGAAGAGAACAGCAGTAACTATCTGATTGTGATTCTCTGCAGGACTTTCTCTCACACTTGGCAGGAGGAGAGGTGTTTTGGGAAAGGGAACCAGGGGAAAAGCTGCAAGGGGGAGAGGATGTGACTGCAATCACAAGAGAGAAGAGGGATGTGCATAGTATCAGTCACGTCTCTATACATCTTGAACATGCTGAGAAAGCTGGACCATTGCCTCTAATCTCAGACCATAACTTCTCAAACTGTCTGTCAACAGCTGTTTAGTGCAAGATGATATCCCCATGGACAAGAGAGAGGACAGAGACAAAGTGGGTGAAATTATGAAGAGAATTAAGCTCTGTAGTGAAATGTGTATATCTGACCATCCTTGTCTTTAGCTTTGTTCTAAAACAAACTGAGCTGCCTTCTAAAGCAGTTTCCTAATTCAAACAGAAGGTTCAGCATAGGCAGCAACCTTTTAGCACCACACATGAAATGTACTGGAGACACCATTCCTAATTGGCTCCAGTAGAGTTTGAAGTTAACATGTTGCTAAGCTAGTGTCAGTAATAATGTACAACACCACAAATACTAGGTAAAATATCCCAATTTGAATTAGGGATGTGCGACACTTGCGATGGGCTCAATAGCTGCACGATTCTGGATAAATTGAGAATCAGAAGTTTTTTGTTTCAAATGGAGAACACAATTGTCCCACGATTCTGAATAGACAACTAAACAAAATAACATGTAATTTGCAAGAGGTTCTGACAAAATGTTTATTGCTGCAGTCTATTTTTTTATTTTATTTTTTATTTTTATTTTTTATTTTTATTAGTCTTATTTGAGAGATTTTGTTTATAATAATTATGGATGCACCGATATGAACATTTTGGCTAATACTGATAACTGATAATTCTTTATAATTGAAAGCCGATAACCCATATATTGGCCGATAAATCTAGATCCAAATCTTTATATTTTTTGAGAGCCTGATTACAAAAACAAAAGTCTCACCATTAAGTCATGTCCAAAGCAAAGCACTTCACCATAAATCAAACGTATATAGCAGTACAGTAGCCTAGTTTGAACCAGTGTATGTTTTAAAATTAATTTTATACTCCCTGTAATTTTCTTTATCATTAAAAAAAATCTATTGCCTTAAAGAGTTCGTTCACACAAAAATGAAAATTCTTATCTCAGTACAAGACAGTAAAGACATTTATAATGTTACAAAAGATTTCATATAAATACAAAGAATCCTGAAAAAATGTCTCATGGTTTCCACAAAAATATTCACTCAAAACATGGATGAAATCACAGAATCCAGTCACAGATACAACTTACTGTATAAAGCTGAACGTCACAGAATTTGGCAATTTTTGGATGAATAAATCAAAAGTATGGCTGTACACCGAATCAGATATCGATACAGACTAGTGTCTGTGAATATTAAAGCTAAAAAATGCTGCTATTGAAATCTGAAGTATGCGTGAATGTACGCCGCATTTTCGTCTACTACTACACATACTGAAGCAGGCGCGACGTACGCAATGCTTTCGGTGTCTGCTGTCTCACTCACTATACACATGAACTTCTTCTGCAGAGCTGCTCTTAGGGTCACTTTATGAACATTTCACCGTTTAATTTGATAAAACTATCGACATTTGTCGTATCATATACACAGGAGGTCAAAGGTCTTCACGACCCTGTCAAAATATATAACTTGAAATAACAGAAATATACTATTGTGCAATTGAGTATACTTTAATTAATAGAGATCTTGAAGTGACAAATTGCACAGTAAAAATGTAGCCTACTTATTAATATTATTCATTTAATTAAATTATTAAATTATTTGATTACGTTTTAAACTAAACTGTTAGCTTTATGAACTGATTTGATTACAATTAATTTAATTGTCCTTACAATGTTTATATAATATATTCCCTGTACTCCTGACAGTAAAATATGCCAAAATAAAGGTCCAGTGCAAAAAAAACGTGACATACTGTACCGTGAAACCGCCAGAATCAGAAAAAAACATGATCGAGAATTTTGGTCAAACCGCCCAGCACTAGTTGAGCTTCTGTTTATGTTCGCTGATCAATGTTTATATATGAGTAAAAGCCTAAATTAAATCTGTTCATCATAAAAAGAGATCGAGTCACTTCAGAAAATTTTGGAAAAAACCACTCAATTCATATGGATTAGTTTTCCGATCTCTTTAAGAACTTTTTGAAGTGTCTCAAAGTGTCGATTGAGTAGGCTGTCTAGACAGAAAGCTCTCAGATTTCATCTTGGTGTTCTGAAGATGAACGAAAGTCTTACAGGTGTGGAACGACATAAGGGGGGAGTAATTAATGACAAAATTTTCATTTTTGGGTGTGCCAAAAGTGATCAGAAGTAAAATAATGCTATTTTACATTACATTTTATTAGTCTAACAACATTGCCCCCTTAAATAAATAAAACTTTACCAGACGGGCACTAGGACCTAGGGGAAGCTACTTCTGCAGGGGCACACTCTAGAGAGTGACTATTGAGGGGCACTAAACAAAGGACGCATCCTTTACTCGCATGCTCAAGTTCAAAGTGGCAATCCAAAACAGTGAATCTAATTACCATACATGCAAAAGATCACTTCAAGAATGACCACACTGCTGACGTGATCTTAAAACTAGCACTCAACTTGCACGAGTTATCGTAGGCGCATAATCAACATAATTTTCACATCGAACCAATGCCGATTATTACATTAAGACTTTATTGGCCAATTACGATAATATAGTGCTTCCCTAATATAACCACTATCTCTTGACACGTCGGCCATCTTGGATGAGCATTCACACGACACATTCGAGCATTCAAGTACAGCTAGATGGAATACAAAGTATGACCAAAAGAAACATTTAGCATCAGTCAAGCTCATATTAACAATATACAAAAACAATTTCAAAAGAAACACAAAAGGACAGAAGAACGAGTTCTGTGTGAAAAACCCCATACAATTTGTCCAAAAGAGAATCTTCAATGCAACTACCACACACACACACACAAGAAAGTACTTAAAATCTTGCTGTGAGTTCTCCTTCAGGACTGCTCTCAGAATCCAATAAACACAAGGCATGTCAACATCCAGGACTTTTTATCCGTTCCCAAACAGGCTTGTAGAACTATGCTTTGTTCCAGTGCACCAGTTAAGCTCTCAGAGATCCAGTCAGCAGCATTAGGAAGATGATAGATACAAAGTGGAAAGTGCATATAAAATATTACAAGCCCTGAATAGAAGCTCAGGAGAGGAGGACTGTATAAGAGAGAGCTTCTAAAATATGGAGACAGCTGGCAATGGAGACATGCGGATCTAGTAGGTTATATGTACATATACCCATACTGCCAATTATCTTCAGTGTTATTATTGTAATTAAATGTAAAATGAAAACATTTGTTTAATTGAAGATTAAAAACTGGGAAATACTGAAACTAAAAAAAAAAAAAAAAAAAAAAAAAATACAAAACAAAAATAAAAAGAAAAATGTCCACAAATTAATTTAGATTGTATTTTATAAAACTTAAAAACATTCATAACTCACCAGTATTAAACAGGAAAATAGCAATAGCCACTAGACCAGTAAAACTGGCCCGCCAGCAATAATATCTGGCCCGCGCCCGCAGCCAGATTATTTTGATAGCGGCTGGTTCTGAAATAGATCTTCGTCTTGTGGTGCCATCTAATATCACCAGTCTACACTGAACGCGACAAACCGACTGTTGCAAATCACTTGGACTACGTCAGAAACAGAACGGGGAATCCGTTCACTGTCGGGAATGTGTTGTGTCGCGCCGCATCCAGTGTAGACAATATCATTATAATGGGTTATAACTTTTGTAGCGGCGCACCGCTCGCGTCCGGTGTCTGTGTTATATTCTTTGAAAACAGTGACAACTTCATTGCAGATAAGACACACCGGCTTTGCATTCACAAAACTAGGTAGGATGAACGCATAGTTGTCTTTCCATTCTTCTTTGTGTGCCCTATTTTCGCTGTCAACTTTCCTCTTTAGACACTTTGATAGTGCCATTCTCTCTCACCAGCTAGCTTCAATGTTAACATCACTCTGCACACTACATAATAGCGTACCTCTAGCACGCAAACAATTTAAAAAAAAAAAAAATGCAGTTTAGTGCGGGAGGATGCCAAGGAATAATTCGGAGTGTAAAAGTTATAGTAGGCTATGTCAAATAATTATTACAGTAAGTTAAGATCCATTGTGTAACAAGCAAATTAAAATGAGCATGACTCGAACATGCCATTAATGAGCTAATTCAAGTTATTTTTATCCATTCCTCATCTCCCACATATGTGTTTTAGCAAGGTGGTCGGTGTTGCAAGTTGGTGAATTAAGATACTTGCCAGGTTGTGTCACTACACTGCTTTATTAATTTATCCAGCGTAAAACCCGGACACCGCCACACAAATGTTTTGTTAATGACTGTCCTACTACAGGATTTTACACAGCGTAACAGCTCAATACCAGTTACAAAAGACACTGTAACAGTCTTTCACAGGCAATTCTAGTTGCATTTGTCAATTAATTTCTTAAATTATCTTTTGACTATGTTCTGGCCCACTATCTAGTGGCAAAATGTTTTTTTTTTTTTGCCGACCCCTGCACTAGACTGAGTGTTATTGCCCTTTTTTAAAATGATACCAGTTAGCACATTAACTTTGGCAGCCCTAAAATACTAAATAAATAAAAAACAAACAAAAAAAAACATACATACATACATACATAACTAAAATGAAAACTAATGAAGACTAAACTAAATGGAAATAACCAATTGAAAATACAATATGAATAGGGTAAAAACAATAATAACCCAAATGACCATATATTGAGAGGTATATTAATCTATCAGTACTTTTGCTCAAAACACAGAGCTCATACCATTAAAGCATTATAACCATCAACAGCATTAAGCAAGAAGCATTAGAGGACAACATGTTGGACAATGTTATTGACTTCCGTTGCGTTCCTAAGGTCTAAATCTTTCAACCAGACTAGGGCATTCTCATCACTCAGGCCACCGACTGTACATAAAAAGCAACACTAAAAACATTCAGCATCTAAATTTAACCCACGATCACACGGAGGCAGGGAGCGACCGCGAGGAGGAGAGTCTGTGACTCTAATTGGAGGTTTTGGGGTCTTTGGGGGGAGCCGAGTACACAGGCAACTTTTCCCACAGAGCTTGCCTTCATTCAAAGCGGACAAATATTTCAGACAGAGATGTGGATTGTTAATTCAGACCCCTGTTTTTTTCCAAACGCACAGCCAAACTACTGACAAGTTTTTGAAGGTGCAAATCAAGGGGGACTGTTAATCATTTCAGAGCATCTGAGTCTATGGTGGGGAATGAAGAAGGCCTTTATTTGTTCCTCTGGGCCTGCACCCAACTGCAAACATCAGGAGCATCCCAAAAAGGTGCACCGGCCAGGACTCCTTGAGCTAAGCGACCCAACATCACACTGCAGTCATTTGAAATACCACAGTACTGTTATAACAAATGCCGTTTCAACACAAGGGCTGGGAGCCTGCCAGAAGACCAGCCAATGTGGAAGAAACTTCCGTCTCATTCATTTGCGCTTTGTCTTGGGCATTTAAAAACGAGTGTTTTATATCCAGGCACCGAAAGGTTAAAAACATTGATCTTTTCTCTAAATTCTGGCTGGGGCAATTTATAAGTTTGTCCTCTGATGTTAATTTTCTAGGACAACTCTTAGTTGAGTTGGGCACTGCAAAATGGGGCCAGTTTCTAATGAGATGAAATTCCAAAGAAATGAGGCTAAAAACCAATCATTCATACATCACCATAGTTCAGTGTTCACCCGTACCCTCCAGGCTGACAGCAGAATGGAAGGCACACCTTTTTTTTACTTAAGGAAGCATCCACTTTACGGATAGTGGGAAAAACAATGGATGGAAGCAAAAGAGGAACCAACATGCTTTAGCAAATAACAACGTGCAGCCATGTACACGTGTATTGCTGCTTTAGGGCTGTAATCAGGATATCAAACTTAGATTGTGAACATGCTCTTAGTTCATTCCAAAACAATACTCACAAGACACTTTGGTACACTCTACTTACAAGGACTTTTGTTCATCTCTTGTTATGTTTCCTTGGACATGCTCCTAGTTTAGTTGAGAGTTAATATAAAAATAGACAAACACAAATTCTGCCTTGGTACATTTTGGTGCATTTACACTAATATTTAACCAGTGAACACCTGGAATGTGGGAACACCTTTGCATGTCTGCAGTACAGCATTATCAGATTGGAAAATATCTGTGGCCTACAACCTCAGGACCATCAGGGCCTGCACTCAGGGAATGAGAAGAGAAAAAAAAAAAAAAAAAAAAAGACCGACTAACTAACCCTTCAACTTTATTTGCTCATTGTGGTTTGTTTGGAAACCTCAAAGTGACTTGGATTGTGTCTTTGGACAACATCAGAGACCGTGAATTTCAGAAGAAATTGCAATGCATTTCGTCCATGAATACAATCATTCCAAAGTGCAGTTTAATTAAAAAATTGTATGTTAATCACCTGAATGATAATGAAAAAAAAATAAATAAATATTACTAAGATTTAAAAAAGTACATTCACTTTTCAGATTAAAAAGTTATGAGTACAAATGGGTCAACAATCAACTAGTTGACAAATTTATCAAGATATATTTTTCTTATATTATTTATTTCTTTAAAATCACAAGCAATCAATCATTGCAATCAAGCAGAGACGTAACGGTTCATACTGAAGTCACAGTTCTGTACGGGTTCGATACAGTGGGGGAAGAAAACTAAACATAACATTGCTTTTTTTATTAAACAGTGGTTTATTGAACAAATTGTATCTCTATCTTCAATTATAATTAACATTAAACAAAATCAATCTTAGCTAATGCTGTAAACTACAGGAAGCCCGTGCTTGCACATTACTATGATATTAAAGGTTGCAATTAACTACAGAGCCCACACTATTAAATATAGTAGCTATTTATTTTTAGATATAATAATCAACACTCAAAAAAAATTTTTTTTAAATCTAGTTATAAAATTATTTTTCAAATATTTTTCTACTCCAATTCATTTTTGAAATATCATTTATACAGTTACTGTCATAACCTCTTTTCATGACAAATTTATTTAAATGTATATTAAATAAGACAAAAGTAAAGTAAGTATAACGAATATAAGCTAATATTGCACATATATTTAGTGAAATGCTCCTCTCTAGAGTTCATTTCTCTAGTGAACATGCTGTGGACACTAAATGACTTGCCTGAGGTAAATGTAATGCTACATGAGTTATTATTCTCAAGCTGTTTTCTTGATGTCTTTCCGCGGTTGAAACACTGGTTAGGATATTGATTACACGTAAACATATCTATGCATAGATCCGTCTGTTCTTCTTTGCTTTTTCCCCATTGTGGCGGTTAGCAAACAGCATTGCATTACCGCGTGCCCCCTTCTGGATTGGAGTGTGGATCGGCTGTGACCGACTGTATTTGTTGTCTTACTATATGCATCGAACCCTGATGGTTTGGGACGAATTACCGTTACACCCCTAATATATATTATACGTGTGTATGTGTATGCATGTGTGTGTGTATGCGTGTGTGTATGCATGTGTGTATGCGTATATGCGTGTGCGTGCGTGTGTGTGTGCATGCGTGTGTGTAGTGCTTTGTCTACATATTTTTGAAAGCAAAAATGCGTCTTGCTTAAATGCCACAATGAAATGCATTCATTTTGGTCACATAAACCCAAAACCAGCCTAAATGTTTTTCCTTAAAAATTATAGTTCACCAAAACATAACAATTTCAACTTACTTTTTTCTGTGGAACAAAAGAAGAATGTTGGGAACCAAACAAAATTGGAGCCCACTGATTTCCATTGTATGGACAAAAAAAAAAAAAAACAATTCCTAAAAATTTATGTTTGACAGAAAAAAAAAAAAAAAAAGGTCATACAGGTTTGAAATGACATGAGGTTATGTAAATGAGGACAGAATATTAATTTTGGGGAGAACAATCCCTTTTAGACAATTAATCAAATAATCTTTCAGAAAACCAATTGACTATTTGGTTATGAAACATTTTGCACATTTCTAATCAGAAACTAATCGTAGAAAGACAATATTGAGTTGTGGGTGACAAGTGATAAAAAGGGAGGTAAGCCACAGTGGATGCAGACAGGAAAAGGGAGAAAGACCTCCTGGGCTCATCTCATCTGGGGTTCCCTATTTGAGTCAGCTGCTGTTACCTTCCTTGTCGTGGCAGCAGTGAGGCCAGCTGTGAGAAGCGTGACCCACTTTCAGCCCCTCAGTCTCAACCTCCCCCCACACAGCGCACCGCCCCTCCAAATCAGCTCCAGGCCTCGGCCACACATTCCAGCACCTTTTAATTGATTTCATCTGCAGACTCGTCCTCTGTGAGGATATGGGCTCGTAAAAGGCAAGTTCTCGGGTTTAACTCGGGTCTTTGGAGCCCACAATGGAATTTTGGAACAGAGAGTCGAGATTTTTGCTCAAAATGACAAGTATATCAGGGTGGTTCTTATTACAGTGCAGAAAAGTTCTGGAAGTTTCACCAAACGCTGCTACATAACTCTCCGTTATGCATTCTCTATTTAACGCTCTGTTATGCATTCTCAGGGAAATCCTGTTTGTAATTAGAAGTTGTAGCCTAAAATACAGAGAAAACAAGCAATGAGAGAGAGAAAAAAAATGACAAAGACAGAAAGAAAAAGAGGGATCAGTTGCAAGACTGGTTCTCATCAGCTTGCACTGCTCTCCTCCCTTTAGGAATGTCCGTCTGCCTCACAGACCTGCAGGTGACAGTGGAAACTAAACGCAGTGTGTAAATTACACAAAGTCCAATTTCTAAATAAAATCAAGCTCAGCAAATCTTCATTCAGCAAGTATGCAATGATTAAATAAATCAAAAGTGGCAGTGAAAACATTTTATAATGATACAAGATTTCTATTTCAAATGAATGCTGTTCTTTTGAACTTTCTAGTCATTAAAGAAACCTGACAAAAAGTATCACAGTGTCCACAAAAATATTAAGCAGCACACAACGGGTTGAAGGTCTAAAATGCGGTTTCAATGCAGCTTCAAAGTGCTCTACACAATCCCAGCCGAGGAATAAGGGTCTTGTCTAGCGAAACTAACGGCCATTTTCTAAAAAAAAATTATATGCTTTAACCACAAATGCTCATCTTGCACTAGCTCTGCGATGTGCCACGCATTACGTAATCACGTTGGAAAGGTCACATGTGACATAGGTGGAAGTACCGCGGTAGGGCGAAAAACTCCATCTCATTTTCTCCTCCAACTTCAAAATCGTCCGACATGTAAAGGGCCACTAGACTTAGTCTTTGCACGTTCGCTTTGTAACACTTGCTGGGTACTTTCGCCTACATCACGCATGACCTTTCCAACGTGATTGCGTTTCACTAGATAAGACCCCTATTCCTCAGCTGGGATCGTGTAGAGCCCTTTGAAGCTGCACTGAAACTACAATTTAGACCTTTAACCCATTGGTACCTGTTGAAGCCCACTATCTGGAGAAAAATCCTGGAATGTTTTCCTCAGAAACCTTAATTTCTTTTCGACTGAAGAAAGAAAGACAAACATCTTGGATGACATGGGGGTGAGTAAATTATCAGAAAATTTTAATTCTAAAGTGAACAAATCCTTTTAAGATAAACTAAGCAACATCCACCAATTAAGTCACTTCCAGTGGGAACGAAGCTTCAGACAGAGAAAGTTGAAGAAAACTTCTAGGACAAAACAGTTCTTACCGCTGAATTTTGCCGCCTTTTTGGCACAACAGTGTGGTACCCCTATGGGATATAGTTTAACATGAGGGTAAAGGGAAGACCAATTAGGCAACATTCTCTGTTCATAGAGCTCTATTTCTGTGCTCAGACACTGTCAAACACAGTCCAGTGACCCATTTGAGGAACACCACAATGAGCAGGTTGGGGGCCCTCCTCATTTGAAACGTAGAAAAGGGCCTCAAAAACACATTGAGCATCTTCACACACTGAAGCATGCAGACACACACACAACAGAACAATATGGTTAAATAGGAGAGCTCTGTGAATGACAGGACACTATGTACTGGCCTGCTGCTCACACCTGATGTGGTCAGACCCTCTGTACAGTCATTCTGACTGTTTAATGACCAGACGTGCACATGAACACATTTCTGCTAACTTTCTGCCTGGTTTTCATAAAGATCTTGCTTTGGTATGTTTTATGATAACTTGAAAAAGTGGATTCATTACCCCCCTGATATAAACAAACGCACAAAGCAAAAACTTTGTACCCATGTTTGCGAAGGTAAGGTCCATTCCAGTCTCTTAAAGAGGACGTATATACATGGCTAAAGGCTGCCGTATCCAGCCCCAATGAGTTATATTCTGTAATGAAGAAATAAAAGGTCTGAATGGCAGTTCATTTTAAAGTTTTGTTTTTTTATGGCGTGAACACATCCCAAAAGCTTAAAGATGGCTTCCAGATACCAGATGTAAGTGCAATCGGTCTAGACCAGGGGTTCTCAACCTTTTGCAAGCTGGGCCCCCCCAAAGCTGGTTCATTGCAGTTGGGGCCCCAGTGCATTTATTGTTATTATTGTTAAAATTCAATAAAATTAATTTGGATGGTTCGATTTTCTGCATTTTTCGCATCCGTAGCAAATATTTTGAGGGGTGTTTTTGACAATTGAGAGCCACCAAATGACAAATATGAAAAAACGAATACAACAGTTTCGGACTCAGTCAGGTTGCAAGGACCTTAAACTTTTGAGGCTTGCGCAGCTTCTCGAGGAGAAATCAAACAAATGAGCGCCGTTTTCTAAAGTCTATGAGCGCAGCACACACAAATAAATTAAATTGACCTACTGCAGTTAAATTTCAAAATGTGGTGTATTTATATTTATAACATTTGAATACAGTTCAGCAACATACATCACACGACCTGACGACCAAGAGAGCTGACAATTGACCATCACTTAATTTACCATCACCTCGCGATTGAAAATGTGACACTGATATGACAGATCAACAAACAAGTTAATAATATTAAGTCACTTACATTTTAGACGAAATAATGACTGTTTTGGTCTATTTTAGCAGCGAAAATAGATCCGATGAATCCAAACAAAGATCACAACATAGCGCATCTCACAGCAACACTCAATCGTGTTTTGAATGATTCAGTGTTTTGAACAAATCGTTTGAGTCAAAGATTCAATGACCCGTTCACAAACATCTGTCTCATTTTTGATGAATCGGCCGTTTAAACGAATCGTGAATGAATGACTCGCTTAATAAAACTGCTTATCACCTGCATTTGCGCTCACTATCGACAAACCAATCAAATTTGTTCAAAACTTCTTTTTTTTTTTTAAATCAGTCCAAACACATTTTAATTTTTATTCAGGAGTTATGTATATACAAAACTATAACTTATGACAGTAGTTTAGTGATAAAAAAAATTTGCAAATTTTTTCCCTCCCATCCTGTAGCCTACTCGCGCCCCACCGGTTGAGAACCACTGGTCTAGACTAACCAAACATTTAACAGTTATGGCAGTTGGTGCTCTGCTTGGGAAATCAGATCATGTTTTAATGTTCCCTCATTATTAACCTATGATGTTTGATATTATAGAAAATCTAGTTTCTTATGGCTAATGACAACTAATGAGTATTATACACTCGTGGGCTACAGGCAGTATTATTTTAGCAATACATATATTATTATAGTATTTATTAATATTTTAATTTGAGTAGCTAGCTTTTGGTTAAATGTATTATTTATTACTAGCTTTCATTTATTTTATTTTTAGTACTTTAACTTCTTAAGTTTTTAATCTAATATTTATATTTTATTTCAGCTTTATTTCAATAAAGAAAAGCATTTTTAGTTAATAACACTTGCTACAGGACAATGATATTAGAAGAGAAAAAATATGACAGCAAAAATAAAAGATAATTAAATGTGTGTCACTGATAAAGGAGTATTGTAATAAATTAAAGTGTCCACTTATTATTGTAACCTTCATTATTAAATCACAGATTAATGGTTTATATTTTAATTTACTCCCATTTTACTGTGAGATTTGCTTTGGATTTAAAACACAATAAATATAATTGAAAAACAAAATCTTTTCACCAAAATAAAAATTAAAATGCTAGTATGTCGTGGCCACCCTTCTCCTCTGCACTCACAAATAATCTATTCATGAAAGGTCTTACCCTGCTCCTCATTGATCAACTGATTCTCTTTCAACATAACGTGTAGCTATTTGCTTAGTCTTCCTGGCAACCTTTATGCCCAGTTCATGGCCATTGTATTCACTAAGCTATCACAAAGGGTTTCTAGCCTTAATACAACATTTTATATCTGACACATGAATTAATGAACAGGATTTACTGAGATTGCAGGAGTTGCTCGGGCAAGTTCCCAAGTGTAAACACGTTAAACTGTTAAAGAGCAGGTTTGTCCACAGAACACCTGTTTCTTTCCTAATACCGGTCATTTCATATAAACATCACAATGACTGATTACAAGTCAGCCCTGAGCACAATGAAAGCCCCAGGTCATTTTCATGACAACCAACTGTACATTTCCAGTAACTGCTTTCCACCTCCAGGATGAGTAACTTAAAATATTCTGCACAGATTTCCTTACAGTTCAAGGTGTGATGCAGACGATCTTTAGTCACAGCACCAAAGATGATTTGGGTTTTAATTGCCTTCACACATGAGCAGTTCTCTGACGGCCAAATGAGAACGACGGTGAGGAGCGTTAAAACAGAAGACAAAAGCTTCAGTGAGTTGAGGTCATCTGGAATATGACAGAACAACAAGAGGAGAATGACTTCTTAAAGGGACAGGTCAACCAAAAATAAAAGTTCTGTCATGATTTATTAAACCCTACAATTTCCATACCCAAATATTTTTACTTTATCTGCTGAACACAAAGGGAGATGGTTTTGTGTGTGTGTGTGTGCTCCTAAAAAGAAAAAAAAAAAAAAAAAAAGGCTGCAAATTTGGAATATATAGCACCCTAGTCGTATGTAATATATGTAAGAATCCTGACTAAATATATCATGGTTTCCACAAAAACATTAAGCAGCACAGCTGTTTTCAACATTGTTAATAATAAGAAATGTCACTTGAGGACTAAATCAGCATATTAGAATGATTTCTGAAAGATCATGTAACACTGAAGACTGGAATAATGATGCTGAAAATTCAGCTTTGACATCACAGGAATAAATTACATTTTAAAATATACTAAAATAGAAAGCACTTTGAAATTGTAATAATATTTCACACCATTAGTGCTTTTACTGTATTGTTGATCAAATAAATATTGGTGAGCATAAGAGACTTCTTTAAAAAAAAACAAAAAAAAAAACGTATAGATCTCAAACTTTCGAACGGTATATAAACGAGTGAATAAGAGAAGGAAAAGGTAAAAAAAAAAAAAGAAAAAAGGATAAAGATATAAAAGAGTTCTAGCACGTGAGTGTGGGATGTTTAGAAAACATGACAATTGGCCTCAACATCTGAGCAGCCATGTTTGCATCTCATGTGAGGAAGGAAGAAGGCAATTCATTAGAACCTTCAAAATCATCACATCTTCATACTCAGACTTGAAAGACAGCCAAACACAACTCCCAATTTCCCATGTCTGCGATAATCGTGACATCACACCAAAAAGGACCTAGTAGTTGACAGAAGTACTTGCTAACCACTCGCTCATGTTTCCTGTCACTGGCACGTCAACAGCACCCACCTACTTCTATTTTGCTACACGCAGCCATGTTCTCCTGGGTGTAGCAGTTAAATAGGGTAAACACTAATACCGCAAGCTGAAAACACCAATTACAGCACACTTAACTCAATACCATCAACAATATCCTTTCATCCACTGCTCCAAACCTCTCACACAAGGAGGAACCATGCACTAGTCGGTTATGCAAATCCAGGTTTAGCCCTCAGTCGCAGAGGATTCTACCGTGTTTCCCAGGAAGAGGGGAGGTTAAAAGAGGGAGATTAGAGCCTCCTCAGGCCCTGGGTGGTAAGACTCCAGCTGAGTAATCTAATGCTATTACATTGTGCTTTTCTTATTTCAAAAGACAATTCCTGTACGGTGACAAAAATAAACTGTCGAAAATCTAATTCTCGGTCAAAGCCGTGAATAATCTAAAAGGGAAGGGTCCGTGTTCATTGCAAGTTAAGTTATACAGACAAAATTCGAGGCAAACAAATCACGTTAGCACTTGTTATGCTTTGAAGGGACTAAAAGAAATATGAAGCTTATTTTTTGTTCTAAGCCGTTATATTAATTTTTCCTCGTAACAAATTGTGGGTAGGGCTGCATGATAATGGTTAAACTGATAATCACAATTATTTTGCTCAAAAATTATAATCACTATTATTAAAGGGATAGTTCACCAAAAAAAAAAGAATTTTTCATCATTTAGAATGTTGGTAACCAGACAGTTGAAGGTAGCCATTGACTTCCATACTAGGGATGTGCAACAGCGATCGAGTACTCGACCGCGACAGCGACGATCGATCATGTAAACAATGATCGAAATGTTTTTTTCTTTTTCGCCAAGCTTTTATCTTGTGCTGAAAATATTCATAATTAATTTAGCAATAATCATCAGTGATTTTCATACTGTAAAATAACATTTTGGTTGATCAGAAAGTGCAAATTGATTCCAAAATACTGCTGAAATATTAGAATAAATACAAAAAATTACATTAGTGACACTTTTTAAAGCGCAATCGGAGTTACACTTTCAATCAAGCTCACATTTGCATTCGCAAACCATTTGCAGATGAAAGTTGTAATAGCTACATCTGATTAATCTAATACAGGATGCGTTGGGTCAGGATATCAACATTTATTAACATGCTGAATGTGCTGCATATCAGTGTTTAGTTTTATGCTCAAATGCAATGCCCGAAATTGACTGAGTTATTTGAGACTGTCATATTGCTTTTAGATGTTTCTTTTATAATTTGTATGGCTTCGAAAACGCGCAGGCGAATTATGGAATCACTTAATATTGTAGATGAAAATAAAGCACAGATCTGCCATAAACATTTGCTACGTTGAGAACTTTATAGAAATCTACAGTAAATTCTGTCCTTGCCCGTGTTTCAGCGCGCTGTCATGAAAGCGCATCACAGCGCAAGCTCTCTCTCTCTCTCTCTCTCTCGCTCTCTCTCTCACATAACTTAAAGTTCACTGGCATTTGCATCCTTTTGTGCCGATACAAGTTGTAATGTTACGTCTATATTAGGTATCCAAGTTATTTGATTAATATCATAGGATGCGTCATAGAACAGGCTTTAGTTTATTGGCATAAATTCACTCTTCACCTCAGGCAGCTATTCCTTTTAGACGCTTCCTTATTAATAACATTGCTGTATCATAATCAATCTAACAGTGTTCTAATCACGTTTTCATGTTTTCATGTCATATTTTTATTTTTAACATTTATTTTACTAACAGTCTTCAGATATTTTCATTATGCCCCGTGCCCCCCCCCCCCCCGAGTACTCGATTACTCATTTTTGAAACCTATTGATGATCGAAATGAAAAATTGCCAAAAATGGCCATCCCTATTTCATACTGTGGAAGTCAATAGTTACCGTCAATGGTCTGGTTACCTTTTTTTTTTTTTTTTTAAATATCTTATTTTGTGTTCAACAGAAGAAAGAAACTCGTACATGTTTGAAACAACGTGAGGGTGAGTAAATTATGTTAAAAATTTTCATTTCTGGGTGAACTATCCCTTTAATCATGATTTTTCTCATTTGAAAAAAAATATAAATATATGATTATATATATATATATATATATATATATATATATATATATATATATATATATATATAGATTATATATCAGTGCCCATTACAAAGCGTGTTGGTATGTCAAATAGAAAGAGGCATAAGTTTACTGTCAGAAATTTGTTGCGTCACTGATTATAATGAGTTCTATTGTCTTTTGTCACGTTGCACCGCTCACACCCCGTGTGGATAATGACTTGGTGTAAGTAAAACACTGGGCTGAAAATGTATCCTTTTAAGAGAAAAGTCCCTTTGGGGGATTTATTTTCTTGACATCTGGCAACCCCAAGCAGGAAAGATAATAGAGGCTGTTTTCCAATGCAAGATAATGGAAATGTCTAAGAAAAAAAGGGGGAAAAACAACTTTTTCAGGACAGATAATCAGCAGGGCAAATATTGTGATGATTATTTATTCGAGAGAAGCAGAAATTGTTATCACAATTAAAATACGACTGGGCCCTAGATTGTGGTGGGATTGTGGAGTAATGCTCCATGTTGGGGTGGTTACCTGTCCCTTTCTGCTATCATTGGGTTTGGGAGCACTGTGTGAAAGTTACCCCATTTAGTGGCCTTACATTGTTATTATAGGAGTTTAAATACTGAATACAACTTAATACAGACTTTTGAGTAATTCCGTCACATTTGTATTGACTAAACTTTCAAAATCTTCTATTTAAGTACACACATCTCTCAGACAAGTGCTCCAAACTATGGCTTTTCCATAATTGACAATCTGTTATAGTGAAATTACAAACAAAATGCAAATAAATGTGCACACCTGAATGATATACACGGTTTCTTTAAACAATAAGATACATTCCTAAACATAAAGGCTAACGTTTAACATATCAGTTTTGAAATGAACAAATACTCTACTACAAACCTGATCTCTGGATCTATACATAACATACACTATTTATAGAAACAGTAAATAAAAAAAAATAATGTTAAAATATTTGTGCATAACCTAAATAATATTCACAAGCTAAGCATTTGCCATTTCGCGACCTCAAAACCAGCACACTGAACAGCACTGACAGTATGTCACAGATGCACTGAACCTGGAATATTCCTTAAGTGAGTAAGTAGTCACATTTGAATATCTGCTGTGCATTGTTTACATCAAATAAAGGTTGCGTAAGAGACTTTGCTGTTGCAGTGCTCTTTAATGAACGACAACAAAAGACATCCCAGCCTGAATGAGAATGTTACCAAGAGGTTTATAATGTAGCTCTATTCAATCATCAAATGGGGCAGAGATGGTGTGGGAGAAACGAATGGTTGAATGAACACTGAATGTATGAGTAGATGTATTAATGTATGAATGTGGGAGGATTCATGGATTTATTTCAGACTATAAGAGGATTGTAGAAACCTCCGGAGTATCTGAGCCACAAAGACAGGTGTGTACATAAGATAATGCACTGAACAAAAAGATTGGTTGGTTACGATCAGTGTTAATTTTGATAGAGGAAACTAAATGAAAACATTTTTAAATAAAAAAAATAACATAACCAGGAAACACTGAAACTAAACTAACATATATTATAAAAACCCCAAAGCTAACTAATAACACTAGACTGTGATGAGAAAAAAACAGCCTTAAAATCTTTTAAATTATACCAGTTTGCTCATTAACTTTGGCAGCCCTAAAATAAAGTTGTTATTCTCAACTAAAACTATTACAAATTATTTTTGTCAATTGAAATAAAGCTCAAATTAAAGCTGCAGTCTGTACGTTTTGCCTCTTTGGTGCCATCTCTGTTTGAAACCTGCAATTGCAGTTATTTGCGGAATTATCTTTATATGGGTTCTGCAATGGCACGGCTCCTCAGCACAGATTAATCTAATGCTTTGAGGAGAATGTTTGCCGTCAGTCACCGCACCGGTGGATACTGTACTTCGGAATCACAGACTGTAGTCATGGAAGTATGACTAAAATAAGAATTTTCACTGGAAAATGTCATCTGAACAAGTAACAAATCTGTCACTTTTGTTCTGACTAACTAAAGAAAAAAGCATTACAATAAACCGCGCTAAATCGAACGATCGCTTAGCTAATCTAACATCAAACCGTGCAAATTATTATTATTGCTATACTTTGTTCTCAAATTGTTAATGTTAACAACATCAGCATTGCATGAATACGTGTATTTAGTGTGTATTAGCGTTACCTGTAGATTTCAATTTCTGTTTAGTCTAATCTCTATTTGTCATAAGAGGATTGTAAAAACCTTGCCAAAGCATCTGAGCCACAAAGACAGGTGTGTACATAAGATAATGCACTAATCTCTAATTGTCTATTTGTCATACCGTACAATCCGCAATAAAAATGATAAGTTTAATTATTCCAGCTGCTTTGAGAAAAAGCTATAAATGATCCGTCACCTGCAGCATTCTCACACATACGATATAGCCTACTAGCTAGGACTCCTTCTTTATGTAAACAGACTTGATGTAACGACCGTGGAAACCTACCAGTACCACTCGATTTATAAAACATTATTACAAGCTTACCGTTGTGAATCGGGCTAAGGTAAGGAGAATGGTTTTGAACACTGGCTGGTTATATGATTTTGGATCATTTTTAACCAAAAAAAAAAAAGTTAAGGACTGCAGCTTTAAATAAAAATATTATATGAACAACTTAAATGTTAAAAAAATTGTCTTGGCAACTGACTGAAATAAAATAATTATAATTTAAAGTACTAAAATTACTAAAACTAAATATGAAATAAAAACAAATAAAAGCTAAATAGAAATATTTTTTAAAAAACTAATAAAATGATAAACTCATATACAATTACTTAAATGTATACTGAAAACTGAAAATAAGAGCCAATTCAAAATATTATAATCCTAAAAATGACTAAAAATAAAATAACTTAAATTAATAACTATGAAAGGAAAATTTGTGAATACTAATAAAAAAATTATCATATTTACATTCCTGTATTTACAGACATGTTCTAAAGCAGAAAAACTGGTCTACTCTGACACTGAAAAAGCATCAGTTCTCCTGTTCCAACAGTGATCCACGCAAAGCCATGAGTTCCTGCTGTAGTCATTGACAGTAGACTGATTCCAGCTCGGGCCCACTCACCACCTACGCCTGAACCACTGCAAGGGTCACTCTGCATTTCATGAAGCCAAATGCTAACATGTACATTAAATCAGTGTTCAGCATCACATGCCAAAATGTGATCTAACAGTGAAGCAATTCCTCTGCAGATACATACTCCCAATCCTGCAAGCCAAGCCCGGTTGCTAATGGCTGCTTTCTTATTCCTCCCCTGAAGTTACTTATATGATGTCTAGAATAATGGCTCTCCTCTATCCAGATGTTCCAGAGATGATGGAGGTGGAGCAAGATGATACAACACAAGAACCTCAACCCTGCTCTGTCCGCCAGACCATTTCCTTCTCATTTTCCACCGAACAGACAAACTCCAGGTCCTAAGGTCCTCCATAAAACCTAAGTTACTCTCATTCCATGCCAACAAAAAAAAAAAAAAAAACTTGTCTCATTACTTTCAAAAGTGTGCTGAGATAAGGCGTGTTCAAATATAGAATATTTGTTTATGACAGTTATCTTTACGTTCCAGTATAATAAAAATACCCACATCCCTCAGGCACCAAATCCCGTCTAGACAAGATAAAGGTTCATCTGAGGTCTCCTGAGGTTCATTTGGTTTTTTTTTTGTGGTCACAGCTAAACCTATTATCAGAGCTCAGCAGAGGCGACTCATCTGCGACAAGTCAAAATCATCTGACAGGCCGTCTGAGCCTGAGGTGGCTGCACGTGGGTCAAATGTGAAGAACAAACTAGTTGAACGACTTGCAATACAACTGTTCATATCTTGATGCTTCAGCAGTCATATAAATTAAAGGAAAGTTTCTTTAAGTAACTGAAGATAACAGATTAATGAAATGATGTAAAAGGAATGGTCAAAATAATAAAATATGTTACTTCGTGTTCCAGACGGTTACATTTTATTTGTCCATACAATGAAAATCAATGTAAAAACAACACTGAACACCACTGACTTTCATTGTATGGATATTTAATGAGAATATTTCACAGAGGAAGTAAAGTCATACAGGCTTGGAATGACATGAGAGTAAATAAAAGATGACAGAATTATACATTTTTGGGTTAAGGTGCACTGCACTGCCTAGTGAATGACTAAAGAAAGTTCAAAGTTTTTTTTACTTCTCTTGATCAGGCCTACATTATGCACTTATTTCTCTGGCATGAGCATTACATTTAGATCTACATAATTTAAAATGTGGGCCATTTGTAGGCCAGTTTTCTGAGCCCTACTAAAAAGGACTGTTGCATAATTTATACAGATGTCACAGAAAACTATCTGGAGAATTTATTCAAAAGGCATCCGGTGCGCTTTGTAGGCACCATTTTCCTCGCATTTATGTGGATTGTTGTTGTTGTTAAATACACAAACTATAAAACAAAAGCTATAAAAATGAATAACTAGGTTAAGCTCTTTGGCATTTTAAAATATTTAGCCAACTCAAATACCTCAAACTGCCTTGGAACAATCAGATGTGTCAGACAAAGACAACCATACTATGATCTGCTTTAGTGGTTCTCAACTGATGGGATGCAACCCAAAAATGGGTCACTGGTCTGTTCTGATCATGAACAGAAGGAAAAATAGAATGCTTAAGGCAAATATTAAAATGTAACTAACCAAATAAAACTGCACAATCAGTCGGCTTGTCAACATTAAAAAGGGAGGGAAAACGAGGATTTCGTTGTCAAAATCAGTGTCCAATCAGGTTTTATGGTGCAAAACATTATACATTTCCATAAGCCAACACAGATTTGTTTTTGTGACAAGCTCTAATCCTAAAAAATATTATACTATTCAATCAAAAACAGGTTCATTTGCAGCATAAACATGGTTTGCACCTTTAATTCTAAAAAAAAAAAAAAAAATACATTTTAATTTATGACATTAAGAATATTTTAGTATCATTTTGTATAATAAACAAAAGTGCCACTTGGTTTTCAATGTAAAAATAACTTATTGTGCAAACTTGGGATAATTATTGAGCGCAAAGACGTGAATTGATTTTGGAGAGCAGTTAGCCCTGAATTTCTGCCTTTTAGACAATGATGTTTACGTCACGCAAAACAAACGCTAAAGAATCGTCAAGACTCTTTTGTTGGCGATAAAGAAGCACTAGCGGAGGATGTGCCTATCCGTGGACTTGAATAGACCGCTAAGAATGCGGGAATATGAAGCATGTCCAGTGCATGCAAATAGACCTGTGGCGAGCTACACTTTCACTCATACTGTAACAATTCATGCAAACTAGAAAATAACATTTGACAGGCGTTTGAATTTATAAGCGACTCCAGCGAGTCCACAGGCCTATTGAAGCTATTTCGATATAACTCAACTCCCACATCTCCAATCTGTCCCCACAAGGCACAAACGAGTTAAAACCGGGCGATTTGTAGCTTCTGTGCACAAATGCTGATAATGCGAATGTTTCATAATGAAATAGTGCGAGTCTGGATGAGGATAACAAGGAACGATGTAGCAATCACAGCACAGGTGATAACAAAA
The DNA here is from genome assembly GCA_037101425.1 of Elopichthys bambusa. Taxonomy (NCBI): domain Eukaryota; kingdom Metazoa; phylum Chordata; class Actinopteri; order Cypriniformes; family Xenocyprididae; genus Elopichthys; species Elopichthys bambusa. The sequence goes on from CM074451.1 coordinate 13,586,295, forward strand.
CTGCGCAAATGCCCTACACAGCATATTTATTCATTCAAAAATCAACCTCGCAAACCTGAAATAATCATATATTGCTGCCCACATAGTGGGTGTCGAAAGCAACAGCCAACACGTACTGTAGCTTGGTCTCTATCACCAGGCCATGTCTGAAAACTTTACAGACTGTCTCCCAAATGCATGCATGGACAAAATAACACGTTTAATCGTGGTTACTCACCTTCAATGGCTCTCGTGGGATCTGGAACCTCTATTCCAAAAACTAATCCCAGGTAGAGCAATCCAACCGCCAGCATGTTTGCATTGCAAGATGGCATTGCCTATGAAAATATCACAATTGTTCACGTAAGGCTGGATTCAAACACCTCATCCAAACCTCACAATTGTCCGCCGTGGTCTGTTGTTTCTTGCGCCCTCCGACACGCTAGAAAATGTAGCTGAGCAGACAATATGCACAGTAGAGAATGTGTCATTAAAATCTATATATAAAAAGGCTTTTCCAGCCTAAAAAGGCGAGGTGTTGTACAATGGCACGGTCATGTATGTTGCTTACTGATTAACAGCATGCAAACAGAGGTTTGTGGTGCCTTTTTAAAAAAAAAGAAAAAAAAGAAAGATGCCTTAAAATCAAAGCGGTCTTCTCTGTGATCAAATTATTCCTTCTGCAAAATAATAAAAATACAATATCGTCAGTTAGCGGTCCTCGCTGCAAAAATAAAATAAAAAAGCCTCCTCTCTTCTGTGCCCCACCGCTTCTGATGCTGGTGGTTACAATTTAAGTGAGGGGGGAAAAGTGGAGCCTCTACTGGACTGCTGCATGACGTCACCCACCTCGACAGGAGTCCAAAAAACTGAAAGCCCTACGCGGCACTGGGCTGCTGCGCATGCGCGGCTCAGCTTACGGCTGACCATTTGTTTTCCCCCTCATTGGGTGGAAACTGATGCCGCCACGCAGCCATCTTGGCTCTTTCTTTATGGCTCATAGTAATTAATTTGTATTAATTGACTAGCCTGTATGAAGAATTGTTTTTGGCTGGATAATTAAATTATGAAGTTTTAAAATTCACACGTGTATTACTTTAATTTGTATTGTATGCTTTTCTTCAGCATCAATGGTAAACATGATACGATGGATGAAGAACAAAACAAAGAGTAAAACCGACTACTTATATGTAAATAGTAATAAAAATGACAATAAACAATAATAAAAAGAAAAAATTTCTTATTATTACATTATTGTTGTTGTTGCTGTTACTAGTATTGACACCCTTGAAGTAAGTTTAAATGGTTAGGATTGCCTTTTGTTATTTTGATTTATGTACATGCACTGTTGTTTTTTTAAGTGCTAATAATCTTCAAAAACTGTACAGTTATTGATCATGTTAATAAAGCACACTAAACTGAAATTTAATTGACAGAGAGAGTAGCTTTGTAATGAGGGTTCGCTGTTTCATTTTCTCTATTTCTTTGTTCATCTTCAGGTTCTTTTGTCTCTTTTCTTACACAAATGACATGGGTCCATCTAGTGGTCAATAAAATTTATTGCATGAGTGGAGCAGTTAGTTGCTAAAGGTTCTCAATTCCCTCTTCATTAGTATGAACTAGTGAAGACTTAATGGGTGAAATAAAACAGTTTTTCTAATTATATATATATATATATATATAAAAAAATGAATTTGTAAAATCAGTTTAAACAACACTAATGATATTTGTAAGAAGGGAGTTTCCCTTTGTGGGTCTTTTTGTGCCTTCTTGCTTAAATCCACATCTTTTATCCAGGAGGAAGTTTATTGGATGTCACAGTCCAAAGAACAGATAAACACATCTCTGGAATTATCTGAAGCTTGGAAAATCCACCTCACTAACAGCAGGAAAGGGAGTCATGAACCTTTGTTCTGTACAGCCCAAACAGCTCAGATAATGTCTCTGAATGTGCCATTTTCTTATATTGTGTATATCTTATACTCTTTTATGCATTTAGACTTTGAGCACCAAAAGGAAACAGAGAGACCAACAGTTTCTAAACCGCAAGCATATGGTTTGATCCTACTAAGATATTTTACAACGCCACAACACCCCACATCACAGTCACATGTAGAATGCTATATTGTAAATGGGACTTAACTAAGCTTTTACTTGTTTATTTATTTAATTAATTTGGTCAATGACGTGACAGGTCTTTTTTTTTTGTCCAAAGGCCTTCAGAATAATAATAATAAACAAAGATATGACATCAAAAGTATGTAAAGTAGTACAACTAGATCTCTTTTATTGAATCAAAAAGGTTTTAATTATATTTTGCTACATATAAAAGTATTTTAAAGATGTCATAGTGTCAAAAAGTCATTCGGTTTAACCATCCAAAGGCCAATACAGCCATTTCATTTGTGATTAAAACATCTTAAAATGTAATAAATGTATATATTTTTTATTCTGGCATGATTTTATAACATCATATAGGGCAAAATGGTATTAAAATTATGTGTAGAAGTTGTTGCTTTGTTACAAAAAAGAATGTCTGGAAAAATTAATTTAACTGATGTCATTCGGAGTAACCAATATAAAGAATTTTGGATCAAGTCATGCGGTCAATATCATGTGACAGGATGTGACATCATTCAGAGACACCTGCAAAGGTCCACATGGTCATGAAGCAAAGTAACTAACTCTCTTTTAACTATTTGAAAAATTCATGTTTTCACTTGATCATACGCATGTCCCAAAACATCAGGTCATTCGGTACAACCGCTATAAAACATGGAAAATGTTGTAATATTTTAAAAACTTGTACTAAATATAAAATGTTTGATTGTCCTTTTGTTAGCTAACTAGATATCAATCTGTTAGCATTGTTTGAAAATATCGTCATTGGGTATAACCAAAAGTGTCATTCGGTAAAACCGAAATTTTGGTAAAACCAAATGACTTTTTTTGGTGACAAATTTTGTCCATCTTGTAAAAAATGACAAAAGCAGTGTTTATTGATTATAAAAAACACAATCTCATTGTTAACACTTAATACAACTTCAAAATTAATTATATCTCCATTATGTTTTATACACTTTTAAAAACCGTATTCGTCAATGACCCATGTATGTATGTATTTATCAAAATTAATTATTCTTATTATAATATATACAGAATAAAGTGTGGGAAGTGGCCTGGGCTTTGCAAAATTTCAACATTGCTAAAGCATTTAAGGCACTTATATGGTGAAAGGAAAAAAAATTATATAAAATATGACAAATAATTACTAAATACTTTAAAAAATCTTAGTTTTCTCTCAACATTTGGAGGATGATGATGATATTTTTCTGAAATATCAGAGATGTGCTTTAAAAATCTAAAAAAAAAAAAAAAAATTAAACATTTTCCATCTGTTGTTATTGTTAACTAAAACTAAAACTCATTCTTGTTAACTGGAATAAAGCTGATGTAAAATAAAATACAGTGGATATAAAAAAGGCTACACACCCTGTTAAAACAGCTGTTTTTGTGTGTGTGGAAAGCTCCTGTGTAATAAAATGCTGCAATAAAATCAAAGGGTGCTCCAACTAAATATTAGTTCAGTGCACACTTGTGCAGTTAGTTATTTCAAGTTTTTATTTTATTTTATTTATTTTTTTACACATATAAAAGTTCTGATATGACTTATTTTATTATTGAAGTTTTGTTTTTCACATCACAAAAATAGCTGTTTTAACCGAGGTGTCTGTTACTGTATATCCACTGTAAATATTAGAAAAACTTAAACTGAAAAAAATGTAGGCTAAATGAAAATTAGAAATGTTGCCATTGAAACTAATTTAAAATAAGTTTAAGTATGCTAAGGCATACTAAACTGATACTAAAATAGATATAAATTAAAGCTAAATAGAATAAAATAAATAAAAAACAATAAAAATGACAAAAGCATATAGCAAATTTACCAAAACTTGAACCAAAATTATAATGAAAATGAAAATATACAAAATAAAATCTAATTCGTTTACACTTCATAAAAAATCACAGCTTCATTCCCAACAAACAAGAACACGAACATCAATACACAAATAAAATATTTAGTTTATTCCGTCAAAGTGTCCCGGCCACTGGGTGGCACTAAACACCAGCCTATATTAATCTTACTCTTCTCCACAGCCGTCCGCAAGGAGGAGTGCACATTTTCTACATCTTATTTAACTGCCTCCCTCTCTAATAAATTCTACTGTTATACATTGAACAAGATACCACACAGTTCTTGAAAATGTTTACAGCTCCCACCCAAGTGTAGCCTAATATATTAAGTGCACCCGGCTGTTGCTGACTATAAGAAAAATAAAGTTGACTATAAAAAAAAAATAAACAACATAAAGTATACTTCCTTGCCAAACATGAATCCTGATGCATGGAATTCCGCCATAGACTTCTTCACAGTTTTTTAATCGTCTTTGATAGTTTCCTTGTATTATTTTGTACACTGTGTACTTTTAATTCATTTAATTCTTTTAAACCACAGTTTTTAATCTTGGTTAAGTAACTTTAATGTTCTTTTAACATCTGAGAAGCCAAACACTTGGGAGGAAAAAATCCTACAGGAAAAAAATTAAAATTGACATCTGCAACTCATAGAGAGGTCAAGACAACCCAGTCTGTGACGTGGGACATCCATTCCTGTCGAGTCTTTTGGGAAGATGTGCACCCGGCAGATGTTGTGGAAGGAGAACAGCATTCCGGCAATGTGGAGCATCTGGGAGTAGCATAGTAGGGATGTTTGGCCGTCCACGTGCCTCAACATGTATCTACCCTCATTCCCCATGCCTCACTGGGAGAAAGGCTTGGGGGTGGTGATAAAGCTCATTGTACATTGGGGTATAAATCCAACAAGCTCTTCGTCTGACACAGCATGACAACCATGCATGCTTAATGACCTCCTCCCCCCTAGGCATCTGTGACAATCTGTGCATTCAACTGTCTCTGAAACTCACCCAGCACAAGATTTGGCTGCCAATTTGGGTAAAGCAACCTCTCCTTTTTCAGTTTCAAGTGAGCCATTAGATTTGTCATCTTGAGCCACTATGAATCTATGGTTTATTATGCCATCCTACATCAAAACATGTGGTCTCATCCAAGAGTTTCATTAAAGAGAAAGTTCACACAGAATTCTGTCTTCATTTATCCTCCCTCGTGGTTTCCAAACCCAATTTTTATCACACAGAAATGAAAAACGACAAATTAAAAAAAAAAAAAAATCCACAAAATACATACATCCTCATATTCTTCTCATGACAGATAGTGAAATCATTATAGACAGAAAACCTTCTCTCCATAATTGCTCTCTTATTTGTGAGATTTGAATATGGACATATTCAAATATGTCATATTGTAATTAAGTTATACTAGTGGTATAATTGACGTCAAATCTGGTATAACACATTTTGACACAATGTAATCACATTTAAAGGGTTAGTTCACCCCAAAATGAAATTTCTGTCATTAATTACTCACCCTCATGTCGTCCCAAACCCGTAAGACCTTCGTTCATCTTCGGAAAACAAATTAAGATATTTTTGATGAAATTTTTCTGAATTACACATAGGCAGCAACGTCATTGCACCTTTTGAGGTCTAGAAAGGTAGTAAAGACATGGTTAAAATAGTCCATGTGACTACAGTGGTTATCAAACAAAGATAATCTTGAATCAATAATGTCAAACTTCAAATATAGCATTTCAGGATGAACAAAAGTAGCGACAGATCTTTGTAACGGATCAGTGTAACGGATAAGCGAAAAAGAAAAATGTAAAGAGAGGACTTGTTTTTTATCCGTTAATTGTTGACTGAATTGTGAGATGTGGGCGTTGCACTAAAATGATGCCAGCTTGCAGGGGCAGGGTTTAAGCGGACTAAATGATTGGAGAAGTCCTGCATACATCACCAGTTCTCCCCGGAAATTTCCAGTCAGGACATTTTGATTAAACATTACGAGCTCAAAAGCAATACAAAACAAAACACATATATGGATGAATTGTTCACAATGAGATCTATAACATGCATTTAGAAAATCATGCTAACTTTAACAAAATTATGTAATTAGCCTGCTTAAAATACATTCGCTTTATATCAGGCAATGGATGCACCTCACGTTTAACAATTGACATGAAGATTGTGTGGATCAGTTAGTAGAATGGCTCCTGACTAGCAATTGGGGAATGTGTGTGTGTGTGTGTGTGTGGTGTCCTGTGAGGCCTAGCATGTTGTGTGGGGGTTGATTTGAGACAGTGCCAGCGTAAACAGTCCCAGACCACATGTTCTCTCAGGGCAAAGCGCCTGGCCACTCTCCAAGCACATCTGCACACAATCCCCCGCCTTCACCATCCACAGTGCTGGAGACTGAGCTGGTTACAATGATTGGGGGGGGAGATGGACTGCGTTCCCAGACTCCACCAACCTGCTGCAGACAGTCAGGAGTACAAGAGTTGAAATTACAAAAGTAATGATTTATTGAATTGAATGACTCCCTGATGATCTCGTGCTATTTTGTGTGCGTGCATCTACTTTTGCTGCTTGTATGTAGCCTATATGAAATGAGTTTCTAGCTAGGAAATGGACCTGAAAACGTGATGGATCAGTAATAGCTCATATTGCGTTGCTTTTCGTTACCTTTGAGCATCATCCAAATGTGTGAGAGCGCTATGAATAATTGGCAGTGATTGAGACCTTTTCTCTAGTGTGCGTTCGTGTTTGTGTATGCGTGTGAACATTGGGTAAATTACATCACACATCTTGGACTGTGAGATGTCTGCTAGGCCAACATTACTCCTCTGGCCCTCAGCCTTGAGTGAAGATATATTGCATAAATCAGGCCTGTGAATCTCCAAGCCCTGCACTGCAGATGTCACTGAGCTCAGAATGTGATTGCATTTGCCAATAGTGACACTGGAAAGATATCGTTGCGCTGTCCTGTTTGTGTTAAACAAAATATTTGCAACAAAATATGCAAATCCTAAAATGTATGCGACCTGGTAACAATACATGATCTTTCTCTCCATTTCCTTCAAAGGAAGACATCCTAAATAACAGGTAAGGAAGTGGGCCAAGCTTCCACAGGGTGATAATTACTGAAATGGCCATGCTGACAACACCTGAAGAATTCAAGGTATGCGCAAACACCAAAGATATTCCCAACCCCCATTGAGATTTCATTCTCCACCTCCCTCTGCAAGCCACAGTCCCTCTCTCGGTGCATGAACAAGATTTCATACTTATTTGCTTTAGACTTGTGAAAAAAGCTGTTGATTAATTGATATATTCGTCATTGTTTATTACATTGTTATCATTTTTATTTTAAATATATAGAATATTTATGTCAGAAACAGTTAATATGTGTTGTTTACTACTTTTGCTCATATAGTCGCCCAGAAAAAATATGTATAGTGCAAAGAGACAACCTGAGAAATTATATATTATATTAATACATATACTGTTCAAATGTTGATCTCAGTACAAGACAGTAAAGACATTTATAATATTACAAAAGATTTCTATGTCATATAATTGATTTCTGTTCAACAAAGAATCCTGAAAAAATGTCTCATGGTTTCCACAAAAATATTAAAGTGTTACTCACCATCATGTCGTTCCACACCACTAAGACCTACTTTTGATGAAATCCGAAAGGTATATGACTCATCCATAGACAGAAATATAATCACTAGGGCTGTCAATCGATTAAAATATTTAATCGCGATTAATCGCATGATTGTCATGAGTTAACTCGTGATTAATCACAATTTAATCGCACATTTTAGTCTGTAATCTTCACATTATTTCTGTAACAAAACATCGAAAGCTCAACCAAAAGCTGATCATAGCTGTACAGGCTGGGTTTTTATTTCTCATCTCCATAAATATATCTAGTAGTAGAGCTAATGCAAGAGCTATAAATCAATTGGGGTTATCCTTTGCTTTATTTATTAAATGTTTGAAAGAACAATACCAGTTGTCATCATTGTGGGGTTATCCTTTGCTGAAACTTCCTCATCGTTGTGGAGAGCGCAGTTCATGGCTACATAGCAACAACAGACGCCAAAGGAGCGAAAATGCTTTGGAAAGAAGGAGAAAGCAGCGTTTTTAGACGGGACATGTGAACGGCCCTATCTTTAGAGAAGCGGCGCGGTGAAATGTGCCACGACGCGGCTGGTGTAAACACAAGCATTGACTAGAATGGCCGCAATCGACGCGTGCAGTGTAAATAAGGGTTACCCTTTGCTGAAACTTCCTCGTCGTGGTGGAGAGCGCAGTTCATGGTTACATAGCAACGACAGGCGCGAGTGCTTTGGAAAGGGCTTTATTGAACGATCTCTTCCCTTCTCTGTCATTATCCTTACACAGTTGCCACAGTAAGCACAGTGAAGGCTTCCGTCTTTACGTCCGAATGCCGGCTCAGTATTAGCCAAAGCTGCACATGTGAGCAGCACAACACATGTGTGTGATGCTGACGCAGGAGCCGGCCAATAATGAGTCAGCGTTTTGACGTAGAACTTAGAAGCGCTGGACATAAATGACGTATGAGAATGACACAGAAGAGAAGATATTGTAGAATAAAGTCATTATTTTGTGCACAAAAAGTATTCTCATCGCTTCATAAAATTAAGTTTGAACCACTGTTGTCACGTCAACTGTTTTAATAATGTCTTTAGTACCTTTATGGACCTTGAAAGTGTTGATTATATTGCTGTCTATGGACAAGTCATATACCTCTCGCATTTCATCAAAAATATCTTAATTTGTGTTCCGAAGATGAACGAAGGTCTTACGGGTGTGGAATGACATGAGGGTGAGTAATTAATGACAGAATTTTCATTTACGGGTGAACTAACTCTTTAAGCAGCATTTTCAACATTGATAATAATATGTTACATTGAAGCATATTGATTTCTGAAGGATCATGTGACATTGAAGACTGGAGTAAGACTGGAGCCATAACTGGACTAAATAACATTTTTTCATAGGGTGTGTTTGTAAGTATCTTTCTGATGTTAGATTTGCACTGTGGAAGGCCAACTGTTCTTGTGTACATACATGCCAATCAATAGCTCAGTGACCTTCATTTGTCCAGGAAAGCTCATATAGGCTTGGAAACTCTTATGTTTAAAACTGTATTTTCTGATATCACCCAAGCTGAAATGAATTGCAAGACTAAACCGAAATTTTGGCAAATCATAAATCATTTCTGAATATAGATATGTACATTTCCAGTCCTGTTTTGATCCTAGAAATTCTTTGAGAACAGCCAACAAGGCTTTAATCATTAAAATATACAGAACATGTAAATATGTCTCCACATATTAAACACTGTACCAACACCATAAGAATACAGCATTTAGCTCTTATCTAAACATAAACTAGCAAAATGCCAGAGTCCGGTAGATAGAAGACTACAAGGAAGGACATTTCATCTACAGTGGCCAAACAAAGAAATCAGACTTTTAAACAACTATCCTCCCACATTAGCCACTCATCTGACTTCAGATAAACACTGTCGGCTCCTCGGCTGTTTTGTGATCCTTGAGGAGATGAGTTAGTGGTGTATGACTGGGTTCTGCTGTGGGCTGACTCGTGATCCTAAGTGTCTTTTGGGCTTTGATGGCAACATGGTGTTCCTTTGCCTACACTGTAAAATGGTTAAAAAACTTCCCATATAAAAATGACAGTGTTTCAGGGATTATGAGATGCATTCGATGCATTTAATGAGTTTGATCAACCCATGTTTGGGTCAAATATGGACAAACCCAACCATGTTTTTTTAGAGTATACCATAAAAAACCATAACATGCACAAGTGATGAGAAATAAACATTATAATATTAAAGTAGAACCAAATTAACTTGCTGGGAATAGAGGTCTCACTGAGCCATCGGATTTCATCAAAAATATCTTAATTTGTGTTCTGAAGATGAATGAAGGTCTTACGGGTGTGGAACGACATGAGGGTGAGTAATTAATGACAGAAATTTCATTTTTGGGTGAACTAACCCTTTAAGCAGATCATACAAAAACATATGAATGAGACTGTACAAATTTGCCAAAACATAAAATAGTTAAGAATTGACGAGACTGTTACATTTAACAATATTCTTTCCTTCCACAAAACATAATTTTTATAGTATATTCTATAGAAAAATTGCATATATTATCCTATGAAGCCACACGTAGGCTAATTTTTCATTTTTACAGTATACTGCACCCTAGATGTGGGTCACTAATCGCTTATGCTTGCTAACGCTTTTACTGAGTGTCACAAGAATACATGTGAATTTATATTATCATATAAATGTCTAGTGGTTCCCAGAGGTGCATATATTACCAGTAAATATCATATTTAATACTAGTATTTGTGCAGCTGGGAAAATTTAGCATAGATTTCCAAGCAAGTTCAAGAAGAGGTCTTTCAGTTGATTTCCTCCATTAGGATCCTTGTTTAAAAAAAAGATGAACTCTAATTAGTCATAAGAGAGTATAGGCTATAGCTTTCAGTACAGTTTAAAACAGAAAAGCGTATATTATTGCTGTTTTCTTCCTGTGTGCTAATGAACAGCAGTGTGTGTGTGTGTGTGTGTGTGTGTGTGTGTGGAGCGACTCAATCTCTTCCACAGACTCCAGGCTGAATGTCCCCGGTGACGTCAGCTGACTGTTTTGGCTGCACTAGGCGCTCCGGACACAGCGCGCTGCTGCTGCTGCTGCTGTAAAAATGCTGCTCTCTGTGCCGCCAAGGACAGGAATCAACCCATATAACGGCTATACCAGCAGAACCAGTAAAAAGGTAAAGCCCTGTTCATATGCGTTGGCGTCAGCCGTTCGTGCCGGCGGAAAACGCTCATTTTTGTCGCTTATCTCTGTTGTGTGTGTAATTGCACGAGTGTGAGCTGCAGTGTCCTTGAAAGTGGAACCGTGAAAATATTGAAGTGTATCACCGTGCGATCCTGCCGGATAATATAACGCTGTGGAGTAAGATACTAAAGTGAGCGTTTATTAAAAAGTGGGCATCTTAATGTAGGATTGATCTACTCTATTGGCTGGCTGAGAAGTCACAGACTATACTGAACTTGCAGTCCGAAATGTTCACGGATAGCTACTTATTTATAGGGACACGATGCTTGTGGATTCGTTGCAGTAAATCAGTATAGAGGACAATTATTTGGGATTCTCGAGGAAAATGGTTTGACGAGGAAAAAAGAAAATTAGTTTAACTTAAGTTTTACGTTGAGTCATTCGCCCCACCCCTATAAATCCCACTACTATGACGGGAAACATTTAGCTTTCGGATTGACTTTGCAGAGACAGAAAGTCAATGAATCCGACATAGGGGGTCTTTGAATTATATAGCCTTTATATATATTTATTTTCGAAGAGACAGGTTAGAATAAGAAAAAAAAAAAGTGATTTTATAACATGTTCATGACGCAGTTTATTTGTCAAAATGAACGCTTGTGTGACATACAGGCTGGGTTATGATAGTGGTTACGTGCAGTGAATTATTAGAAAAACTAATATTATCAACAGATATTATTTTTTATGTCTGATATGGTATTGATTGTTTTTATGGTTAAGTGTCCTCATATTCAGAAACGATTTTTAATTATAATTTTATTCAGACACAAATAAATATATTCTAATCAGTAAAAACATAACGTGCATAATTAATATATTTATTAACAATAATGCTATTATATTTTAAACCTGTTTTAGTAAAAAAAAAAAAAAAAGAAGTTTTTTCTTAAGCTCAAAATGTTTTGTATTGATCACTTAAGAATGAATTGCTATTTAACCTGTGAACACTGTTGTTTTCTGCTGAACCCACAGTGATGCAATGGCATTGTGTATACTACTATACTATTATTTTGAAGGGATAGTTCACTTAAAAATTAAAATTCTGCTTTTAATTACGCACCCTCATGTCGTTCCAAACCCGTAAGACTTTCGTTCATCTTCGGAACACAAATAAAGATCTTTTTGATGAAATCTGAGAGATTTCTGTCCCTCCATAGACAGATACGCAACTGAAATTTTGAGGCTTCAAAAAGTTAATAAAGAGATCGTAAAACTAATCCATATAAATTGAGTGGTTTTGTCCAAAGTTTCTAAAGAGACATGATCTCTTTATATTATGAACAGATTGAATTTAGGCTTTTATTCACATATAAATGTTCATCAACTCACACATCAGTTGTGGTAAATGAAAGCTCAAGCATATTTGCTTGATGCATGTGAGAACCAATGAGGTTCATTCTCATGTGTTACGCAGCACGTTTAAGCTTCCGGAAGAGATTTGTTCTCGCGCGTCAAGCAGTTTCGGTTGAGCTTTCTTTTTTATGTTCGCTGATCAATGTTTATATGTGAATAAAAGCTTAAATTCAATTAGTTCATCATATAAAGCAATCAAGTCTCTTCAGAAAATTTGGACTAAATCACTCCATTCATATGGATTAGTTTTACGAACTGTTTATGAACATTTTGAAGCGTCAAAGTGTCAGTTGCGTAGCTGTCAATGGAGGGACAGAAAGCTCTCAGATTTAATCAAAAAGATCTTCATTTGTGTTCCGAAGATGAACGAAAGTCTTACGGGTGTGGAACAACATGAGGGTGAGTAATTAATGACCGAATTTTTATTTTTGGGTGAACTAACCCTTTAAGACCCACCAAATGGTGGCATCAGTTGACTGATTTTGAAGAACTGGTAACTGATACAACACTGTATATGTAAGAAATGCTGGTTAAACCAGTCAATCTCTTCCTGACACATGGTGATGGTTCCGTGCAAGCCAGTTCATGTATATATGAATTTTTAGTTGTCTTCGACTACCATATAATTTTAACATCATGAGTGAATCAAGTTTATTCAAAGCACTCCATCTTTATCTTAAGCAATCTTTAATGCTCTTACAAGGTCATTATCATAGATGTATGACATTTAACATTGCTATAAAAGGACAGCACAAAGCAAAGAACAAAAGACTATTAACATGTTGATCATTTTATGAATCATTGCCTGATAACTTTTAACCAGGGAGAATAGATGATTGGGAAGCAGTTTCTGACTGTGATATTGAGTATGATGGTCTGTCTACTCATTAACAGTTTTATAAGCATACACCCTGTGATCTGATGCAGCTTGGCTCTCTAAATGTTATTTCAGCTTCACGCCCATGATCACGACAGAATCCAAGAACAACGCATGGATACAAGCAGTTGTCCAGCCCGTCTCACTGATTTTATATTACCTTTCAGTTTATGAAGAAATAAGAGAAGACCACAACAGTTGAGATTCACAGTTACATATTTAACAAAAGACATCGACCCAAATCTCCTTTTGTTGTTAGAGCTGACCGTGGAATCAGTTTTTACAAAATAAACACTTTACTTATAAGTGTTGCTCTAGAAAACATTGAACTGACTGACTGCCACCAGCCCAGCCGCTGAGCAGGCAGGTGTCCGAGCCCATGGTGCATCTCTTCTCAATAACTCGCACAGCAGGTCGCGGTTACCGAATGTTGGGGGAGGAAGTGTAGGTAGTAGCTAGAAAGGAAAAAGCTGTCTTGGGCAGGTGAGCTCCATGTCCCGTGGCCATAAGGAAGACATCACTGAAAGGCTGTATGTTGCCATGGAATGTAGATATAGATATTATGCCATGTATCACCCCAGGGATGCCGGTGAATATGGTAGATGGTGTTTTTGGAAGCAGTTTTAGGGCAGTTTTAATTCAGGGCATCTGCTTATAATGGAAAAATACCCTGGTGATGTCAGGTTGCCTCTTCACCTGCTGGAACAGACTGGATGAAACCGTATTGAGTTTGAGTAGGGGCTACTGGCCAAAAGCCTAGAGGCCATCCTATCAGTTGAGTACGGAAGGCTGTTGTTGCTGCAAATGTAAGCCAAAAAGGAGCATGACAAGTCCAGTTTGGACAACAATTTCATGAGTTCCCACTTGGAATATGTTGGAAGAGTCCTGACCATAGTGTATTGTGGAGCTGAGGGAGCCCTTTATATTGATATTTAGTAGCTGTAGCTATGTAAAAATGCAGAGGGAGAATGTGATGTGTGGTTAAAACTACCAAACAGTATTTCTTCAGTGATATTGCAGTCATTGAGAGGTCTCTTCATACCATAAACGGAGCAAAAAAGGTAATCAAAAGCACTCGGGTTATTCGCATGCGCATCAAATTTTGATTTTTTGATATTGGAAATACTGGTTAACCTTGCATGTTTGTCTTGAAATTTTGTGATTTTCTGAACATGCCTGCGGAGTATCGACACTCCACTGTGTTGTGGAAAGTGCACACTAATTTTCTATTATGATTATGATGTTTGCCAGTCAATTTGTCCCACATATTTCATTGTTAAATAAGGCTGCACATACCAAAATTCATCAAAAAATATTTTTATTTTGGGTATGTCAGTTTCGCAACTGCCCTCTAAGGGTACTTACATTTATGCATTTGGTTTATGTTAACTATGCTATATATATCGTTTTTTAACTTTAGTTAGTGTGTGGTGTTGCTGTTGCATTCTACATGTTGTCACTTCTTCTTGAGTCTCTTCATCATTGTCCGACTCTGGTTTGAACATAAAAAGCTGAACAGTTTCTGACATTTTCAGTGAGTCTGAGGTAATCGGCGCTGCTAACACAAGCTCTTGAAACTCCGCCCTCTTCGTAGGAGCAGCAGCTCATTTGCATTTAAATGGACACACAAAAACTGAGCGTTTTTGCTCACATATTTAACATGCTATAAAAAATTATATGTAGGGTATTTTGAGCTAAAACTTTACATACATACTCTGGGGACATCAGAGACTTATTTTACATCTTGTAAAAGTGGCATTATATGACCCCTTTAATACAAGATACATATTTAATAATACAAACTTTACTCATGTTCATTGTGAATTTTTGTGCTTGGTGTGAATAAGCTCTGTAGAAAATGTAATTTGAAACACTTTTTCCACAGCCTGAGTGCCTACGAGTTATCAAAGGACATTAATTTTTTCCAGAATTTTTGGATAGTGAGAGTGTGCAGTCACTAGTCTCTAATTTCCTCCTTAAGTGCCCCAAACTTAGATAGGCTTCCTAAGCCCTGCAGGTCTGCTAAGCACTGCTGCACTGACTCACCCAACTGCTGTCAGCTCTGGTGGAATAAAATCCGCTGGAGAATGACACTCTGTGGGGAGGCAAAATGTTGCGAATCATTTTACACAGTATGAATATTTGAAGCTCATTAGAGTCTTCCAAATATTCTGTGACCTTTCAGGTAATGAAAAAGGCTTTTTTAGGTGAATCACTCAGTTTTGAATGCAAAGTTGAGAGCTTTCAGATTTTTAATTTTTTTTTGAACATCTAGTGAGGAACAATGAGAACCGAGTGTGGATGCAAAAAGAGCTTCTTATCGTCGCTGTCAGGTAGAAACGTATCTCCAAAAAACGCTACTTTTTAGGAAATGGAAAATACACTATTTTTTAAAATAACGAAACACTTCAAGGTGATATTGTGGCTTTATGTATACTGGTCAGATAGTCATTATATTATTAACATTTTACTAAAAGCCCAGGAGTTACAAGGTCTTTGATCAGCAAATGTCGGACATACATTGCATTACATTTTCATCATCTTACAGGTTATAAAATTACTGTACCTATCTAGGCGCTCCTTTTTTCTGTCAATTGGCTAAAATCTTTTGTTATTAAAAATCAAGTGCCAAGACAGCTCTGGCTACGAATTGACGACAAATGCTAGACTAAAGGCAGGAACACACCAAGCTTTCTCAGTGTGTTCCACATCGTCGCTGAAGTTGGTCCTCGGTGGCTTTTTTTCGGCCAATTGTTGAAGCGGCGTCGGTGCTCGTCGGTCCGTCGGGCCATCTGATCATTCTGATTGGCTGTTCAGCTACTGCCACTTGCTGCTACGCAAAGGCATTTCATCTTATGCAGGCGCAGAACAGACGTGCTACTTGGCCATCGGCTGTCGAGCGTCGGTTTGGTGTGTCAGGACCCAGACGCTGCCGACGTGAGCCAACCCCGCAGTCTGCTTTCGTCGCCACTAGTTCGATGGCGTCGGCTTGGTGTGTTCCTGCCTTAAGACACTCTTCTCAGACAAATAAATAAACATTATATATAGTGTTTCTTGAGTAAATAAAATGCTGTACTTATTCAAAGAACCAGTTCTTCATTTATCCTTGCATTACAAACAAGCAGAGATAATTAAAAAATCATGCTCTTCATTCACTATAGAGTCGGGGTGGAGTTATGAGGTTTAACCGACAGTTTGTGGATCTAATGGAATTAAAAGTGCTTTTTAATGCTTTTTATTGGTTAAATATTTGCAAAACCCAAAGACAGATGTAAAGGGTGACCAATAGTAATGATTTATGTCAAAAAAAATTCAACATTTATGCTGGTAAAAAAAGGCATACAGTGCAAAACTATATAAAGAATAATTTAAAGTACTAATAATAAACACTAAATTGTAAACCTTTGTAAAGTTTGCAGATTGTGTGATTCTACAAAAATATTTGAATCACTCAGTAGTGCATGTAGATTCCTGGGGACAAAGTCTGTTTCTCTTGGTACCGCCACAGAAATGTGTATTCACTCACACACACACACTTAGAAATTCTCATTCACGGGATGTATCGCTGCTGAAAGACACAGTTTTGAAAACCAAGCAGCCTAGACGGAGAGTCATTCCCCTCCTTCCCGCACTCTTGGCAGGGATGCAGATTGCTCAGATAAATGACCTAGAATTCCTGGAATTCCCATCTCAAACATTGTGCATGGATCCTGGGTTACTGGCTGTGACAAAGTTATTTGTTAAATTTCTTTCTTACCAAAAGTGATATTCTGACATTTTTGATCAGCCGTAAGATATACAGACAGAGAGACCTGAGAAAATTCCTAACAAGATGTAATTCTGATTTGTGAGTGTAGCTTAAAAACTGAGGAATTTTTAAAAGAAAAATAGAAAAACAAAGCTCATAGTATACATTGACTACAACATAATCAGTAATTCGTATTTTGTTGGTTCTTTCTTGTTTTTGCATATGTTCATAATTTCTTTGTTTGACAGCCTGGCCAAAATATCCGCACAATTTGGCATGTATCATTGCGTTATCACAAATAAAACAATTGACTCCAAGCACAACTATGCAATAGGCTTACAAAATCTTTAACTCATTTTTAATCATTTGAATAAAGAGTGAAGATGTCAATTTTCCTAGGCCGGACTTTTGACCATTACTGTATATATTATATTATGTATATTATGTATTTTTAGTTACATAATTTTTAGTTAGTTCACCCAAAATTGAAAATTCTGTTATTAATTACTCACTTGCTACTGCAGACTGCATTATGCGGCAATGTGTGTTGGTAGGTCATTAAATGTCCATATTCCAAAACCCAAACCACACATCACAATACTGTAACCTATGCAGGTTGGAGTGGTAGACAGGCCATTTATTTCCATTCACAGTCACACCTGGTACCAGCCCTTCAGAGCCAGATCCCTTCCTCACTGCCTCCTGTGACCTCTATTTCTGCAAGCCTTCCCAAGAGTCTGCCCTAGTGGCACTGCAATGGAGTAATCAAGAGAGGTGCAAACCCCGCCACGCTCTCATTACCACACTGCGCATATCTATGGAAATGAAGAGGCAGCCTATTGCCGCTTCCACTGCAGTGCTGTCCTCAAGTGCAAATAAGAGAAAACTCTCGGGTTTCATTATAGTGCAACTGAGATGTTCAAGGGCAGGTTTGCTAGTATTGATTAGTTGTTGACAAGGATTTGTTCTGCATTCAGGTACAATCTGAAGTAAACAGAGCAGTCGCAGCAGATGGAGCATGTGAGGATGGTCGCGATGCATGAATCACTGTCAGCACGGTTGTGGACTCAGAGGAATGTCTTCACCTAATATATCACATGCTTTGCATGAACACGAATTAAAGCTGTAGGTTTAACAGATGTACTTGAATAGGAGCTGTTTGTGTAGAGTCCATATGGATCATGAGAAGTCATGAGAGGTATATAAGGCATGCAAATATACAGGTGCATCTCACTAAATTAGAATGTCGTGGAAAAGTTAATTCATTTCAGTAATTTAACTCAAATTGTGGAACTTGTGTATTAAATAAATTCAGTGCACACAGACTGAAGTACTTTTAGTCTTTGGTTCTTTTAATTGTGATGATTTTGGCTCACATTTAACAAAAACCCACCAATTCACTATCTCAAAAAATTAGAATACTTCATAAGATCAATAAAAAAAAAGGATATTTTAAACAGAAATGTCAGGCTTTTGAAAAGTATGTTCATTTCTATGCTCTCAATACTTGGTTGGGCCTCCTTTTGCATGAATTACTGCATCAATTCGTTGTGGCACAGAGGCTATCAGCCTGTGGCGCTGCTCAGGTGTAATGGAAGCCCATGTTGCTTTGATAGCGGCCTTCAGGTCATCTGCATTGTTGAGTCTGGTGTCTCTCATCTTCCTCTTGACAATACCCCTTAGATTCTCTATGGGGTTCAGGTCAGGCGAGTTTGCTGGCCAATCAAGCACAGTAACACCATGGTCATTGAACCAGCTTTTGGTACCTTTGGCAGTGTGGGCAGGTGCCAAATCCTGCTGGAAAATGAAATCAGCATCTCCATAAAGCTTGTCAGCAGAAGGAAGCATGAAGTGCTCTAAAATTTCCTGGTAGATGGTTGCGTTGACTGTGGACTTCAGAAAACACAGTGGACCAACACCAGCAGCCCAAATCATCTGACTGTGGAAACTTCACACTGGACTTCAAGCAACATGGTTTCTGTGCCTCTCCACTCTTCCTCCAGACTCTGGGACCTTGATTTCCAAATGAAATGCAAAATTTACTTTAATCTGAAAAGAGGACTTTGGACCACTGAGCAACAGTCCAGTTCTTTTTCTCCTTAGCCCAGGTAAGACGCTTCTGACGTTGTCTTTGGTTTAGAAGTGGCTTGGTACGTGGAATGTGACAGTTGTAGCCCATTTCCTGAAGACGTCTGTGTGCAGTGGCTCTTGATGCACTGACTCCAGCTTCAGTCCACTCCTTTAGAAGCTCTCCTAAGTTCTTAAATCGGCTTCGCCTGACAATCTTCTCAAGCCTGCGGTCATTCCTTTCACCATGAATATGCTTTGGCACGAATAGCCAGCTCTTTCAGCAATGACCCTCTGTGGCTTACCCTCATTGTAGAGGGTCTTGATGATCGTCTTCTGGACAACTGTCAAGTCAGCAGACTTCCCCATGACTGCTGCTGGGATTACTGACCTAAACCCAGTATTTATACCCTGAGAATGGTAATTTAATAGAACTTGAAATTAAATATTCTAATAATTTGATATACTGATTTTTTATTTTTATTTTGATGAGCAGCAAGCTGTAATCATCAAAATGAAAACAAAAAAGTCTGGAAATATTTTACTTTATGTCTAATAAATCTAGAATATATTTAAGTTTTACTTTTTGAATTAAAAAAAAAAAACTTTCATGATATTCTAATTTATTAAGATGCACCTGTAGTTAAACAGGCATAGCTTTTCCTCCTCAGAATGCAAGCATAAAATGACCCATGATACACATATTTTTGTAACATTACTTGTTAATTGTTGTCAGTGAAAGTACATTTTAATGTGCTGTAGTTTGAGGAAACCATTTTGTGCAGAATTGAGCTAAACCTGGTATAACCTCCCTAATATTTACATAATATTATATAAACACTACCATTTTAAAAGTTTGGGGTTGGTAAGTTGTTTTAAAAATTTTTTGAAAGAAGTCTCTTATTCTGCATTTACTGTAAAAACCGTATAATATGGTAAAGTATCATGACAATTTAAAGTAACTGTTGTCTATTTAAATATATTTTAAAATATAGTTTATTCCTGTGATGGCAAAGCTGAATTTTTAGCAGCCATTACGTGTGTGTGTGTGTGTGGTTTTTTTTTTGTTTTTGTTTTTTTTTACAACTAAAAATGCTAAAAAGAAAAAACTATTAAAAGTTTCCTTTTAGGTGTAGGGTTATTGTATAGAAATTAAAAAATGAATGCACATAGAAATTATATGAACATTTAAAAATGAATGTACATATGGATTTTAACGTAACCCAAATTTTTGGAGGGTAAGAAAAGGGAATATGGCTTGATTTGAACAACACATCTATCTGGATTTATGTCATTAGGGGGGGTTGTTATTTTTAGCATGTAGTGTTTGTGTGGGGAAGACGGGTGTTGTTAGGTGTGCAGCACTGCTCAACCTTGAACAGCGTTGCAGGGCAGATGGGCTTAGTGGGGGGCAGTGGTTCAGTCATCTGTTTTCCCATGCAGAGGCAGTGTTAGCAGAGTAGAGCAGTCCTAATGAGACAGTGCTTTCTGACTGCACCCAGCACATGAGAGGGATTAGCGCTCAACGCTAACAAGCTCAGATCTCAATTAGACAGGCTTCTATAACTAAGTTCAACCGGCTCAAGAGGAGAGCAAAAGACAAGAGTCTTATATATGACACAACGTTTGTGCGGGCACTTTTGAATGTGCCCCTCTCTCCCTTTTTTCCAACAATCTCAGCCAAACCAGTGAACTTGTGGCATGTATTAAACTGGCCCATTGTTCCCTGTCTGAGATTTGATTTCACAGGCTTGACTAATGAAATACTTCATCCTTGCCTGCCCCTCTGACTGATGAGGAGTTAATTAGAAAACCAACAGAACCTCTCAGGAGAGGGAAAGCCCCAGGCTTTGGACACAACAACAATCTGAGGCATTTTCTTTTTCAGAATCTGCTTGTTTTTGTAAACAAAATGACATTTTAAAGGGATAGTTCACCTGAAAATTTGAATTTTGTCATCATTTTACTCACCCTCAAGTTGTTTCAAACCTTTACACCATTCTTTTAATTCAATTCAATTAAATTAACCTTTATTTGTATAGCGCTTTTCACGATACATATCGTTTCAAAGCAGCTTTACAGAGAATGCATGTCAACATTACAATTTAGAGAATGCAGTTAGCTAATAATGTAATAATTTAGGCAATTTAATTTACAATCACTGAGCTCCTGGAAATAATGAATTACATATTAACAATAATTAGGATATATAGAAAATTGGGAATGTTCATGTTGATCCAGATATTACGTCATCTGAAGTCCTCGCAGGAGTTGGTGCAGTCTCTTCAAAGGTGTTGGTCATCTGAGGTTTTCTTAAGAGGCTGGATCCAAAGTGAAGCTGATGTACTCTCTAGTCACGGGCATCCCGAGGTAAAACATAAAAGCAAATAGAGAATAATTAGCGTAGCTGCTGTTTATAACATTAAGCAAAGATAGTCATGTGCAATTGATCTGATATGAGATGCATTATGTGAATGCTTGGCTAAAGAGTTGCGTCTTTAATCTAGATTTAAACTGGGTGAGCGAGTCTGAGCCCAGAACATTATCAGGAAGGCTATTCCAGAGTTTGGGAGCCAAATGTGAAAATGCTCTCCCTCCTTTAGTGGACTTAGATATCCTAGGTACAACCAGAAGTCCAGAGTTTTGTAATCTTAAAGAGCGTGAAGGATTGTAGGGCAATAGAAGATTGGTTAAGTACACAGGAGCTAAACCATTTAGAGCCTTATAGGTCAGTAGCAGTACTTTATAATCGATACGGAACTTAATAGGTAACCAAGTGTAGAGATGATAAAATTGGTGTTATATGATCATATTTTCTTGACCTGGTAAGAACTCTAGCAGCTGCATTTTGGACTAATTTGGACTAAACGAGCTTGTTTATTGAGGAAGCAGGACAACCAGCTAGTAATGCATTACAGTAACCTAGTCTAGACGTCATGAATGCATGAACTAACTTTTCTGCATCAGAAATAGATAACATATTCCGTAGCTTGGCAATGTTTCTGAGGTGGAAGAAGGCTGTTTTTGTAACATATGAAATGTGATTTTCGAAGGACAAATTGCTGTCTAATATAATACCCAGGTCTTTAACTGTGGAGGATGGAGTAACAGTACATCCTTCTAAATGCAGATTGTAGTCTGAGAGATTCTGTGTACAAGTTTTTGGTCCAATAATTAATACTTCAGTCTTATCTGAATTTAGTAGAAGAAAATGACTAGTTATCCAGTGTTTTACTTCTTTAACACACTCTGTCTGATTGGATAATTTAGAGATTTCATCCGGTCGTGCTGAAATATATAACTGAGTATTATCAGCATAGCAGTGGAAACTAATTCTATGTTTTCTTATAATATCACCAAGTGGCAATATATATATTGAAAATAGCAGCGGGCCTAATACAAATCCTTGCGGCACTTCATAATTTACTATCGTTATCTTAGATTTTTCCCTGTTTAAATAGACAAAATTGTGACTGTCTGATAAGTACGACCTAAACCACCTTAATGCCTGTACCTGAATACCAGTGTAATTTTGTAGTCAATCTAGGAGTATTTTATGATCTATAGTGTCAAACGCAGCACTAAGATCAAGTAACACTAGTACTGAGATACAGCCTTAGTCAGAAGCTAGAAATAAGTCATTTGTAATTTTAATGAGCACAGTTTCTGTGCTATGATGAGACCTGAATCCTGACTGAAATTTTTCATAGATAGCGGTTTTTTTGCAAGAAGGAGCACAGTTGAGCAGATACAACTTTTTCTAGTATTTTA
The DNA here is from genome assembly GCA_037101425.1 of Elopichthys bambusa. Lineage (NCBI taxonomy): Eukaryota > Metazoa > Chordata > Actinopteri > Cypriniformes > Xenocyprididae > Elopichthys > Elopichthys bambusa. Next base: position 13,608,978 of record CM074451.1, read on the forward strand.
GACATAAATGGAAGATTTGAAATGGGTCTGTAATTTGCCATTACATTTGGATCTAATTGTGGTTTCTTAATGAGGGGCTTAATAACTGCTAGCTTGAACGGTCTTGGGACATGACCTAGAGATAAAGACGATAATAATATTGAGAAGAGGCTCTTCTGCTACAGGTAACAACTCTTTCAGTAGTTTAGTGGGTATTGGATCTAATAAACATGTTGTTGGTTACAAGTTTGTTGTTGGTTACAATTGTATTTCTGATGCTTTCAATTTTCTCAGTAAAGAGATTCATAAAGTCATCACTACTAAACTGTAGTGAAATGTTTTGTTCTGGTGATGTCTGTTTATTTGTTAATCTTGCCACTGTACTAAACAAGAACTTCGGATTGTTTTGGTTATTTTCTATGAGTTTGCAGAGATGCTAGGCCCTGGCTGCTTTTAGAGTCTTTCTATAACGGGACGAGCTGTCTTTCCACACGATTTTGAAGACCTCTAAGCGAGTTTGTCTCCATTTGCATTCTAGATTACGAGTTTCTCTCTTGATAGCGTGAGTAATACTGTTGTACCATGGTGCAGTATTTTTCTCTCTAACCTTTTTTAATCTCATGGGTGCAACAGTATCTAATGTACTAGAGAAAATGGTGCCCATACTGCTAGTCATTTCCTCAAATTCATTTGTGTGTTTAGGTACACTGAGAAGCTGAGACAGATCAGGCAGGTTATTTGTGAATTTATCAATAGTTGCCGGGAGAATTGTTCTACCTAGTCGATATCGCGGCACAATTTGACAAATATCATCAGTATGCAGTACGCATGTTACAAGGTAGTGATCAGTGACATCATCACTTTGCGGTAGAATTTCTACATCGGTAGGATTGATTCCATGTGATATAATTAAATCTAGTGTATGATTAAAACGGTGAGTGGGTCCAGTGATGTTTTGTTTGACCCCGAAGGAGTTTAGTAAATCTGTAAACGCAGCCCCTAACACATCATTTGTATTGACTACATGAATGTTAAAATCTCCAACAATCAGCGCTTTATCAACGTTGACCAATAGGTCTGAGAGAAAGTCTGCAAATTCTTTTAGGAAATCAACATCCTGGAGGTCTATAAACGGTAGCCAAAGCAAGAGATAGTAGCGACTTTTTGCTTATATCTGAGAGTGTAACATTTAGCACAAGAATTTCAAATGAATTAAATCTGTAGTTTGTTTTCTGAGTAACGTTTAGAAAACGTTTAGAATATCTCTATAGATTGTTGCAACACCACCGCCACGGCCAATCAGACGGCATTTGTTTTTATAACAGTAGCCAGGTGGACTAGACTCATTAAGACCGAAATAATCATTTGGTTTAAGCCATGTCTCAGTAAGGCAAATTACATCAAGACTATTATCTGTATTTATTATATTCCAAGTCTTCTGGAGCCTTACAATAACTTTAATTTGAGAACCAAATCATTGAATCTGTGAGAAACGTGTAAGTCAGATTCATGAATGAATCGTTCTTTTGAGATGGTTACTTTCAATAAATTAATTGAACCAGTTTGTTCAACTCACTGATTCAGTGATCCAGACAAAATCATTTTTTGAGTTCTGTGGTGGAGAATTAACAGTAAATAATGAATTATGAAATTTTCGTCAGTTTTTCAAGAAGCTTGCAATATAGCGCATAAATCGTATGGACTGTTTTTATGGCTTTTTGGACAATCATTAAATCTTTCTTTTTGTGTTGCACGGAAAAATAAAAGCAATGGGTTTGAAATGACACCAGGGTGAGTAATAATAACAGAATTTACATTTCTGAATGAACTAATTCTTTAAAGGTTAGGTATGTGGGAAAATATTATTGTTTATCTGTCGTGCCATTTTGATATTGCAGTGTTTTGCTTTGCATGTGGCAAGACTGAGTCACTAATGGTTAGAAGAAATGACTCACTACTTCCTTAAAAGTCACAGGGGAAATTTGAACATTTTAATTTAATATCTAATAGGTATCTTATCTCTGTTTTCGCAGCAGGCGTATGCGTCCTCCACCCAGCAGATGGCGCCACCCAGTCCCAACACTACCACCAGCAGTAATGGAAGCAGCAGCGCTGGGGACCAGCTAAGCAAAACCAACCTGTACATCCGTGGTCTCCATCCAGGAACCACAGACCAGGACCTGGTCAAACTATGTCAACCGTGAGTGTCCTTTAGCCATCCTTGTTTCATTTGGAAGTGAATTTATTAGGTATGGTGAAGGCAAGTATGGTCAGGTTCATAATCAGCAGTTGAAGAGAAACTCAAAGTGTATAATAACACCAGAAAATGCATTGAAAAAGGGGTGTGTGGGAGAGAAAAACTCAGGAGTTTGAGCGTCCTGATTTGACCCTTCTTGAGAAGGTTAGAAATGCACTGCTGGCAGATCATTTTGAAATGAATGTGAATTACTTAAAGTGTTTTTGGATAGGCTTATGCAGCATCTTGATTTAGTAGACGTTGTGTAAATCGCACATTTCTATTCATGAAGCGTTTTGGATATTTTTATAACATTTTGGTGCAAAGCCTGAGGGGTGCTCATTTTTCATCTTGGTATTGGTTCTCATTCCATGTGTTTTGTTGGTAGATAGGGAATTCATCTTTTGAAATAAATCTCATGTCACTTTTTCACATTAGATATGTGCTTTCATGTTAGAGGACATTTTGGTCGAATGTAATGACACAAACTCAACAGAGGTTTGGGTTTCAAACAAAGCTCTTTTTTGTTGACCGAATGCAGTGTTTCCAACAGCTAGGCATGACTTTCCCTGCCTGTGCCTCACTTCCTTTTAGGGTTGATAAAAGTAAGGAAGGAAGGGTTTGAAGAGAGATCATTGCTTCTCCCAACTAGATGTTCCAAAGTATACTCAAAAATATATAATATATGTATTTACCCATTTGACATTTAACAACACCGTACTTTCTGTTATTATTACTCAATTTTGTGTTTTAAGGGTTTAATTTGACTTTCCTAATCACAAAGTACATTTAAAGGTTTGTTTTTACTTAAGTTTTTTTTTTTTGTTTGTTTGTTTTTCTTTCACATTGCATTAAATCTGTTGGTAAACTGCAATGAAGTGTTATAATTGTTAACTAAAACTAACATTTTTGATAATTGGAAACGCTAAAATAAAATTAAATATTAATATTAGAGGAAAGCCCTCAACTTTAAAAGCTTTGTTGACTAGAAATGTTGACTTGGCAACTAACTGAATAAGTTTAAGCTGAAATGACTAAAACTGAAATAACAAAAAAATGCTAAATAGAAATATATAAAAATATGTAAAATTACTAAAACTTAAACTAAAATTAAAACAGAAAAATCAAACACAAAATACATTCAAAATATTAATTAATTCTATAATTGTATTTAAATAATGCTAAAATTACACTAACTGCACTCGAAATGTATTAGCTTATTATGGGATAATTTTGTGTCAAGTTGCCAAAGCAAAAGTAAACAACTCAATGTCTTTGATGCCCAATTTGATGTGATTTATGTTGGGCAATAAAAATATGATGCTTTATTGAAGTGCATATTCCATTTTAGAACAAAGTGCTCATACATTTAAGTTGGTGTACAAAGAAAGTGCACAGATTTAAGAAGTAATGCTGAAGATTCTAAGAAACGGCTGAGATGAGGCTGCCCAGCCCTACAGGAAACTCTGAGCCCAGGGGGAAAGGGAAAGACAAACAAGGGCAACAGCTGGGAGGGAGAGGAGACGAAAAGTTGTTGGTGATGGGGGTGGGGAGAAGCTGGAAGAGAGAAAGAGGGATTTGGGGGAGTGTGAGAAAGAGAGACTGAGAGAGAGAGAGATAAGAGGTAGTCAAATATATCAGGTGTTTCTTAGCAAAGAAGCTGCTGGCGGAGGGGATGTTTGGTCAAGTAATTCCTGTTACCTTTATAGAAAGCGAAAGAGCAGATCACAAGTCGAATGGTTTCAGAACACTAAAGCTTGTTTTATGAAGAAATGCTATGGATATCACAAGACACGTGTATATATCTCATATATTTAAGCAATATCACAGGTTCTGAATATCAGCGGATTGGACCAACAGCACGATGTCATGAGTTAATATTGAGTAACTCCCATTTTAAAGACAATATTGCTAGTCTATTACTTGTCTATTTTTAATCTACCAACAAAATAGTTCCAAATGGAACAAAAGCCTTAATGATTCAGTTATTTTTGACCAAATCAGTTAAGTGAATGATTTGTTGACTTACTCATAAAGATAGTCACTTGTTTTGTTTCTGAATGAATCAGTGTTTTGAATGAATTAGCAGAGTGAATGATTCATTGTGTTTCATTTAAATGAATTAGAGTCACTGAAGCATTACATAAGTAAAAAAGAAGCCTTTTGTTGACTTTAATTTGAAGTGCCTCAACAATGCTAAAACAAGGTCAATATGAGTACTAGTTACTAGAGTCAGGCTACACTAATCTCTGCAAATCATCACATAGTGTTTGCTTGACCGTGACTCTTGGTTGGATCTCACACATGACTAACTGCAACTCTACCCCATAGGGACATCAGGGAAAAACAATACTAAATAATAAAATTCAACTAACCATAAGGTCATTCATATTTATAATGGCAAAAAAAATGGGCTTATCAGCTTTTAAAATGGAGAAGAAAAAGCTTCCCATGTCTTTTGTTATTGACTTTAATGTGAGTACGTCCAATCAAATTATACCTTGTTTTGCAAACAGTATTTCATGTGGCTAATATTAAAATAAAATTTGACCAGTGTTTGTTCCATGTTTTAGGCTGGTAAATGGTGCTTACACACTATTAATAGTGATGCCCCTAAATATTTTTTAACATCAAAACCAAAATTAAAGTTTTAATTTTGACTGTTCAGAATGTCGTGTTCACAGGTAATGAACCGGCAGTAGAAAAGTTCTTCAACAACAAGCCGCCTCTTTATATTTAAAGTTATATATTGCTACGCTAGCATTATTTGTTGGTCACAGCTGAAGTGCGTTCACACCACTGACATGTTTTCCTGTTGTAGTTTATCCCTGTTGCGTGCATAAAATAGACACTGACACACGTGCATTGAGTTGCCATTTTCATGCATCTTTTATTTTTAATGAAAGCATACGCTAGACAGAGGTATTTGATGATTAAAGATGCGTTTGTTTTATTCTATGTCCTACATGAATGACCCTACAAGTCTGAATGATTAAATAAGAAACTGAAACTACTTACATAGATTTAGTTCAATCATGAACATCAGTGTGAGGCGCTGTGCACTGGCAGTAGGACCCATGAGGAGCCTGGCAGAGGGCATTGTTGGTTGATTGTTGTGGCTCCCAGCCAGAGCTGTGCAGGGCAGACAAGGAGAACTCTCAGGTTACACTGCAAGCACATGCCTGGAGAGAGAACACCTACCCCCCTCCCTGTCCCTCAAACACCCGCATGCCTCCAGTAAGCCATAGAAGCGTACGCAGTCCTACAGCTATATACCTGTATCATGCTGCGGCAATGCCTCTTCCTAAGATATGCAAAGCAGTATGAACATGGTATGAAATCCATTATTCAAAGAGCATTACCATTTGATCAGGGCTTCTCCACCACACCAACACCCTCATGAAGATTTCATGCAAATGATTTCTGAACATGGGGGCCCATTGAGTGGCGCATTGTGAATGGAGCAGCACTGGTGCCCTCCGTTTATGAGTTTTTGTGCCCCCGCTGCTTGGCTGTTTCCGGCTTAATTTACTCTGGCTCTTCCAAACTGTGTTTGACCTTATAAAATATCAGATACACATCAGCAAGTTTTATGAGTTTGGTTCTATTTATTATTATTGAGCTGTTAAAATCTATTTAAGGTGTTTATCTGTTGATCTAAACCAAATGTTACTTTTTGTTCTTGTTTTGTAATGCACAGCTATGGAAAAATTGTGTCTACTAAGGCCATCCTCGACAAGACCACCAACAAGTGTAAAGGTAAGATGTGTTGCAAAATGTAATATTTATAGGTATAGTTAAAGTCCCTTTAAGACAAGTCAGTTGAAACGCCTCTCGGGCATTCAAGTGCAGCTCCTATCTCTTTGAATGGAGAAACATCAAATTCTCCAAAGCTGTTTGCCAAGCTTTCGCTTAAATTTCATATTTGAAATCACCAATGAAATCTGACAACAACTGTATCATAAAATTTTTTTCGAAACGCTCAAATCATGACAAAAACTGTATTTTTCAGGCTGGATCAAGCTAATGCGTATACACAGTCCTAAATGCGTGTCTCTTGTGCCTCATTTCGGAGGCGTGCGTCTGACCGTTTCTATTCGCTTGTTAAGTCTGACGTCACGTGGCACTGCTTCTGGGTCCAAACGCTCCATCTCATACCCCAAGAAAACAACAAACTGTGCTAATATACACACACAATGTGGTGTAATACTACCAAAAATTATGACTTTACCAATCGGCGATTGGCTCTTATTTAGAAGGCGGGACTTATTCAGCCATATTGCGCGTTGCACTTTCTCCCATTCAAAACCATACGAGTGAGGCATCTTGTGTTATTCTACAGTCTGTAGTTAACCCAAAAATGAAACTAATTCTGACATTTTGTCATAAAAAGAGAATCTTAACATAATGTTGCTTACTGTGAAAGACATCAAACTCCAAAAAGGATAAAAAAACACCATAAAAGTGGTCCATATGAATTATTCCCTATATTCAAAGTCTTCTGAAGCCATATGATAGTTTTGTCTGAGAAACAGGCTGAAAATTAAGTTGATATTCACAGAAAAACTTGCTTGAGTCACTTTCATTGTATGGAAAAGAGAAGCATGGACGTTCTTCTAGATATCCTTTTGTGTTCCACAGAAGAAAGAATGTTGTACAGGTTTTGAAAGTCATGAGAATAAATAATCAAATTTTCATTTTTGGGTAAACTGTTCCTTTTATCTCGTGAGTGCTGCTCTGTAAATATACTTCATCTATTTTATCTCTAGCAAATGTGTGCTGATGCAACAGCAATGAGATTGGTATTGCATAACCCTACATCTGTCAAGTGGACCAATGCTATTACATTTGTGTGTGTGTGTGAGAGTGAGAGAGAGAGAGAGAGAGAGAGTATAGTTAACTTGGTCTGATAGCTCTTTTCTCACAGTGAGATTACTCAGTGTGAGCTAAGGTGTAGAGGAGTGATAGGGAACACTATTGGCTTAACAACTAAACTTCAAGCAGTGATCACTGATCCTCTGTGTGTGTGTGTGTGTGTGTGTTTTTAGGCTATGGCTTTGTGGATTTCGACAGCCCGGCCTCTGCACAGAAAGCAGTGACAGCGCTTAAGGCCAGTGGAGTTCAGGCTCAGATGGCAAAGGTAAGAGTCAGTGACACTAAACACCCTGTTCCTTATACTTGCTGTAAACCTTGTGAGGTACTTTGAAACCACTTCAAATGAATTCCAAACCCAAGCATCAATATTATTATTGCTCATACTCAAGTTTTGGGATTTAAACGAACCGCTAAGCCAAAGTATTCAACTTTGGCGCATATTTCATCCTGCAACAATTGTGCTACGGACATGAATGATGCTTCAGATCATGCGGATTGATGAGGAAACATGCTATTACATTTCTTAACAGACTTGAGATTTTTGGCTGGTAGATGATAAAATGGGTGAAACATTTCATGAATTTATACTGAAGGAGGGACTCGAGCAATATCTAGGGACTAGAATGTCCTGTACATGGTGAACAACCAACCAGAACCTTAGCAACTGAAGTGCGCTAAAAACTACTAAGAACATCTTAGCAATATCCTGGCTGGCAACAGCTTAGCATCCTGACGCCATTCTATTTATTCTATTCTATTCTATTTATTTAGATCCTGTTACATCAGAGGTTTTTATTTACAACATTTTTTTGCAGCATTGAGCACTGTAACCAATCACAGACAAGTCTGTTGAGCACATGAATTCAGTGATAAATCAGAAGAATTTAAATAAGTTACTGGCGTAAAAGAAATCTACTTAGTAATGCTCAAAATGTGTTTTGTTCTGCACTGTCTCAAATACTCTGATTGCAACTAATAAAATGCAGAAACGCTATATAATATAATATAAACTGCTGTTCAAACGTTCAAAAGTCTCTTTTGCACACCAATACTGCATTTATTTGATCAAAAATACAGTAAAACATTATACAGTTGAAAATATAGTAAAACATTATATTGTGAAATATTATTACAATTTAATATAACTTATATTTGAATATATTTTAAAAAAATAAAAAATAGTTTAAATGTTTTTTTATGTGAAAACTGTGATTCTTTGATGAACAAGTTCAAAAGAACAGCATTTATTAGAAACTGAAATCTTTTGTAATCTTTTATAAAAGTTTTACTGTCACTTTTGATCAATTTAATGCATCCTTGCTAAATAAAAGTAGACAGCTTTATCAATGATTTTCTTCATACTCGTGAAGCCCTACAGACACACACATATTTGTGTAGTTTTAATATATGTTTCTTTATATAAGTTATGGCCTGTAACAAAATATTGTATATTTGATTCAAGGGGAAGCTAATTAATATTGAAAGTAGATGGCGGCAATCACTTCAGTGTAGAACGGCTGATTATTTTACCACACTTGGCCTGTCTGTGGGTGTTGAGCCATGAAAATGGAGCTGGTGTCCCCATTAGGCTCATGCAGGTCCACCATTGAGAGCAGTTCAAAGTAAGTGCCTGAGGAGTATTTGTCCCGTTCCTGTTCCTGCGTGGTGCTCCAGCTCTACAAAGAGTTTGTGTGTTCTCTCTTTCACCCATGGCTGAGTCACTGTCTGAGCAGCTTGGCTGGTAGTGCTGCACGCCCTCAGTAGAGGCCTGTGGCCCTGCAGGCCAACACTCACACAGCCCTGCTGTCACTCAGACCCTCCCACTGATTTCATATCCTTTTAATGAAGTTTATGTAGAACATTTGAGTAAATCTTAAAAAAAACAAAAAACAAATCAGATCAGATCATATTTCACAGCAAAATGACAAAGAAAAAACAAACATTTTGCATAAAGAAAACTATTTTAATATTTTTTATTATTATTATTTTATAATTTAGATATTTGGAGAAAAGGTCATGACAATATTTATTTATGAACAAATAATTCTGTCTGATCTTTTCGATGAAACTTTCATCCACTTCCCAAAAGTTCACTTTATAATTATTTTTATTAAGATTTTTTTTTACGATTGTAATATTATTTTAATGACAATTATTATTTATATATTTTATTTTAATATTTTAAAGATTGTCATTATTGTAACTAGTATTTTTTACTAGTATTTTTTATGTAAATCATCAAATTAAAGGGAGCACAACAAATTATTACTTTATTACATGTTACTTTATATATTTATCTTTGCATTACAGTAAAAACATTGATTTTTATTTATTTGCATTGTGGTAATGAGATATGAGGGTGGGGTGTACTTAATTGTGCTAAAAATTGTCTCAATACAAAAATGCAACAAAAAACAGGGTTGATTTCCTTGAAACTACCTTGTAACCAATCACGTCAATCAGCAAACTAGCAGGGGATTCTCGAGATAAGCCAGGTTATCCCAGTATATTTTTCTGTTGATTGTGTAGATTTAGCAGTATGGCGGTGTATGATGTATATTACGATGTTATGATGTATGAACTATATGCCTTTCTCCACTGACGTTCTGAGTTGTTCAAAGCGTTTGTAAGAAGCGTTTGATACCATTGTGCAGCATTTACATCAGTGAGTTGACCGAGTGGATCTCTAAGCTGCGTGAGCGAGTGGAGGCGGGCTAATTGGCATATTCATTGATCCGCATATATTAAAATAGGCAAGGGTGTAGAGTTACATTCAAGCTATTTTAAGGCAGGAAAAAAAGGTTTAAATATGTTATTTTGGTGATCAAAGATGAGTTTTAAGGGATGCAATTATTGACTACAGGGGGACTTTAAGCATTTTTTTCCTCCTTCTAATTTTTTCCCTTTAATTTTGGGGTAAAATGTGACCTGAACATTTTCTAGAAAGATTTTGTGAGGTTCACCCATTTAATCAGTAGATCAGTGTGAAAGGGCAGCCTCTTCACACAAGAACATCACCAAGAACCCATCTTAATTACAGCCATTTTAGAGTCTTTTAGTGACCTGACCTATTTAAGAGTCTGTTAAGGCAATTGCCGTGGATTTTCCTCCTCCCATTCACTCTGTGGAAAAAGGCACCGTCTCGCGGCGTGATTAGATCAGTACAAAAATCACCTTCATCGCAGGTCACTGCAATTAGATATTCATTATTCATGGTGGCGAGATGATCCGGTAATACATTTACAGCTCACATTTTAATCTTATCTGCACACCAAAGAAATGAATATGCAAATCAGCAGTGGGTGAATTGGAGGTTCGCAGTCTTACAGCTATCTTTACTGTCTTTCTGATTTGTTAGGGTTAGGGTTAGGTAACACACAGCTCATGCTTCAATGATAATGAACAAAATTAATTTGATACGCATAATATGATTAAGTAGTTTTGAGATCCTAAAGTAAAACCTCACCACGGCTCCAGACTGCGCCTAAAACGGTCGCATCTGTGACTAAAAATATTAATTTGCGAGTGATATTTTTGCTGAGGTCACCATTGGCTACTATACAAATTCATACGTTATGACTGTAAAATTTGCATGTTATTTGCCTGTACCGTCACCAGTAGTCTATCACATCATTTGCTGTGTTGACGTAATTAAATGAGATGCTGCGTGTGAATGTTTTACTGCGCCGAAATATGAACAGGTAGGGAAAAATTTTACACACCAAACAGACGGCAAAGAACTAGAGCTGATGAAAGCCGACTGTGTTGTTGCCTCGCGTCGCCTGCGTCTGTGCAAAACAGCTGCATTTGAACACACCGTTCTGCTCCTGCGTAAAGGAGACAACTGCCTATTTCTTCATATAAATTTGTCTATATTCGTCATTCAAAAGGGGAAACCGGCTCTACAGACTGCAGATACACACACAATGCAGCGCGTGCTTACCGTTTTGAATATCAAGCATGCTGATCACTTTCATTATTCCACTCCGCTCATGCTCATCAGATCAATTTAAGGTCATTAAAAGTATTCAGTGCTTTAAATAGTATAACAAGAGTATAAACGATCATTTTAAGGCATCCTATATTTTGTGGATAGGAAAAAAGTAAACTATTCAAAGTAAACTGTTGTAGCTTCAGGAAGGAAGGACTAAGAACATTATTTGACACATATTATTCAATATAAAGATCAGGGTTATTATAGTTAACTAAAACCATTAAAAAAAAAAAATTATTGCTTGAAATAAATGTTAATACTAAAATAAAAATCTGTACAAACTAAACAGACATGTTTAAAAACAAAACAAAAATTAAAACTTAACAAAAAATGAAAGCAGAAAATATAAAAATCTAATCGGATTCAAAATATTAACAAAAACTATAATAGTATTAAGTGAAAATAGCGACATTCATTTCCCAGAAAAGTCACAAGATGAAAAAGCTGAAACTTTAAAGGGGACATATATAAACAACAGGATGACTAAAAGCAAGTGATTTAAAATTTTAAGTTCATTGTTGTGTGGCTCTTAAAAAAATGATTTGGCGCCCCTATAGGAGCCAATGGCTCCTTAATGAATTTTTTTGTCTGGAGCTCTGCTCATGCAGGAACTGGGTAATCTGTAGAAGACATGCAAGCACAAGTTTTGTGTATCTGTTAATTTGAGGTTAGAAAGATGTCACTTTGTACTGTATGCATATTTTCTGTCATGCCTGCAGCTTCAAATGAAGCTAATTAGGTGTTTATATGGTAATGAGCTGACTCAGTACTGGCCTTGAAAACGGTCATTTTGACACTTTTTCCTAAAAAAACACATTAACTCCTGCATATAATTATGCAAAGGTAAAAGACAAATATGGCACAAAAATATGTGAAATACACTCTATTTTATTTATATTTTCTACAAATTTGTTCTGTTTTTGGAAAAAGAACATCCAAGGCTAAAGTGATATGTTTAGTTAACTTTCAACAAAATAAGCATCATATTTCATAGTTGAACTCATGTGCATGATTCAACAGGAGCTGAAGCAGTCTTATCTCTTCAATTACACACACACGCACTACATCAATGCACAAGGCTGCTGGGTCAGCAGAAATCAAAAGGAAGATAGGAAAGACTGTGAAGTATTGAGGTTGAACACCTGTAAACTTCTGAACTCCTTCAAAAGTCTTTCCTACCTTCATTCTTTGATTTCCAATATATTTTAAAGGTAGAATGTGTCGTTATTGGAATATTCAGGTCATTCCCAACTTAATGTTTGTATGAAGTGCTTGTAGTATGTTGTTGAATACCATAACAAACAATAATAATTTTGACTCTGGGAAAGTTAACCCGGTTACTTATCTATGTGAACATACTGGGAAGGGACATGGAAAGGATGTGATATAACTATCCTAAAAAAGGCCCAGTGTTTCATGGTGCTCTGCTTTGTGTCTGACAGGCTGATGAGGTCCTAACCTCACTTACCCATAATCCTAACCTTACTGAGCCTGTAAGGCTGATCAGTCTTTCAGAAGGGCACTTTGCGTATCCACCTACAGGAATTATGTCAGTAACACATAACCAGAAGTTTCTCCACCTAGAAGAACTGATTGAGGACTGAGACAACCGCGAGACAACGATCAAGCTCCAAATAAAAAAAAGCACCATAAGGAGCTCTTCACGCAAAGCACGTTTTTGCATTCCTCAGCACTGCTTTTCCATTTTCCATTGTAAACATGAGCTAGACGGAGAGGGGCTCGCATATAACACAGCATTCTAAAATATGATGCTCAAGTTAGTTATTAAAAATGCATTTCTAGACATTGCAGGTCTTTTTTTTTTTTTTTGTATTCCACTGCCCTGTGTGAATGGCTCTTATAAGTAGTCCATATGACCAGTGCGCTATATTACAAATGCTATATTGATGACTGTAAAAAAAAAAAAATGCTGAAATTTAAAGGGCTAGTTCACCCAAAAATGAAAATTCTTTTCATTTACTGACGCTCATGTCATTCCACACCTGTAAGACTTTTGTTCATCTTTGTAACACAAATAAAGATATTTTTAATGAAATCTAATAGCTTTCTGTCCCTTTCAGCTACACAACTGCCTCTTTGACGCTTCAAAAAGTTCATAAAGAGATGTAAAACTAATCCATATGAATCGAGCGGTTTAGTCCAAATTTTCTGAAGATACACAATGCTTTAAATGATAAACAGATTCAATTTAAGCTTTTATCCACATATAAACATTGATCAGCGAACTTTGCCTGCTTGACGCACGAGAACAAACTATGGAAGCTCAAACGTCCTGCGTAACTCAACAAGAATGAACCTCATTGGTTCTCGCACATCAAGCAAACATGATTGAGCTTCCGTTTACCACAACTGATGTGATTTGATGAATGTTTATATGTGAATAAAAGCCTAAATTCAATCTGTTCTTTATCATATAAAGTGATCGTCTCCTCAGAAAATTTGGACTAAACCGCTTAATTCGCATTGATTAGTTTTAATATCTCTTTATGAACTTTTTAAAGAGTATAAGTGGTAGTTGTTATAAGGCTGTCAATGGAGGGACTGAAATCTCTCAGATTTCATTAAAGAATCTTGATTTGTGTTCTAAAGATGAATGAAAGTCTTATGAGTTTGGAGCGAGATGATGGTAAATGATGACAGAGATTTCATTTTTCATTTTTATCTCACCGAAATACTGACAAGAATTTCCTTTTTTGGACAAACTTATTCTTTAAGTTGAAAACAGCCCAGAATATTCCTTTAACCTGCCAACATTTGTTTTTCTCTTCTTCTTTACCTCTGCAGCAACAGGAACAGGACCCCACCAATCTGTACATCTCAAATCTGCCTCTGTCAATGGATGAGCAGGAGCTGGAGAGCATGCTCAAGCCCTTCAGCCAGGTCATCTCCACACGCATCTTACGAGACGCAAACGGCACCAGCCGAGGAGTGGGATTCGCCAGGTACGCCTGACCAGCTCTCACATGTATAACCTGACATTATCATCATTAATATTCCATTAATAATGCATTTGCAATTACTCTCTGTTAGGATGGAATCGACTGAAAAATGTGAGGCCATCATTCAACACTTTAATGGCAAATACATCAAGACTCCTCCTGGAGTAGCAGGTACTGCGTTACGGTAGTTTTTCATATTGAGAATTATATGGTAATGACAGATAAGTAATGACTAACATGTTTTCACTAAGTGCCTACAGAACCCTTGCTGTGTAAATTTGCGGACGGCGGACAGAAGAAACGTCAGAATCAAGGGAAATATCACCAAAATGGGCGGCAGTGGCCAAGAGAGGGCGAGACTGTGAGAGAGATGATTTTCTCTGCTTTTTCATGTTGATTTAAATCATTCTCTAGTTGAAGTCTTAATTCGACTGTCTCTCTCTTGTTCTCACACACATACAGGGTGGGATGACGCTAACATATGACCCTACTCCTGCTTTACAAAATGGGTGGGTTCTGAAATTATTACTCAAGAAATGCTGTACTTTGTGCTTCTTCTTTTTTTTAAAAGCTCTTGCTTTAAAAAAGAGGGGGGGAAATGTGTGTGTTTGTCGCCCCCTGCAGGTTTTATTCCCCTTCCTACAGCATCGCTCCTAACAGAATTATTGCTCAGACTTCTATCTCTCCCTACATGCACTCACCTGTATCCACCTACCAGGTACGATTACTTTTTGCAGGAGTTATATTACTGCTTTGCAAAATATGTATATTTGTAGTATTGTTTAAAGGAATAGTTCACCCAAAAATGAAACCTATGTCAACATTTATTCATGGCATTCCAAACCTGTATTTTTTTTCTTTTCTTTCATCAAGCACAAAAATAGACATTTTTGAAGAACAGTTACAAACTAAAATAGCTGTAAAACACCAAAAATTAGTGCATACGACTCGTGCTCTATTCTTTGAAATCTTTTGACGATATGAAAAAAAAAAAATGTATGTAAGACATTTAAAGGATTATTTCACTTCACAATTAAAATTTCCTGATAATTTACTCACCCCCATGTCATCCATGATGTTTCTGTCTTTCTTTCTTCAGTCGAAAAGAAATTAAGGTTTTTGAGGAAAACGTTCCAGGATTTTTCTCCGTATAGTGGACTTCAACAGTTACCAACATGTTGAAGGTCCGCCTCTGTCACGTGTGACCTTTCCGACATGATTACGTAATGCGTGGCGCACCGCAGAGCAGTGAAAGATGAGCATTTGTGTTTAAAAAAATATATAAATGTTGTTGTTTTTTTAAGAAAAGGATGATCGTTTTGCTAGATATGACCCTTATTCCTCGGCTGGGATCGTGTAGAGTGCTTTGAAGCTGCATTTAAACTGCAGTTTGAACCTTTAACCCATTGAACCCTGTTGAAGGCCACTATATGGAGAAAAATCGTGGAACGTTTTCCTCAAAAACCTTAATTTCTTTTCGACTGAAGAAAGAAAGACAAACATCTTGGATGACATGGGGGTGAGTAAATTATCAGTAAATTTTTATTCTGAAGTGAACAAATCTTTTAAGTTGTTATTTACTGAAAATCTTGCCATCCACCCTGGCTTATTAGGTATAAATCAATATAGATCTGAATGATATAGAATAAGGACCCAAATCTAAAGTGTCTTCCTTTAATTTCAGGTACACAATCCTTCCTGGATACATCACCAGTCTTACCTCATGCAGCCTACAGTAAGTTGCAGTTAAACCGCTGCTCCATTTCCTAAAGCACCTTTCTTTGTGTATCTAACTTTCTCACCTGTTCACAGGGTACCGTCCTTACGCCCACAGTGGACCACACCATGACCATCCAGCCCACTGCCATATTAGGGCCTCTCACACAGCAGCTCAGCCATCTAACCCTGGGCAGCACAGGCACGGTACGTCCCCCACAGATGCCCACAGAGATATAGCAGTTGTCATGAAATAGAAAATATTAGACCATTTTAATATGACTGGCAGTATATATATAAAAAAAGCTTTTTTGTTTTTATTATTAATGTCTTTTCAATTTAGTTTAGGTTTTAATTCTGAATTTTTGTTTAGTTTTAGTTTTCAAGTAAAAAATAGTTCAACCAAAAATGAAAATTCCGTCACCATTTACTCACTCTCAAGCTGTTCCAAATCTGTATGAATTTTGAATGTCAGTACCGAACAGTTGATGGACCCCATTGACTTCCATAGTACTTTTTTTCCATACTATGGAAATCAGTGGGGCCCATAAACCATTTGATCACCCATATTCTTCAAAATATCTTCTTTTTTGTTAAGCAGAAGAAAGAAATTCAAATACCCATTGTATTAAAAAAAGTATTTTACAATCAAGTCTTTTAACTCCTGCCACATGACCATGTAAATCTAGTAAATCCTAAGAATGAACAATTACAGGAATTACGCATAACCATATGAACTGGTTTTTCATCTAACTAAAATATTCCTCTAATGTGTGCTGTCTGTGATTATCACACGTTTGTCAATTTGTGTCCATCTGTCCTCAGTATATGCCTGCAAACACAGCTATGCAAGGGACCTACATACCACAATATGCCCAAGTGCCTCCTTCAGGCGTTACAGCCGAGGTACGAAACCCTTGCATTATTCCATATGTTTGAAAGCTTGAATCACTGCGATGGATTGTCAGTAATGTTGACCTTATGCCACTGCAGGAAAATAGCGTCCAACAGCAGCAGGTTGCCATAGAGACACCCACAGACCACACAACATACTCCTACCAGCATGGCAAGTGAAGAGGAGGAGGGCTACTTCCTGTTGCTTTGGAAATGTTGTGGTCTGTAATGGAAAAAGAGTGAAATCAATGTTTATCCACAAGAAAATTTGTCATGTTTTGTCTTTTTATAAGCTTCTATTCTGATTGTATGATCATTCTTTCTCACCTTTTAGTACATTCATATGAGTGATGGAGGACTTTGGATACAGAACCACCTCTCTTGACATGAAAAGAAATGGACATTGTGAAAAGGAACTAAGAAGTTTTGCTATTTTTTTTTTTTTTTCTTTTTTCTTTTTTTTCTTTGAGAAGACCAACCGATAATGAAGCTAAACCTATTTTAGTAAGTGAAAGACTTGGGTGGAGAATGCTATGACTACAAGATGTCATAAAAGTTCACAAAAAGAAAAGTAAGCTTTTTTTAACACAAAGACTCACATACATGCACGCACACACACACACACACACACTTTGAGAAATATTTTTCTGCAACTTTATTTTCTAAAACATTCTGCAAAGCCAGAATGAAACAACAGCACCATGTGTCATTTTAATTTGTTTTTATGTTTTTGTAAAATTCTTCAAAGATTTTGTTGACTGCTTTTGAACTGTCTGCTGCAAAAGGGGGAATTTTGTACATAAAAAAACAAAAACAGTTTTTGCAAAGATCTTGCTGCATTTTTCTTGAATATCGATTTAAGGAGATCTATAGGAACCTGCTGAAACCAGCAGCCAAGTCGTTTTGATAGATTTACAGAAAAATGTACTGTATGGAAGAGCGTTATAAATGCACTTACTGTTTCAAGCAAGTTTGTATCAAGTGAGACGAGACTGAATTCTGAAACCAAGACCTCATATCCCCTCACAAAAAGTCCTTTTTTCCTTCCAAAATGCTGCTTTATCTTGTAAGTTAGGTTATGCTCTGTTTAAATGTTGAGATTTATTTTTGTATTTGAAGAAAATTTTTTTAAAGAAAATTTCAAAGAGAAGCTATTTGGATGATAAACTTTTTTATGGCTTTGTTTTCATGTCAATGGTTCTGTCTTGCCTCTTCATACATACTGTATGGGTTATGTCTTTTCTTTTACGCATTGTAAGGAGTACTCCACCAACGCTGTAATGTAGGCCTGTAAATTAATTATTTTTTTTTGCCTTGGTGAGTGAGGAGTGTGTTCTTTGGGTTGTGTCCCCTGAGATATAAAAATGGCAATATAATGACAACCAAGAGTTTTTCCCTTATTAGTGGATCACACCCTCAGTTTGTTTCCTTCTGAGGTACAAGATTCTGAGGCTGAATAGTAATTGTGTTTTACATATAAATCCAAGATGCTGAAATGTACATTTAAAATTGCTGACCATGGCAATAGTTTAGTGATGTATGAAATCAAATGTAATACTATAAATCTGAATATATTAGCATAAAAGAAAGGTATATCCATTTGTAATGTAAGAGTGTGACCATTTAAATGTCTTTAATGTGCAGATAGATGTTACAATAAGGAAGAAATGATCTGTTTCATGCCGACTTTTCAAGAAATATGCAACATAATTTACGCATTTTCTGTTTGTCAGCTTCTGCCAAATTTATCCAGCAAAACTTTTTGTAACATTTATCTTTTTGCCAGTCCTATTAGGGTTGGGTAAAATTAGGTCTATTAATTTCCAGGCTAAAGGGTTAGTTCACCCAAAAATGAAATTTCTGTCATTAATTACCCTCTGACCCTCATGTCATCCAAAACCCATAAGACCTTCATTCATCTTCGGAAATTTTTTTGTTTTCTTAATTAGTGTTCTGAAGATGAATGAAGGTTCATCTTTGGAACTTGAACAATTTAAACTATTGTCATGCAGTGCAGGTGTTTACGTCTGAACGCTCAGTATTGACCAACGCTGTACACGTGAGCAGCACGATGCGTGCGTGTGATGCT
>CM074451.1:13632720-13715220 GCA_037101425.1 Elopichthys bambusa
TGCAAGCAGCAAAAAGACGCCTTTATGTGACGCACAAAGTACATGCGTCATGAGTACATGTCGTTCACCCTGCTGTATAATTGCACCAAATTACTATAAAAAAATTTTTTTTTTTTTTTAAAAAGTCACAATAGCACTTTTCACACTTGAAATAGGTAACCCTGGGTCATTCTAAACCCCTGGTAAACGGAATCCTGGGTTATCTTTCTTCACATTCACTATACCCGGGGTTGACGGTTAATCCTGGGTATTCATAAGATACCTTTTCACACTGTACATCCCTAAACCCCGGGTTAAAGTCTTTATCTGCATATTTGCGGTGTCACTGACTGGACAAACGCAGCACATGACCTGTTTAAATAAAGGCTCTAGCATAGCGCATCCTCATATTAAACATTGCTGACTGTAATATCAAGTTTTTTTCTGAGTTAACTTTTCGAACTATAAAAGGTACGAATGACGGTCTCTTCTTCACTCCAGTGGTCACGTTTTCCATCAGCAATTGACATTTTTCCTATCATACGCACAAACAACCGTTTATACATCATTTCCGTGACTGCTCAAAGCGCGTGAATATAAGGCACGCGATTGGTTGTCGTTTGCCAAGCATCTAGTTGTATCATTCTAATGCAGCATTATTTCACACTGTACAAGTTTGGCACCACAATGTGGAGTTAATACTGCAAAAGGCAGCCGGGTTTCATAACACATTACAAGCGTGAAACGCTTCTTTACCCGGGGTTAAAAGCGGCGTTTAGAACGACAATAACCCGGGGTTAACCGCAGTGTGAAAAGCCCTATTCTGATCTGTTTTCTATCATGTTCTATGCACGTTTGTGATGACATAGAATTACAAATCAAATCAAATAGTGCGACACCAAACCAATGCTGTAGGGGGCACTTGGAACAATGCACTCAATTTCGGACCATGGCAAACGTGCCCAGTGTGAAAATTCATACAGGTTTGGAACGACATGAGGGTGAGTAAATTATGACAACTTTTATTTTATGATAATTTTCAACTATCCCTTTAGGGCACTTACCTGTGTTAACTCTGGGAATTCTTGCTCCTCTTTAATAGGCTGAGGCTCTTTGATAACAGCTGCAACAGGAACCTCCTTCTCTAGAGGGACTCGAACCTTCAGCTCAACACTCACTGGGGTGGCTCTACCCTCTCCAGACAGACGCTGATGATACAAATGTGATCATGAGTGGGTTGGTCTTATAAAATGCAGGTGACGAAAGAGGGGAAACTGACTCACCTGGCGCAGGAGTTGAGAGGCCAGAGCCTCCTGCTCTTCAATCAACCTCCGTCGCTCCCGAGCTCGAGAGTCATAGAGGCTTGTTCTGAAAATACACAGCAAAGATGTCCGATATCAGAAGCTATTCACTTCCAAAAACTAAACCACTGAGACTTGTACATATTAGATAACAAGTACTCACAGTTCTTTGATCCACAGTTCAGCCTGGAAGCACGGCACACTAGAAAGAGTAACATGGGGTTATGTAAAGAAAAAAGAACCTGAGATCAAAGGTAATCTCAAAATGTTATCTTACCTCGAGCTCTCAGGCTTCTTGCCCTGTTGCTCCTTTACAAAAATGACCGAGTCTCCATCATGAGCTAAAGAAAGTGAAACAACATTAAGCCGACCTTTAAGCCCGGATAACATTACAAACATGAAAAAGAATGAAATGGGACTCACCTGATGACTGTGTGTCCTGAGAGGAGGTATCCTGAAGGGCAGCTGGTGATGGAGCTGAGGGAACAGCTGGTCTTTTAGTGCTAGGCTCAAGGTCATGGGCCCACAGCTGAGACTCTGGAATGCTAGAGGCTGCACCAGGACTGGGTAGGGCACTGGAAGCCTGACTGGACCCAGGCTGGGGGCTGGCAGGCAGACTGGATAACCCGTAGGACGAAACACCAGCACCAGAGCCTGCTGGAGAGGCACATTGAAGAAAACTTCGACTGGACGACAGGAAGCTGGAGCTGAAACAAGACCATAAGTGAGAGAACCCATCTGAAACTTTTTTTTTTTCCAGACATTGTCATCACTCCCCCTTAAAACCCATAAGAGTTTTGTTTATCTTTGAAAATATCTGTCCCTCCATTGAAAGTCCAATGCACCAAAACTTTGACACTTTAAAATGTTCATAAAGACATTGTAAACGTAATTCATATAAATAGAGTATTTTATACAGTAAAACGGAAGCTCAAACACACTTGCCTGACAAATGACAAGCAATGAGGTTTGTTCTCACATGGCAAGCAAACATGTCTGAGCTTCCACAAGAACCAAAGAGGTTTGTTCTCGTATGTCAAGCAAGCACAGTTGAGCTTCCATATTTACCACATTTGATGAGCTCTTCAAGAAAACATTTTGTACAGTAATGTGACACAGATACTTACAAATCTCGATGCGAGCGAATGCTGGAGTGAGAACTTCCATCGTGAAGGAAGGTTGACTGGCCACCGGACACCATGGCTAGGAGCTGCCTATAAACCTCCTTTTCCTCCTGACGCACAGACTAAAAAAAAAAAAAAAAACCCAAACAAACAAATAAAAACCACGATAAAACCAGTGAAAGAAAAGTCTAATAGCAATAGCAATTAATAGCAATAGTAATAGCAATTGTACGGATAAAAATTGTGATTTAAAAGGTGATTAAAAAAAAAATTAAACAAATGAAAAAAAACTACCAATATTTTTGCTAATGAAATATTTAGTTTATTAAACAAACCAGTACAATGAGTTTCTGACCTCCTGTGCTGTACAGCGGGCTCTGGTCCGGAGACGGCTTGAGCTGCCATGTGAAGGACTCTGGACCACTCGGATGGGAAATGTCTTCTCATACAGGCTGGTATAATTGGCTTTTCCTGAACTGGTCTCCACAGATGACAGCAAACTGCAATAAAAACAAACTTTCTTTCAGCTTCATAACCTTGCTAATGAAAATGGGATTTAATATTTCAGGTGACTATTTTAAATTCAAACATTTCTTATAGTTTTTTTTTTTTTTTTTTTTTTAAGCTAAGATGACCTGTGTGGTCGGTGGTACAGGGACCTGCCCAAGCGGGGAGAAGGGGATGGTTTTGGCGAGGAGGCAGCAGGTAAATTAACTGAGTGTCCGTTAGCTTTATGCGTCTCGTGGTGTGAATGGTCCATACAAACTTGTCTTCTGCTAATTTTTGATATGATCACAGACTGCTCCATCCTTAAGGAGTCTGTCAAAACAAAACAAAAAAACAAAAGATTGTATATCAGTATATGTAATATGCAGAGAAAAAAACACAACCTAAATGCAGAAAGAGAGAAACAAATATATACTCTTACCAGATTTTGTGACTGTCTTCCACTCAACTGAACTAGATGGAGCAACAAATGTATTAGATGATGGAGCCTCAAATATATCATGTGACCGATCCCCAAACTTTAAGAAAAAAACAGAAGTAAACATTATTAAAATACAGTATCTCAAAGAAGTGAGTACACCCCTCACGTTTTTGTAAATATTTTATTAAATCTTTTCATGTGACATGTAAAGTAGTGAGTGTACAGCTTGTATAACAGTGTAAATTTGCTGTCCTCTCAAAATAACAAAAGTGAGTACACCCCTAAGTGAAAATGTCCAAATTGGGCCCAAAGTGTCAATATTTTGTGTGGCCACCATTATTTTCCAGCACTGCCTTAACCCTCTTGTGCATGGAGTTCACCAGAGCTTCACAGGTTGATACTGCAGTCCTCTTCCACTGACGACATCACAGAGCTGGTGGATGTTAGAGACCTTGCACTCCTCCACCTTTCGTTTGAGGATGCCCCACAGATGCTCAATATGGTTTTGGTACCCTCAGTTTCTTTAGCAAGGCAGGTGTGTTTGGGGTCGTTATCATGTTGGAATACTGCCCTGCGGCCCAGTCTCCGAAGGGAGGGGATCATGCTCTGCTTCAGTATGTCACAGTTCATGTTGGCATTCATGGTTCCCTCAATGAACTGCAGCTCTGCAGTGCCAGCAGCACTCATGCAGCCCCAGACTATGACACTCCCACCACCATGCTTGACTGTAGGCAAGACACACTTGTCTTTGTACTCCTCACGTGGTTGCCGCGACACACGCTTGACACCATCTGAACCAAATGAGTTTATCTTGGTCTCATCAGACCACAGGACATGGTTCCAGTAATCCATGTCCTTAGTCTGCTTGTCTTCAGCAAACTGTTTGCGGGCTTTCTTGTGCATCATCTTCCTTCTGGGACGACAGCCATGCAGACCAATTTGAAGCAGTGTGCTGCGTATGGTCTGAGCACTGAAAGGCTGACACCCCACCCCTTCAACCTCTGCAGCAATGCTGGCAGCACTCACATGTCTATTTCCTGGATATGACGCTGAGAATGTGCACTCAACTTCTTTGGTCGACCATGGTGAGGCAAATTTACACTGTTATACAAGCTGTACACTCACTACTTTACATTGTAGCAAAGTGTCATTTCTTCAGTGTTGTCACATGAAAAGGTATAATAAGATATTTACAAAAATGTAAGGGGAGTATTCACTTCTGTGAGATACTGTATATAGTATAAACAAAATGCATTAGAGAGCACAACAGCTGTTGGTCTTCTGTTATACCTAAACAAGGATATCACAAACAAAAAACCAACTGAGATCTTGATGAGCAAACAAGTACCGTGTTTTCTGCCCACAAAGATGCTGATGCAGCAGAATTGTCTGCAGGTTCTGATGGTATTCCTGTTTGAGGGGGACCCAGTGATGCCGGCAGCATGTTCCTAGAGTTAGGTGTGACACTGTTTTTCACCCAAAACGCAACACTCGAACCATGGGTCTTCACTCCTTCGGCTGCAT
Organism: Elopichthys bambusa; assembly: GCA_037101425.1. Classification (NCBI taxonomy): domain Eukaryota; kingdom Metazoa; phylum Chordata; class Actinopteri; order Cypriniformes; family Xenocyprididae; genus Elopichthys; species Elopichthys bambusa. Next base: position 13,637,577 of record CM074451.1, read on the forward strand.
TTTTCACCGTATCCATAAAGTCTCCTAAAAACAAGCAAAAAAAAGTTCTTGGGATTAACTTATAACTCAGTTTTGTATCATGTACTCAGAATAGTGTTACTTTAGTTACCCATTCTGAATTTCTTCACCACCCTCTCCTCCTCCTGATCAACTGCATCTCCATCATCCAAACTATACAGAAGTAGTATCAGAATGTATTTTATTAAAATAAATGTAATACATATTAAAAATATATCAAATTATTATTAATATTTATACAAAAATAAAATATACACGTTAATAATTAACCAAAACAAAAAATACAATATCATAACAGTTATTTTATCATTATAAACTCGTTTTATTGAAACAACAAACGTACACATTTTCGGTAGAACACTATGTATACATATATTCAAACAAACTATTACAAAGAGAAAGAAAAAAAACAACTAAAAAATAAATCGTTTTTCAGGTGCTCCTGAAGCGCACGCGTTTCTGACGTCATCCTATCAGAACAGTTGGCGCTTTAATGACCGAACCAAAACATTCTAACTTATGGCTCCGAAACAAACATTTAAAGCCTAAACTTTTAGTGCAAGACCAAACGACAATTAAAATTACAATTCGTCTTTCACACGTAAACAAATATCTTACAATTCTTTGCACATCACTTGCCTGTCTATTGGTCTTTTTCTCCGTAATGTCCCGTCTTGATCCACTCTCACTGAACCGGCATGAATAGTACCAGCTGGAGCTCCGTTTCGCAGACTGGCGATGCCGGTTCCGATCCATTCATAGAACTTATTAAACATGATGAAAGCCTGAAAGCCTTTATTTTAGCGGGATAAGTCCTCAGGGCTGTCAGCGCAGTCCCAAACGCGGGCTCCCTCTGCCCTTCATCCGCACGCCACTGCTAACCAGCTTTGTTAGATTAAAAGTAACTGAATCCTTCACTTGAACACGAATAAACCAGTCCAGATAAACCCACAACGCTGATCGTTAGCTCAACCAGCTAACCAACTGCTAACGCGCGAGAAGCCAGCCCAGTAATAATTATATCTGTGGTTAAGCAAGGTCTAACGAGTTACCCGTGTGTTAGTATCTGTTGTGGGTATTTTTCCCTAACTGACTCGAATTTCTCAGAAACCGTAAGAGATACTGTGAATGAGATATTGAGTACACAAAGTTGCATTAACGCCTCCCGCTTCTTCCTTATTTAAAAGCAGAACATGGCCGAAGCCCACATGTTAAAACCCCGTATTCCCATTGGATGAGCGGAGCGGAAAAGCGTCATCAGTGCGCAGTGTTTTGAAAGAGGAATGGTTGGATCAAATGCAGTGTCTCACACGCTCTTACTTCAAATACCCTTTTGTAGTGGTGGGGATTAATTATTTTTAGTGACTCGAAATTTTTGAATTATTTAATGATTCATTCAGTGTCTCTTTCTCCAGGTTACTTACATCGTTATTCCAGTAGGTGGCGATAAACAAATCGTTTATTTCATGAGCATTGAATCATTTACTCAGTCTTTTTATATTAAAATTTGATGTGAATGAGATTTCAAGACCCCTCACAACACATGAGATATGTAAGCTTGCTCCTTTTTTAACGTGAGAGCATTGTTGTTGACCTATAATAGGTTATTACTAATGACAACACACCTATACACATATGAGGGATTTGGAACTTTATTTGTTTTCAGACAAAAAAAAAAAAAAAACAGGAACTTTTACATTTATTTACTCTGATAAACCTTTTCTTTTTTTTTTATACAATATACATCTCTACTGTAAAGACCACAAACATGAAAAATTATATGTAGCACTGCATTCTGTTTAAACGCAGCTACAGTGATTTTGCACTCTTTGTGAACACTGTGAATCAATGTACACATCCAAAGTCATTCAAAATAATTCATTTTCTTCAAAAATAGATATACACTATGATAATACATTAAAATTCTGTGTAATGAATGAATTAATAATACATATAGGGCTAAATAAAATAAATAATGCTCAACAAAGCACATCTCAAACAAGTCAATGACTTTAAAATGGCAGTGAAAATTGCCCAATGAAAAATTCATAACATATAAAAATAAGTTTTTTGCAAATTAAATCAGTAATGTTCATTCGATTCATACATGCACTCCCCAAATCCAGCCAGCCGTTCAAAAACCTTGTTAAATATTCACCTCCGTATATAATTTCTTGGAATGATTTATTAAAATGTCCTCATGCTGTGATATCACATTATGAAACTTCGTACTCAAAGTCATACACAAAGAGGGAATAGATGGATAAATACACACCTCAATGTGATGCTCATATCTGAGTCTGACCAAATATTACATGCACTTTCACTGCTAATGACATCATATAGGTTTCACAAATGTATTTAATATTTTCTATTTTGTTTTCTATGGCACCGTGTGTAAAACTAGATGGATGTTGTTAAAGTTTTACCAGTGTACATATGTTATGTATATCCTTTCTGCTACAGGATAAACACATGACACATGGTAATATCTGAGGAGAGGAAACTAAACAGCGTGCACTGAATATTCACATCATGCTGGAGAGGACAGGATCACTCAGACCAGGGGGACAAAAGACACTCAGGAGAGCCATAAGAGCTTCAGGTTAAACAGCACTTTCACTGCCGTTCAGGAGTACCAAACAACTGGAGAAAGAAAGAGAAGATGTAAACAATGTCCAGGTATATGCTGAGGGTGGCAAAGATGTATTCCTCAGGACTTATGGTGTATCGCTTGCTTCCCATCAGCATCTGTGTGTCAAATGCCAGGAACTAAAAGACAAAAGGATGAAAATAATTAGATGACAATAATTAGCAACAAACACTAGAGATAACGCTGCATGCGGTCTGGTTTATTTTGCAATAATGATATGCTGACTGTACATTATCATGCTTTTTACATGGCTACTCACCAAAATGCATGAACATTTATTATTGATATCTGATATTTAATATCTGAGTTTAAATTATTTTATAATTATGTACCATGCAAAACAGTATTGCTCCCAAGACAGCATACACGACGTGCAACCATGGAACCTGTAGGAGAGAAAAGAGACTTTGTCAAAGTACATTCTCATTTCTGTGAATATTAAAGTCCTGCTGAGATATAATAAATCTACCACTCAATCAATCATCAGTACTTACATATCCAAAGGGCAGGATGAATGCCAGGGCAAGTCCACAAATAAACACTACTGTGCAGAAGACCACCAGCACACCTTGGTATGAAGTAATATCAATCTGTAAAATGACAAACATTTGTATGATCTAAATAAATATATTCCAGATTACATTTTAAAATCACTGCATTCAAGAAAATATGTGTTGCTTCAAAAATACTAACCTTGGTTTGGAAGCTAAAGATTGTAATTGCAAGACAGACCAAGATGGTAATACCCAGGCAGATGATGACAGATGAAGTATTGTAGTAGCTAGAGAGATACAGCCAGAGGGGGAATATTTCAATAAGAAATAGGCCTATAAAAGACATGACATCTTGATACATGCAAAAAGATTTCACTTTCATTCATTTTTTTTTTTTATACATGCAGTAACAACATATTGTAAAAGTAGGACAAGAAGGACAAAGAGGTAATGTGAATATGCAACCATGAATGCAGGCCACACTTGAGCTTTGTTATTATGTAAAAAAAGACATGATATACAAATAACTTGAAACTGTACCTGGACAACGTTCCTGTCATGTAAGAAAGAGACAGAGTCTAGAGCAGGAGAAGAAAGAGTACACGTTTAAATGTGACAACAGGCTTGTTCTTGAGAAATACTAGTACTTTTAGTCCAGCACTAGCACTGACTAGTAGATATGTACTAGTCTGATGTATCTGGGATGACCAAAGACTTGTTATTACGGTTGTTCTGTTTGTTTTAATACTCACAAAGATTGTGAGCAGAATCAGATTCCATGGGAACTGCCTCCTGTAAGTAAAAAAGATAAGGGTAGAAATACATGAGAATGTTGAATGGAAATTAATTATGATATGATGTAATATTATATTTTACATTACTGATATGCATCTGTCTAGACTATAAATACACTCACCGGGGTCCACGGCAGCAGGACAGGGTCAGATATGTGACAAAAAATACTGCACTATTGAGAGAAAAAGACAATCAAGCCATTATACATAGTGGATAACAACACATAAAGCACACATACTAACTTACACTAGTACTAATTTACTGTATTTAAAGGATTATTTCACTTTAAATTGAAAAGTACCCGAAGATTTACTCACCCTCAAGCCATCCTAGGTGTATATGACTTTCTTCTTTCTGATGAACACAATCTGAGTTATATTAATAAATATCCTGACCCATCCGAGCTTTATAATAGCAGGGGACGGGATCAACGAGTACGAAGCTCGAGAAAGTGCATCCATCCATCATAAAAATACTCCACACGGCTCTGGGGGATAAATAAAGGCCTTCTGAAGTGAAGCGATGCGTTTGTGTAAGAAAAATATGCATATTTATCAAGTTATAAATATTCCGCCAGACCGCATTCCGTATTCAACTTACGAAAAAAGCGTAACTGACACATCGTCTTTTCGTAAGTTGAATAGGGAAGGCGTAGGACATATAGTAAGCGTTTTGAACCACGAGAGTTTTACACTTCATAAGTTGAATGCGGAAGGCGGTCTGGCGGAAGCTAGATATTTTTCTTACACAAACGCATCGCTTCACTCCAGAAGGCCTTTATTAACCTCCCAGAGCCGTGTGGAGTATGTTTATGATGGATGGATACACTTTCTTGAGCTCCATAGTCGTTGGTCCCGTTCACTGCCATTATAAAGCTCGGTTGGGTCAGGATATTTATTAATATAACTCAGATTGTGTTCATCAGAAAGAAGAAAGTCATATACACCTAGGATGGCTTGAGGGTGAGTAAATCTTGGGGTAAATTTCATTTTAAAGTGTACTAATTCTTTAAAGCTGTCTAAATTCCAACAGAATTTTAATATTTACATTTCAAAACATCAACCTTAAAGTGAGGACTTTTACTTACTATGATGCCCAGTACCAGCCAGGGTTGGTATGAATGTAATCTTTCACGGGTTTACTAAAAGATACACAAGACATATTTGTTAATCAAGCTTAAAAAAAAGAACAATGCATTATGAAAGTTTTAGCACACACACTCACCAGAAAACGAAAAGAGCAACAAAGGCAAATGTGACAGAAAGCTGGAGCATCAGGATGGTGTACACCTACAGGAAATATTGTTCCATTATTCACTTCATATCATTCACAGCAGATCAGGATTACTAAACAGAAGGCAATGATACCTTGCGGATGAATATCCTCCTGATCCTTCGGTCATCCCAGCTGAATTCTGTGAGCATCTCACCATCTTCGGGATAAGCTCCACTATAACAAGGGCTGCCACCTTCCAACAACAAAAAGAAATCTTAACAGGTATTCTTGAAAACATCCACAGTGACTGTCATGGGTGTTGACGTGGTACCAATGCCATTGCTGTTCCCAAAGTATAGTAGTGTATAGTTACCAAAATGCATTAGCATTCAATTAATTAATCTAATAATTAGTGCAGATCAGTTTAATTTACTAAGGAAAAAAGTAACATTACCAGCAGTTGCCTCATGATAACTTGGAGGATCTGAGGTCACCGGCTGAACATCCAAGCCATTGTCTGACTTGTTTGTTGCTACTGAAAGCTGTAAACATATTAAAGTTTATTTGTTATTCTTTATATGCACTCTGTGGCAATCTATTATTTTTTCATTAAACAATTATAGATAGATAAGTAGGTATTGTTACAGAAGCTGGTTTTCATTCGTTACATTATTCATCTGTCAGGACAATATTTTTAACCATATGGCTACACTGTGCATCTATTGGTAAATCACTGTACATAATGCCATCCAAAAGTATGCACTACAGTAACTGAGAATGGAGAGACTGTGTAATTTATACAGCCATTACTTATCAATGAACGATTCACTGTAATAGGAGAGTTTACTGCTGGTAAATGACATCACAAGCCACCTTAAAAGACGCTTTTTACCTTAAAGGGATAGTTCACCCAAAAATGAAAATTCTGTCATCATTTACTCACTCTCAAGTAGTTCCAAACCTATATGATTTTCTTTGTTCTGCTGAACACAAAGGAAGATATTTGGAAGAATGTTTGTAAACAAACAGATCTCGACTCCCATTGACTACCATTGTATTTATTTTTCTTACTATGGTAGTCAATGGAGGGAGAGATCTGTTTGGTTATTGACATTCTTCCAAATATCTACCTTTGAGTCTTTATATTTCCTACTATGGTAGTCAATGGGGGGAGAGATCTGTTTGGTTAATGACATTCTTCCAAATATCTTCCTTTCTTTATAGCAGAACAAAGAAAGGTTTGGAACTACTTGAGGTCGAGTAAATGATGACAGAATTTTCATTTTTTGGGTGAACTATCCCTTTAATGGCAACTGAGAAAAACCTTGTTCACAGAAAATAAAAAGATCCCTTGTAGATGTAGTTGAAACTATAGAAATTAAAATCATATCTGTTCAATCAGGAAAACACGTGAAAATAAATGTCTTGCAAAAACATTATTTTCTAATTCTACCTTTGTATCTTGCTCATGCACAGTTGTAAAACATTATGATATAACAGCATTTTAAGAAATGAAAAAACACTCCTAAAGCAAAAATATCAAAATGTAGCACTATAGAACAGATAGAATAGAATAAATCAGTTAAAAAACATAAGGCACAAATCCAAAACATGACAAAGCTACTTTCAGCGTCACTGGACCATCATTTAAACAGAGACAAAACCAGAACAGTGCAGACAGACTAGCACATAAAAGAATATTCAGTCATCCAGACCACTACGAATTCAAAGAAAAGGAAAACTCCTTGTTTTTGGTTAATGGTCAGAAATTACACATAAATATAAATGATAAAATCTTAAAAAACATAGTAAAGAATAAAAATGCTTACCTTTCCCTGGGTCATGGTCACAGCTTTGAATCTGATTTAGCCTACTTTAAAAAGTCTTTATGTGTTTTTAGAGCTTTAGCCTGTACTCTCTGCACCTGTCTGGGATGCTGCACGCAGATAGTGACGATGCTGTAATAACCCGCAGTTCTATGAGCAAACCCCCCCTCCCTTACTCTAAAAGGCACATTCTAGCAACATCCAGGTTTTAAAGCACCAATGACAGAGGCTTGGACTGTACCAATCATGATGGCAGAAAAGGGGGGCAGCATTTCTCCTATGACATGCACTATTACTGTGCATCATCAATCCTGCAACATTTGTCCAGAAACATCCAGAATTTTTCCACAGCACCAAAACAGGTAAGTGTAAGAGGAATAGAGGATGATGTGTGATAATTCATTCAGTTTAGACTTACCTTGTAACAAAATAAAAGAAATAAAATGCACAACAAAATAAAAAGTTTACTAGAAGTTCTCAATCCAAATATATTTATTTATTCAAACATCATATTGAATTAAATAAAAGTGATATGTTGTTACACTAACAAGATGTCCATGTCATTACATCAGTTGAAATGGGTACAGTACAATAACTCAGCACAATAATAACATGTTCGGTTTGCTTTCTTTGAAATACTGATATTACAAAAAGCATTATTGCAATGATGATCACCAAAATGTTTTAACTGACAAGCATGAAATGACTAATGGATGTGCCCTCCATAACCAGCATGTCCCATCATTTGTATTTTAAAAAATTTGCATTGTTCCTCAAACCTGCAAAAAATACTTATAACCAGATAAATATTAATTTAAATGAATCACTCAAACAACAATCCAGTCCCCAGACATTCTTACAATATGCCAAACAGTACATTTTAGATTGTTTTTGGTTTCCAAGAACAGACAGTGTCTATTTTTCTGTAATAAACTGATCAGATTTTTAACATTCTGGAGGAATGACAACAACTGCGAATGATGACTCTAACAATGGCACATCTGAACGAAAACAGCTTGGCCTTCAAGCAGCTAGAACACATAAAATGGTCCTATTAAACACAATGCAAGAATATAACAAATGTATTGCGCTGGAATTCTCTGACCTCCAAATTAATCAATAAATAGTGTTAAACTACTGTTAAAAGGCAGCTCAGCTTATGATTACAGGTTAATTACAGAATGTAGCAGCAGACTAATGTATAAGCTGAATTTACTGTCAAGTTTATTATTCCAGCTCTGTATAAAGCCACAAAACTTTTGAAGGCAACAATAAGGTTCAGATGGGACTTCTCAGATTACGGATTGTCATTTTAGGAACACCAGCTGCCTTCTGCCCCACATGGACGGCTAACCTATCATACATCTCACAAAACAAACAGTGCAGATATGTGAAGCTTGTTGTAGTGCACTTGTAACCATTTGGTTCTCATACTAAGCATGTTGTTTCTGCTGTGGAGGGAGACCTGGAGAAAAGCAAAATGGGTACCAAACAACATAGGTCATGTACCACCCTAATATCCCGCACAAGGTCCCTAGAATCTTGTCAATAAGATCATGGAAATACACAGAAGTGCATCCAAACATCCATATCCAGATGGCCACAATTGCATTAAGTGCTATATACAGAAAATCAAGAGGAGCTTTTCTGTAAACATCAGTTAAGTGTAACATGGGCACCATTTCCTCCACAATCACAAGAGAAGAGTATGCCAAGATGAAGGAGTGTCCTGATATGTCAAATCCATCCCAGATGAATCCAGCCTTCTTGCATGCAGTCTTTGTGGTAATGTCACCATGGATGACTTGCATGTTGTCTAACTCATAACATGAACCTGTAATGTTTTCAATGTAGAAAAAAGTCTCAGTGCAGGTGTACCAAATAAGGGTTGCTACCAGTAGTGATGTAAGCCGCCTCAACACAAATGTGTGGTTTTTGTTGTAGGAGTTGGAGTAAATGATGAAGGGCAGAAGCAAAACAATGGTCCATCCCCAAGAAATTTTCACAAAATATCTGAAAGTAAAAAAAGTTGAAATGACTTTGAGCCAAACATCAATGTCATAGTAAGTTGTCAATGCCATGCGTTGCTTTTATTATTGTATATATTGCTTTATATTGCATATTATTATTATTTTCTAAAAACGAACACATTTCTAGTAAAATAATTTAGTTTTACTGTGTTTCAATCAGTTCTAGCTAGGTAAGGTAGCTACCATAGACTTGTACTCACAGATTTAAAATATTTCTACTGCTACTGAAGTAGCTCTCCGGCACGAGGTCCATCATTTTCAAAAGCGATCCTGTTAACGAAATACAAAAAAACAAGTGCGGTAAATAAGTACGGGTACATGGCTGTCTCCAGAAACAAGCCAAACTGTTCACTAAGCTGCATACAGCAGCCATGTTTTTCTATGTGCTATGCGTATTTGAATGCGGAAACAGAAACCATACTACGAATCCTACTATGGTTGACGGTGACGGGCTGCTGATTAATATTCATGAGCAAGCGTTCGCCATTGGAAAATGGCTACTGAGGTACGTCACCATAACCTAATTAATATCAAAGTGTCAGACCTAGTCAGACGTCCGCCATAGGAAGGTTACAAACACGTCAGCGCTACTTGATTAATATGCATTAGCGAAATCTTCGCCCCAGTAGTTGTTGTAATTTCGCAAACTGGAATCGGACGATTTGCTCAGTGTGCCGTCATTATAATAAAAAATAATAATAATCACGAACTCACAGTAGCCTACTGACAGAATTAAAATCTTTCCTCATCGTATGAGATAAGAACACCTGAACAGACGTTGTTTAAATGTGTTTAAACGTTGTTTGACTAATATAGCTATTTTAAAGCATGACAAAATATATTAGGCCTACATAAAATCTTTATCACCTAGTAGTTTCACTCTTTGAAGATAATGTATATTTCAAGAGTTTTTTTTTTAAACATAGGTTTTTACTGTCCAATAGGTGGCACTATAATATAGTCACGAAAAACCTTGAGACTCTTAAAAATGGTCACCAAAAAAGTATCATATTATCCCATCTGCTTAGTTTTTATCGCACATTGTAGTGTCGATACACATTTGTTAAAGACCACTGTTTTCACCTAAATTCACCAAACCTGAAGATACATTTGAGAGAACAGATAATGTTCAATGTACAATAATTCATTAAAATAATAATAAAAAGAATTTTATTTTTGGTATGATTTATAAATTTAGGCAACTTGGAAAATTCCACAGCCCTTGTTCTTTATTGGCAAGACTGTATTTATTCAGAGGCAAAAGTTTCCAAGCATGTGTGCCACTTGGCTATGTTGTCTCTCCATTCTGCTTCCACACATTGTGCCAGACAGAGCAGTCTGACAGGACGTGAAATAATGGTGTTTTAAAAGTGATTGCCATGGATTTAAAAATCATCTGTAAATCTCTGACAGGTGCATTTGGACTCTTATTTTAATAACTAAATCCAGTTTGGACACTACCTGAATGCAGTCAGGAATCACCAAAAGAGGAAACCTAATATGATTTTGATGAACTGGAGGTCATCTTAGAAACATCTGTTAGCTGAACAGACCTAAACACAGATGTTTCAGACACTAAACAAAGACCTTTCACAGGAGAATTCTCTTTATTTTTAGCCTATATTCATTTTAGATGCATTTTTACATAAATATCAAATACCAGCCTGCTGAATATCTTATTTAAACATAAAAACTTGTAAATATACAGTTTTACACCCTAAATTAAAATAATTTCACGAGATTTCATTTATTTGCATATTTTTTTATTATTATTTTTCTAAGTGTCTAGACAAGATGATGTCATATTAGAGGAAGTGGGACTGTTTCTAGCCTGATTGTCTAGAGGTGTTTCACCCAGGCTTGACCCACTTCATACTGTCTCACAGAAGGGGGCCTCAATGAGTTATGGCTTTGTCTCTTCCTCAGAGCATTCCTGACAGTAAATCTGAAATGTTACAGCTTGACATCAAGAGTGCTTCATAAAATGGACCTTTACAGATCCCCACATATATGGGAGAAATATAATTAAGATATGGGCTAAAAAGTCAAACAAACTCTTAAAAGGGATAGTACAATCAAAAATGAAAATTATTTACTCACCCTCATGTCGTTCCAAACATGACTTTCTTTTCATCTGTGCAACACAATAGAAGTCAATTTTAATCATTTTTTCCCCCCTTTCCATCCAATGAAAATCAGTGTCCAGTGTTGTTTTGGACCCCTTTGATTTGCATTGTATGGACAAATACATTCTTCATAATATCTTATTTTGTGCTCCATAAAGAAATAAAGTAAATTATGATTACAGAATTTTCATTTTTGTGACTATTATCGATCTGAGGATGAAATAATTTGATCTATAACTGAACTATAGTTTTTTTTTTTTTTTTTTAAATATTCAGTCAAATGAATTATTCATGTTAATTTAATTTTGTCAATATTATTTGTTTACAGGTTGTAGGCCTACATGTCATATAATTTTATGCTATGATTGTTTTTTTATTAAATGCAGACTTTCCAGTAGCTAAACAAGTAAATGGTGCTAGTAGCATATTTTCTTTTGTGTTTCATAGAAGAAATAAAAGTAAATTATGACAAAATTTAAATTTTGGGGTAAACTATCCCCTTTTAATAATTTGAGGACAAAATAATTTGATTAACTGAATTACAGTTTTAATCAGTTGAATAATTTGCTTATTCACGTGAATTTACTGATTATATTTTCCGTTTATCAATGTTATTTGTTCACAGATTTTACATTGGTAATATTTTTTCTGCCATGATTGTTAATACTTTTTTAATTAAATGCAGGCTTTCCAGTAGTTAAACTGCTAGCAAATGGTGCTATGGCAACTCGGGGGTCATGGGTTGGAAGAAAAAAATAGAAAATAGTTTCAATCCACCTTTGTCAGTCAAATTGTGTCAATATAAAGTTTATATCTGCATTTGAATAGTTAGTTTCACTGCTGTAAAGGTGTAACTGCTAAATCAATGTGTAATGAGAATGTGTTTAATTCCAGTAACCGGTGGTCAGAACAGACCCATTGTCTCTGTTCTCTTCAAAACTATCCATCACCATGAACAGCTACATCACTTAGTAAATTTGTTTTCAGGGCTGCCAAAACAAAGTTTGGACTGCTGACATGAGAAATGGAGCAGCAGCAGGGAATGGGAAGCCCTGGATTTATTCTAAATGACGTGATTCATACAAAGAAAGACCCGACTGTCCTTTTCATTGCTGTGGAGGAGATAATGGCACAGCTGTGCACCTTTTTAAGTCACTTTTTCTCTCTCTTTCATTCCCACAATGCACAAGGATCCCTCAGCATTATGCAGATGAGAAGCATGAATGAGGTGCAGTCAAGGTAACATTATGCAAATGATTTCTAAGCTATAGCTAGTGCTTGTACATGCAGTGATTCATTTGATATTTCTGCTCAACATTCATCACCTCCTTTGATGTGTGATGACAGCACTATTAAGTATGTGACAAAATTGACAGAGATGTGCCTGTGGCTATTTTTAAATGCTCCACTCCACAAGGACTCATTGTAGCTTAGAGTTCTGTATACGTCATATTAGCACATGAAGCTGTCAAACATTTGACCCGGAGAAGAACGTTTACATATGCGTCTCGTCAATGGAATGACTAAACTTGTGCATTTTGTCTACAAAGACAAAACCATAAGGTTGCAACATTGTGTATGTTAAGAAGTGACATCATATGTTTGTCCAGAGAACAAGTTACGGCTCTCTTGCCTATATAGTAGACCAACAGAAAGTCTTCCAAATAGGCCTCGAGTTGAACCTTGACCCCGCCGACCGTGGCAGTTTGAGGATGACTGCTAACTTTAAAAGTTTCCGTTGAAGGCGCTAAGCCTTAACTATACAGGTACATGCTGAATAAAAAGCTAAAGTAAAGGCTTTATTTCTTTATTATATTTTGATTTTCACTATATTTTGCTTATAATGCTGTACTAAATTCATCACTTACATTAGCTGTGAGCCCCAAAAAACAAACTGGAATTCTAAAGCATTCTCATGTAAAGGTGTTATTATCTTTCTGTTCTATTACTTTTGACTTTATTAGTAAGAACGAATGGGTTGTGATAGATTAAAAGTGGCAAAAAGCAAATAAGAGCAAATGATAGGCACAAACGCTGAATGGAAGACAATCATTTTTAGATTCTCAGGCAGTGACGTTTGTCACGAGTGAGCATTTCAAAATGTGTCAATAGTGCTGTAGTTTTTGATGGATTTATTGCTTAAATCATTTCTTTACATATTGTATTTATGTCATTTGGGTGTTTTCATTGTGGCTGTATTTATGGTAGTGTATTAAATGGGAAATTATTAATTGGAAATAAAGTTGGTGTCTTTCCAACATCTTTCCAAAAAAATATTTGTCTTTTTTGCATCTCCTTGCATTTTTCTGTGTCTGTAAATTTTACAGACATGCCCTTAGCTCCAGACGTCTAACATTTCACAGCAGTGGACACATGTCGTAACAATTAACCAATGATCTTTAGTAATGTAGTAATGCGTAACAATCTTTGGTGAAACAATTGATCTCCCACTATATTGATATTGCATTGACTTTTAGTTTCTGCTCAGGATGAGGTGAATATTCTGCATAGGCTAATTTCCACAAAGTCGGAATCTGTAACTCGATGTTCTCGATGACCCTGATCAGTAATTGTGACAGTCGAAGTTGTGCAGTGTATATTGGCACTGCCCAGAGACTAGAGATATTACACATGGCATGTCCTTCCTGGAAACCTAGACAGCTGGAACAATGTGCTGACTTGGCTATGACTTGGAAAAAAACGTTGGACTTTAATTCATAGAACAACTCCTTCCCTTTTATAAAATCCTTGCCTGTGCTTATTCAACTTATTTTATTGAAACATTTTGCCAGGATGGCTGAGTGCAGCTCCAACCAAAGCTAACAAAAAAATCACAAATGTCCAATATAAGCGAGGAACAGAAAATGATGATTTAAAGGAACAAGAGTCAAACGTAGCCACTATAAACAAGCATTGTAAAAACACATTTGTCTTTAAATATTACTGTGCATGTGCTGTATGCTGTTTTGTAGTTACTATATAGCCAGTATATGCAAATCAAAGGATGCTATATTGATGTGAAATCAGAGGTGAAAGTTTCCCAAAAAGCTGTTAAAAAAAACATTTGAAAATCACAAAGGTAATGGAAAGGAAGAGCTATGACTGTTGAAAAGTCATCAATCTTAAAATCCCGCTGGAGAGCATGGCTGTTTGGAGCTTCCATACTGAGTGTGTGCTGAAAAAGCAAAGCCTTCCATTAAATTGTTTCCTGAACCTTGGGAACATCCCTGTGGGGGAAGAAAAAGAGACAAGGGCTTTTCTTTTACGTCAAATGGCCTTAGAGAGTTGGCCCAGTTAAAGTTCGCTGCCACACATGTCAAAGACGTTGTTTGCAAAGGCCAGAGTTTAAGTGGAGATCTTTTCAGCTGCGCTTCTCCAGGCTGTGCTAAAGTGCTGGAATCACTCCTGAAGTTATGTGCTGTGAAGACCGCTGAGGACCCCCGCTCTCTTCAGACTGCAGGAATACATTCATAAGTATATGCTGCAATTTTCTCTTAAATAGCCATTATGTATTCACCTTTTTATGATTAGATTAAAAAAGTAAAGCAGTTTATTGAAAGATATTTGTTGTTGAGATGGTCATGAATATAATACCTTCAAAGACTAGTGAGGGCATTTGTGTGTAAAGTTCATCAGTTTGTTTAAACCCTGAGTTTTTGCATTGTAACCCTATGATTTGCTCTGTCAACCATGTCACTTTGATAAGAATATATATTATAGATATATATGTAGTGTGTGTGTGTGTGTGTATATATATATATATATATATTAACTTATTTTATAATAATTATATAATGTATATATTATAAAAGTTATTTGTACAACTTTTTAGCAAGATATAAAATAACATCTGTATTAGGCTATAACTAACAAAGAAAATTGTAGGGTTAGATTATATAACTAACTATAGGCCTATATGCAATTTTTGGGTGGACTATAAATTTTACACAGCAAGTTATCTTCTAATTATATCACTATGTTGACATGTTTATCTGTTACTATGGTTCTCAAACCTGTCCTGGAGTACCCCAGCCCTGCAAGTTTTGTATGTGTCCCTATCTGACACACCAATTTCTGGTTTTACAGTCTATAGACTACGTGCACTTGAATAAGGACTGTACGTTCCTGGGCTTTAGTGTTATTTTGCTGGCTAATACAGTGAGAGATTGTTGACATTGTATTCTCTTTCCACAAATAAAGCACCTGTAGCCAACCAGACAGAAGGCAGAGAGATGAATTTGGCCTGCGCTCAGCTGTTCTTCGCTGCCGCCTTGTGGACACTGCCGTGCATGACCGCAGCAGTCGCGATGAGCGGGGCAACAGAGCTGCTTCATCTCCATGAGGTTTCCATGGAGGCTGTATTGAGAAACAGCAGCGACACCAGCGCACCTCGAGCGCGGCGGAAACGCTTCATCTCCAGCAAAGATATGACGGCATTACTGGACTATCACAACCGCGTGCGCTCACAGGTCTTTCCACCTGCAGCAAATATGGAATATATGGTAGGGCATTTTTTTTTATTTTTTTTTTTTTACATTATTAATGTTTTAGGTTTAACAAACATGCAACATAAAAAAATATTTTTCTTAATGCATCATTTCAAGACAAGCTGGACGCTCTTTTCCATGCAATGTAGTCATCGTGACTGAAAGTGTTTACTCCAAAAAGAACTCAAACTCACCATAAATGTATCACAAAATTGATCAAATATATATTACATATTTAAAAATCATCAAGTTAAAAGGTTAATTCACCAAAAAATGAAAATAATGTTATTTATTACTCACCCTCATGCCGTTCCACACCCGTAAGACCTTCGTTTATCTTCGGAACGCAAATTAAGATATTTTTTTGTTGAAATCCGATGGCTCAGTGAGGCCTGCATAGCCAGCAATGACATTTCCTCTCTCAAGATCCATTAATGTACTAAAAACATATTTAAATCAGTTCATGTGAGTACAGTGGTTCAATATTAATATTATAAAGCGACGAGAATATTTTTGGTGCGCCTTCATGAAGCTTCGGAGCGTTATGAATCAGCGGTTCGGAGCGCCAAAGTCACGTGATTTCAGCAGTTTGGCGGTTTGACACGCGATCCGAACCGCTGATTCAACACGCTGATTCATAACGCTCCGAAGCTTCATGAAGCAGTGTTTTGAAACCGGCCATCACTATATAAGTCGTAATTTTGGTTTTTTTGGCACACCAAAAATATTCTTGTTGCTTTATAATATTAATATTGAACCACTGTACTCACATGAACTGATTTAAATATGTTTTTAGTACATTAATGGATCTTGATAGAGGAAATGCCATTGCTGGCTATGCAGGCCTCACTGAGCCATCGGATTTCAACAAAAATATCTTAATTTGCGTTCTGAAGATTAACGAAGGTCTTACGGGTGTGGAACAGCATGAGGGTGAGTAATAAATTACATTATTTTCATTTTTGGGTGAACTAACTCTTTAAGTGAGCTTGTTAACGGCTACTGAATCATTCAGTCAGTGAGCTGAACTCGAGTCTGAATAATTCAGTTTTATGAATCAGATTCAAAACAACCAATTCATTTAAAGGATTTTTTTTTAAATAAACATTACAAAACATCAAAGCATTAAAGCAATACAGATAAACATGGATAGTTTCCACAGATCATCTCTGAATATAGAAAAGAGAGGTTTAGAGCTAGTAAACTTTCATTTATGTAGCCTATGTGAAATTTAGCTAGTAGGAAACACAAATTAATTAGGCTATGTGATTTTTCCCTATATTCTCTTTTGAGCACTCAAACAATCCAAAGAAAGCGTCTTTAAAACAGAAAGAAAAGTCACTTCGGATAATTCGTTAAAAGGATATAGGCTTGTTCGAGGTGCATCGGCGCAGCGCAGACCGATCGGCGTATTAAAGTATCGCGAGAGCGATTCAAAAGCATAAGGAGTCGTTTGCTCTCTAATCGCTCTCGCGGTACTTTGATGTCATACGTCAATCTGTCTGCACAGCGTTGATGCAAACAAGCCTTATGACTCAAAGGAGTCGTTGCTCACGCTTCAGACATGGGCCAAAGTAAAGTTTAAGTTAAATTTCAGTCTGTTCCTTACAAAATTCATGATGTATGGCTCCAGAAGCCTTCTGGAAGAATATAATCGTGTGGTCAGTGTTTATGATAATGTTGTTTGACATCTTCAGTTACATTCATTGCCATTCCATGGGCCTTTTGGTTTTAATTATTTGTTTATCTATCCTCTCTCTCTTCTTGGTGAGGTGTGGGATGAGAGACTAGCTAAATCTGCAGAGTCCTGGGCCTCTCAGTGCATATGGGAGCATGGACCGCCTCATGTTTTGCGGTCCACTGGACAGAATCTGTCTATTATCTCTGGAAGGTACAGACCCTTACAAAACCATACAATAAATGGGTACCCTAATTGTATCAGCATGACTTAATACTGGATTATACATACTGAGTATTTTTTCATTTTGCAGATACAGATCGATTGTTGATCTGGTAAGATCCTGGTATGATGAGAGACACTCTTTCTCCTACCCCAATAGATGCGACGGCTCTGTCTGCACACACTACACTCAGGTGGGTCTCCATTAAAAAAAGAAGGGGGGAAAAAAAGACCAGTAGCCATTACTCCAGTGTTCAGTGTCATATGATCCTTTCTATAATCCATGATCCATTCTATAATAGTCTGATTTGGCAGTCTATATATATATATATATATATATAACAAAAATGGTTAGAAAGACATATTAATATGCATTTTTACAACTCAAAGATAATGTATATTCATTTTAGTAATTACTTTTTGTTTTTAGATGGTGTGGGCCACCAGCAATAAGATTGGATGTGCCGTCAGAAGATGTTCAAACATATATGTGTTTGGGAGTACATGGAAACAGGCCACCTTACTGGTTTGCAACTATTCTATCAAGTAAGAGTCATTTTCTACTGTATCAATACAGTAATTTTAGTCTTAAAAATATAGTAATAATAGTTGCACTTTATGAAGAAGTTTTTTGCAAGAAAAAGAAAAGGGAAAGTAATCATACTTGCACATGTTGCTTCTTCTGTTCTAGGGGGAACTGGGTAGGAGAGGCTCCATATAAGACAGGAAAACCGTGCTCCGCATGTCCCTCAAGTTATGGAGGATCATGCAGTAAAAACCAGTGTGACTCCAGATCAAAATCCAGAAGAAATGCAAGTGGTTTCAGAGGATAAAAAAATCTCTAAAAAATAATTTTATTTTATTAAAAATTGTATATAATAGAAACCACTAAAATGTACATTTCACAATGCAAATTATTTCGTGGTCATTTTATAAAACTTAAGTGCTGTAAAATGTCCAATTAATCAAATGTGTAAATGTCAAATTGGATCAACTTCTTGTGTTTATCATCACCCCATAGTTGTCCATTTTTTTATTACTTTATTAAGTTGTTCAATGTTCACCATTTGTTGTTCAAGGCTATGGAGTGTTTGCACTGTTTTACTTATAATTTGTTTGTATTAAGTGGCATCGCAGTGACAATTCACATCGGGAGTTAAGCACTTTCTTTTATTATTAATATTTTTTCTTTTTGTACATGTAATAAATTGTCTTTAGATTAGGAAAAGTCGTGTGTTCAGTGGTTTCTAAGTTACTATCTTTTTGAAATGTCTATTGCACTCAAGTCACACAGAGGACATGACTGCATTGTCAACACATTTGTCCTCATAAAAACAGACCTTTTATTTACATTTTCTCTTCTAACACAGACAGACTGTTGCCAACACCTTCCTAGCAGGCACATATCCAATAAGTATAAAAAAGAAAAGAGAACAAAGAATCATTTATACATTTCAGTAATATATTAGAGCTCATATTATTAAGGTGTATGTGAGAAACTGGTCCAGGTTTGTATTGAGAAGCAGAACGAAACTGTCTTTTATCACCTCATTAATCTGCTGTAAACCATGACTAAAAGGCTTTTAAAGCCATAAACAAAGCACCGGGCCTTGGTCTCCAATCCACTGTAAAGGGAATACTTTACCGGTAATTGTGATCATTCATCTGTATAAGAAAACATGAATATATCACTGATTTTTTTTTTTTTTTTTTTTGGCTTCAAAGGGGCATCAATCAAAGTGTTGGCTCCTGAATATGAAAGTTTGGGATCAGAATTTTTTTTAAAGAAATTAAGACTTTTATTCAGCAAGGACGCATTTATTTGATCAAAAGTGACAGTGAATACATTTATAATACACAAAAGATTAAAATAAATGCTGTTATATTGAATTCTCTATTGATCAAAGAATCTTAAACGGATGTATCACAATTTCCACAAAAAATATTAAGCAGCACAACAATTTTCAGCATTGATAATAATAAGGAATGTTTGAGCAGTAAATCAGCATATTAATGATTTCTGAAGGATCATGTGACACTGACAACTGGAGTAATGATGCAGAAAATTCAGCTTTGCCATCAAAGAAATAAATGACGTTTTAAACTATATTAAAATAGAAAATAGCTATTTTAAATTGTAAAAATGTTTCACAATATTACTGTTTTACTGTATTTTTTATCAAAGCAGCCTTGGTGAGCATAACAGACATTTTAAAAATCTTACCCACTCCAAACTTTTAAATAGTATTGCAAGTATTATAAGGCAAATGGACACAAAGATAATGAAGAACTTAGAGCTTAGGTGTCTGTATACAGGCGTGAAAATGCTGGGGAAAATCTAAAGTTTTAAAAAACTCACTTTCCCATGAAGCTGCTCAAAAGTGAAAGCAACAGTAGACTTGTGTAATGCTATACACTTCTGTCTGAAAGCATCACATTATATTCGTGGGAAAAGCTGCTGAAACTAACACTGTGTCTGTTAAGAAAAAGGTAGCCTATTTATTTAAGTATATGTGTGGCTCCGCCCCTTTTCAGCGCTGTGCTCCTTGTGCTCTGTCTTCCGGTTTGTAATTCCACAGCATGTTGAAGGTAAGATCTTACGGATTTATGAGTCCCCCCAGGAATCGGCTCTCCTTTAGGACCCCGAGTGATCCCATTGGTTCGACGGACTTTTAATGGGATGTATTTTTAGCACCTGATTATAATTCCTGCAAAATCCTGTTACGATTTATATAGTTTAAAATGCGTTATAATGACCATTAATGTCTTTTAAATTATATGGTTCATATACTAGTATTTAACTGAAGCTATAGGTTGTGAAATCAAGCATTTCTCTTTCCTACTGTTTTTTAGTTAGCTTATGCACTAGCATAGCATACATCTACTCGATTAGCCTGCTAGCTTAGCTTTTATTATGTTAGGTAGCCTATGTTTTTTGCTTCCAATGTCTGTTTCAAGTTTGTTTTATTATGCAGTAGACATTCATTTTATATTTCAAACATATTGTGAAAACAGTGAAATAGGTTATAATTAGTCAAGACGTCACAATAACAGCTTTTACTGCCTGGGTCCTAAAGGAGACCCGATTCCTAGGGGAACTCGATTTCTCATGACATCAGTACAATGCTTCACTGTGAGACAGCGATGCTATACAAATATATAGAGCTACCGCAAAATCGGAAGTTTAAACATTATTCTAAAGACGGTGGCGCGCTTGTTTCTCTGGCGCATAAGGTTGAAATGGGATGGTATTGCTAACACAAAGGTAGGTGAACCAGTTAAAACTAAACCCCTTGAGTCTGTCTAAAGGCAAATAATTACAGTGGCGGAATGAAAGCTGATATGATGCATGTTGTCAAACAGTAAATTTAGACTATTTCTTGTCAAAGGTAATGGGAACTGGACAAATCAGAATAGCTAAATGAGTCTGTGTAAACACTCCACTCCTTTCTTTTCTCACACCCCTTCCATCTCCTAATGTTTGGCTTCACAAAACTCTTGTAACCCTTAATGATTCATTCCTGAATATGGCATGAGTTTAAAAAGATGCACACTTTGAGAAATGGAGAAATATTATAACAAACTGTCTATTTGAGTTTCTATCATCCTGTTGCTATAGCTACAGCTGTCATATGGATTGGTCTCTATACAAGCCTGGTTACTGTTTAACCTCTCCACCCACATTTGCCCAGATTAGGAAAATCAATAAGATAACAGGAGTACCGGCCTTACCTTGCGCCAACAACACCTTCACCAGAAACAGAGGACTGTGCAAAACTTATATGTGTTTATTCCTCATCATCTTTTACACTTAAAAGAGAAAAATCACAAAAACACAGTGGTGGGGAGCAGAAGAGACATCATGGTCAATGTGAACGCTCAGGTTAGCACCCATATGGATCCACCGTATGGTAAGTACTCCGTCTCTTTTGATAGCTTTCAGGAAAGAAATGGTGGGTGCTTTGGTGATGTTGGTGGAACATGTTGTTGCATGGGTATTTTTGTTCGTTGACATTTCATCCAATATGGTAGCTATCATCGCCATTTGTGAGAGCTTGTGGTGCACGGCTGCAATTCGGGAGGTGTGGCAAATCTATAATGACTGATAAATAGGGCCTATTTGCTGGAGAAGATGAATAATGAGGACAGAATGGCTGAAGTTCCTCTTTTCTTGCTGGGATGTAATGACTCAAAGTACTCTGGATAAAGTTCTGGAATAAAGTGAGCATTATGAAAGATCTCTAAGCTTTAATCTTCAAAACAAACTGGATATGTAATCCAAACATGATGTCTTAAGGATACAGTTATTCAAAACTAGAAAACAGGCCCACAGCAAAATGATATGCATGACAATATTACATAGCAAAATTATGTCACTGCATTATTCATCTTTATCTGTTTTGACCTAGATATTTAAAAATGAGGAGTAGAAGAGTTTAATACTATACGCTACCATTCATGTTTGGGGTCAATAAGATTTTTTAATATTTTTGAAAGAAGTATCTTATGCTCACCAAGGCTGCATTAATTTAATAATATTTTGTGTATATTACTTTAGCATACAGTGTCATATAAACCTGCGCTGGTTCTTAGATGCGTCAGTCAGTTCCTTGTGGCCAGGCACTGTATGCTTGCTCGTATGAAATATAATATCTAAAAATCAGTCACAAAGTCAGCATCTCTCTGATACATTTTGTCAAACAAGTATAGCAAGTATATATGTCAACACTCGCATTTGTGTTTTATTTATGGCTACACATTTGTCTTTGTGCTACTGGAACATTTAAATTATTGTTGCATTTCTGTGGCAACTGTGATTAAGCTGCTTTGTGGTCTAGATCATTTCAGATCTGCTGTAATGTGTTTTTCGTGAATACAAAGAATGCACAAAGCACTGCTGGGGTAAATCCTAGTGCGAAATGCTGCTGACAAACATCATGAAAGAAGGCTCGAACATATTAGCATACGTTAACATTAGCTAATACTTGACATGAACTAAAAGTAAACAATAAGCTAATTTAATTTCTACATATACTAATATATTTGAAAGAGTAAAAGCTATTTACATTAACATGATTTAAAACATTATTAACTAGCATGAACAATAGTATATTTATACATAATTAACATTAAACAAGATCAATGCAGTAAAAATGTACTTTTTTATGCAACCGCAACTAATTCTTCAACCTTCATTGCCTACATTAGTAATTAATTCATATTTAATTAAAGACAATGCTACATTGCAGGTAAATCTTGCATGACTTACAAATTGCAGGACTACTGTCTAAAATTAAAGTTGGCATGAATTGGAATTTGTGATTTTTTCGTCTCTATGATGTGTTTCCGAGTGAAACGGTTTCTTGAACGAGAAAAAATGTGGGATGGGACTTAATTTTGTCCATTGGGAATTAATTGGATGTTGTTTGTTATTGGTGTGATGTCATGTGAGTGACAGGATGTCCCGCCCTTGCGCCAGTAAACACATCATCAGAGAAGAGATGTTGCTGCAAAAAGGAGCGGAAGTTATTTTGATGAAACATTATGAGTGCACATGAATTAAAAAAAATAATGATGTGCACTGATAAATCATTTATAGTAATACTGCAATATTTCTTTAAAAAAAAAGAAGAAGAAAAAAAGGCCAATTTTGATTTCATGGTAACTTCAAACACAATAGTGGTGTTGAACACCTCTTGAGTGCCCTGAAATGCAGAAAGACTTTGTGCTGGAGGTCCAGCAGCTCCAGCTGTCAGATCAGAGACTTTTCAAGGCCAGAACAAGCAGCTACCAGAGTCAACAAGCTTCAACGGTCTGTGTGTGTGGAATGTTGCTAAAAGTAGAACTCCTACAAAGACTCTCTTCCATGTCTGGAAATATTTGTTCCTGATCAATAGTCAATTCAGAAGCATTTCTGTCTTCTGGTCATGATCTCATCTCTCTTCAGTATATGCAGCAAAGTTTCTAGAGGCATTCAAACCTGGAATTAAGCAATTTTATCCACATTTAAAGGGTTAGTTCACCCAAAAATGAAAATTCTGTCAATAATTACTCACCCTCATGTCATTCCACACCTCGTTTATCTAGTAGCTTTCTGGGCAATGAAAGTGTAAATTAACTTGTTGGGAACAGAGGCCTCACTGAGCCATAGGATTTTATCAAAAATATCTTAATTTGTGTTCTGAAGATGAACGAAGGTCTTACTGGTGTGGAACGACATGAGGGTGAGTAATTAATGACAGAATTTTTATTTTTGGGTGAACTAACCCTTTACGATTATATACTTTAAATGTGTCCTGCTTTTTAAATTAAATATTTTATTTATTTTACATTTTATATATTTTTTATATTAGGGTACACATTCTGCTATATGACATGTAATTACACAATTTTAAACAGCTAGTTATTCCATATTGATTATGCATGTACCATTTAGCATATTTAGCATATTAAGAGACTACATAAAGTATATGAAGCCTAAATTAAAATTTAAAATGGAAATATTTGTACTTTTGGAAAAATAATTTGTCACACTGCAGGAGCATTTAAAATTGTCATTTAAATGACGAAAAACAAAGATGACATTCCCTTATACATTCATATAAATCCTGATGTTGATATAAAATACACATTGAGTCAAAAACATATAATACACACTATGCTAATCCATATATATGATATATGCATCTCCTATAATGTTTTATGCATTATGAAATGCATAACAGAACTTAATGTATCGTTTTTTTGTTTTTTTTTATTTAACGGTCAACAATACCGTTCAAAAGTTTGGGGTCAGTAATTTTTTTTTTTTGAAAGAAATTAATTATTTTATTCAGCAAGGATGCATTAAATTGTTCAAAAGTGAAAGCAAAGACATTTATAATGTTACAAAAGATTTCTATTTCAAATAAATGCTGTTCTTTTAAACGTTATATTAATCAAAGTATCCTGAAAAAAATGAGTTTCAGTTTCCTCAAAAATATTAAGCAACACAATGGATTTAAATGTCCATAATAATACATGCCCTTGAGCACTAAATCAGCACATTAGAATGATTTGTAATAATATTGTAAATATTTTTTTAAATTGTAATAATATTTCACAATATTACAGTTTTTACTGTATTTTTTGATCAAATAAATTCAGCCTTGGTGAGCTTAAAAAAAATTACTTTTTCAAAAACTTTTTAAGAATATTACCGACCCCAAACTTTTGAACTTTCTGTACCAATATGGCACCAGAACAAATTTAGTAAAACCTGCCTAAATAGCTATTTGCCTACTGGTTAACACTCTCTAATAGTTCTAAGTGATTTCTAAGAAACAAAAACTCACTTTTCACAGTACTTTCTCTCCTCAGTACCAGAAAATTCAATTAAGAAGTTTCATTGACTGAACACTGGTACCACACTCATCAAAATGACAACTTAATGTTTCCTATCCATTTGTGGGAGAATCCAGGAGCCTCAGAAACAGGAAGTGCCAGAAATGAATTATACGCTCTGTACACTTGACAATATTAGGCCGTGCGCTCAAGCCCCCAATCAAATCTCATTGTGACAGGCATTAAGGGATTAGGCGAGCTGCCGGTCAGTGTGTGTACGGCAGTGAGAACGGCGGCTCCCACACATGCTCTCACACTCACTGAATGGATAGATCATTGTGTGAAGGAGGTTGAGGAGCGGGGGGTCCCTGCCAGCTCTCAGGACCACAAACCAGTGCAGGATGTATGAAGGACATGGCACCGGCCACTTCAACACCACACCAGGTACAAGGACCGCATAGATCCACTGCCTCTTTTAGTACAGTCGAAACTGAAGCTCCGTGAGGTAGATTATGAGAGTTTGTTTAACTCTTAAATAGAGTGGCGTTCACAAAAAACTATAAAATGATAAAAATGATACAAGACATAAAAAGGAGTTTACAAACAATGCAGGCACAATTTGGGCAGAAATTTCACTAATTATTATAATGAAAATTAGATATACTGGAGCATAATGGAAGAGTGTAAAGCTAAAAGTGGTTCAAATGTCTTCAAAGTGATTGAATTTGACTCTTGTTTATCTCTAGAGGTTTATGGTCAGAATGCGAAACAAAGTCTGGTTTTGGTTTAGTTCTTTGTGTCAGAATGGTTGATAGACCGTGCTTTTTTTTAAAAAAATCACTGCATACCTGACAGTTCTTGGGATTTCAAGTCACATTGGTGAAGCCCTTGTGGCTCTGCTCTGTGAGGCCTGGGGCTGCAGGAAACCTGCAGATGTAATTGCACATTTTGTCCACATGGAGGAGCTGCTTAATAGTAGACTTCCCGGAAACGGTGCACATTAAAAATGTACATTCTCAGATGTTTCTTATAATTGTTTTAAAATTTTTAAATGTCATTTTATTTCCATAGTTCACACAATCCAAGATTCACATATTGAGACCATATATAAACTATATTTACAGTTTATACAGTTTCAAAGTTACAGTTGTTTCTGTTTTGGATTTACTAATATAACACAGAAAGTTAAATTACAGATTACATTATCAGTTTAACAATCTGAGTGAAACGATGAATCAAGAAATTCACATGCATTTTAGAATGAATGCCTAAGTATTTGGTTTGTCCTCCTTTTGCAATGTCAGCAGCACACGAGCTGCATGAACTCCACAAGTTTGTGTACGAGCTGCATGAACTTCACAAGCTTGCGATTCGATTCCGATCTCGATTCAATATAGATTCATTTGGATAGATATCAGGTACAGTAGGCTACATGTTAATTTTTATCCAAGCCCAAAAAAAAAAAAAAAAAAAAATTCTCTCTCAAGTAGCCTAATGCTGTGTAAACTAGCCTGTCAGCTGCTAGCCTACATGACTATAATATTGAAGTAGGCTACATCACTATAAATATAACTATAATGTTCATATTAATTTACATTCATATTAAATAACATTAATTTTATGATATTAATATTATAAAAATAATGTAATATTAACTAATTTGTATACAATTAGCCTAATATAAGAGCTTTTATAATAATAACGTTATTTTTAATGACATGAGTAAAAATAGAATGAATATGTAATGCTCCTCTCAATTTTTCTAGCTACCATTAACTATGCTGTTGTCATTTAATGGCTTTCCTGAGGTAAACATTAAGTGACAGGCTATTGTTTACAAGCTAGCCTAGTTTGTCTTTCCACGGTTGAAACACTGATTGAGCGATTACATGAGACATGATAGCATACATTTAAGTAAGTTGTACTATATATTTGAACATTATCCTCTTTGATGTTCATTCATGTTTATTTCGTGAGCAGGCCTAGTAGAGGAAGAGACGATCGGTTCACGTGCCAGTTGAACTGAGGCACATTAGAGAGCGCCAAAACGGTAGCCTATTTATTGTTTTAATAAAATGGACAGAATTTGAAAGCTGGCTGTTTGTTTCCTGCTCTGTCAGTGTTCTCTCTGCTCCACAATGTTTTTTCACTGCATGAGAAAATGGATGTGTGGCGTGAGAACAGTGTCTCATGCTGAATGCGTTATGTATCATCACGGATATGCTGGCATCATCCGACAACATGGGGGGGAAAAGACTTCAACAGACTTGAGTTTACATAGTGTCGTTAAAGTTGTTAAACAGTGATTACATTAAACAATTATGTAATTTATTTGTACTATTGTGATGTTCAAACTACAAGAAACTGACTCCACACAGCACCAATGAATATAGGCCTAAAAGTACACCAAGTGGCAACAGGTTAACTGATTATAAACCAGTTTAAAAACAATGCAGGACTCTTTAGCTTAGATAAACTGGGGTAAAGTTAAACTTGTTTGGGCAAAATGTTCTTGTGAGCTGTACACTGTGATGAAAAGGTGATTGATTGATGATAACGAGTGAGTGATAACTGTCCACGCAGCATCACTCAGCCTGCAAATATGATTGGGTCAACAGGCAAACAGATTCTCAGCAAAAAAACTGTTAATCATTGAAAGAGCCTTATCAGAAGATGTGATTGATTTACAAAGAGCATTGCTCTAAATGTTTATTGATGCAATTGTTTACTTGCGTGATGTGCACAAAGCTACTTGAGCTTTTGTAATGTGATGAAAGCAACAAAGAAGCTTGATCATTTCAGTAGCATACGTTCTCAAATAGTATTTAATCCTATAAAACTGATAATAATACTTGATAGTAGGAAAGCCATCAGGACAAAATCCTATCAGTGGCTTTATCATGTTTCTGATGAAAAGCATGACACAGACAGAGATAAGCAGAAACTTACAGCAAAGGTTGGCTAAATGTGACCTTTTTTTTTTTTTTTTGCCAAACATATTATTACTCAACGATTTTGAGTTTTCAACTGGAATACTTTATGGAGGCTGTGCAATATTAGGCTCTAGGGGTTTATGATTACCTAGACTACAAATACCTTGATGGGTGAGGACTATGGGAACTTCATAGATAACTGTCTCTGTTAATCGTTACGAAGGATGATGGCTCTGTCTCAGGTGCCTCTTAAGGCTTTGAGTAAAGTATTTCTTTTAAAATGAAAACACTGCTAAAAGATTGACACGATACAGTATCATGAATTTGTTTAAACACATTGGAACTAAAGTCCGAAAATCGACATTTAAAAATGCGAACAAATGTGAGAAAGGAAAAATTTGTCATATAAGTTGTTTTAAAGTGAAAGGCTGTCTATTGCTTGTAGGGTTTTGGGTTGAAACTCAGGGGAAAACTTAACTGGCCATCATAAAGTCACTAACAACATTGTGAATTACATCTCGGCAGGAATTACAGATTTTGCTTGTAAACTCTCTTCATTTGCACATGGGTTATGCGAATACTTTGAATTCTTTCTTTTGTTCTTGCTTTATTCTCAGAATGAGTTTTATTATAATCTACAATTAAAGTTGAATATGAACCATCAAAGAAAAAACTGAATGAATGAAAATGCTTGGAATATTTAGCATCTGACCATTGATTTACATTTGACAGGCCTTTAAAAAGCCAAACAGCCTGATGAAATGAAACAAGCAAAAGGAATTACAGATTTTGCTTGTAAACTCTCTTCATTTGCACATGGGTTATGCGAATACTTTGAATTCTTTCTTTTGTTCTTGCTTTATTCTCAGAATGAGTTTTATTATAATCTACAATTAAAGTTGAATATGAACCATCAAAGAAAAAACTGAATGAATGAAAATGCTTGGAATATTTAGCATCTGACCATTGATTTACATTTGACAGGCCTTTAAAAAGCCAAACAGCCTGATGAAACTCAAAAAAAAAAAAAAAAAAAGTTTCGATCGAGGGGAGGGGCATTATCCATACTTATCAGCCCCCTCATGCTTAGTATGGAAAGATTCATTTCAGAAGTCTTACATTAGGTGATATTAACACTGCAACAGTTTAAAACTAGAACTAAATGCTGTTATAGATATCATTCGCAATAAAAAAAGTAAATATTTTGCCCTCAAAGAGCATGAGCTGTGTGGTTTGCAGGTTACCAACCAATCTGTTGTGTGTTTTCTCTGTCACCATACTCACATATCTGTGTCATCTACCCCAGTCAATCCACAGAGGCTTTTCTACTGGCCTCGAATGTGCTTTAGTAAGCATATTGCTGCCGTCTTCTCCCATTCTTATGAATGGCACAAAGCCTCAAATGTTCAAAATCAAAATATTCCCACATAAAGCATGTTCCCGAGTACTCCAAGAGGATGTTATTCCATGTAGGCCACCGGTTCCCACAAGATGTGAATTGCACATCCACCTTTGTAGTGCTACTTGTTATTCCCATTTGGTCAGACAGGTGAAATGAAAAAGAGTCATTGGAGAGAAAGTACAAATAGGCAGTGGTTACAAATGGAGTTTGGTCAGTGGTCGGAGATCCTTATTGTGGAGATAGACAGGACTTTGTTCACAAACTGGAGTTTGAAGTTTCAAAGGGGAAAATAGGCAGAGGAGTTACATCAACCCTCTGACTTTTAGCCCCAGGCAGGCGGTATGGGTGACTGATTATAGGACATGACATTGCTGCCTCATATCAGACAGAGGAGACGATCAGGGCAGGACATGTGCTATGTAATATTGTCTTCTGTGATGAGACTCAAAGTACGATTGCACCACGCTGCAGTGCGCATGTAAACGTCTGTCTGCCTTGCAACATTTATCAGATAATGGTGGAAAATTCTGACCGTTTGATGAGAGATGTTTTAAGTTAGTGAGCGAGTTGGTTTGAAGTTGTTGTATTAGTTCGGACTGAGGGTTTGGTTTCTGTCATCACTGATACATTAAAGAACAGACACTTAAAGGGATAGTTCACCCAAAAATGAATATTCTGTCATCATTTACTCACTTTCAAGTTGTTTCAAACCTGTATGAATTCTTCTGCTGAAGACAAAAGAAGATATTTTTGAAAAATGTTAGTAACCAAAAGGTTGATGGGCCCCATTGACTTCTATTTTTTTTTTTTCATTAATGGGGCCCATCAACTGTTTGGTTACCAACATTTTTCAAAAATATCTTCTTTTGTGTTCAGCAGAAGAGAGAAATTCTTACAGGTTTGGAACAACTTGAGGGTGAGTAAATGATGACAGAATTTTCATTTTTGTGTGAACTATCCCTTTAAGGGGAGGAGAAAGAGCTGGTGGGAGTGTTCAAAAACATTACAAAATTATAAACAGTTCAAAAGCATTACAGGTGTGACTGAACGTTATTGATTAAAAATGTAATAATTAACAAAATGATTAATAATTATTATTAATGATTAAATTCATATAATTGTATTAGGGAAAGTGTATAACTAGCATATATAGTTGAGTAAACTAATCTAACAGTCTGTCAGTTAATATGCAGTCATAAAAGCAACATGTCAAATAATAAAATAAATACAATAATAACATAAAATAAAACAATAACATAAATAATACAACGGATAATTTATCTATACATATTTACTCAAAATGTCCTCTTTTTTTTTCTTCAAACGAAACACCTATGGCCTGCCACATTAATAAAAGTACATGAGTGACACACAAATAGGCTACCAGTTAATGAATACATAAATCAGCCTTATTCCACATCAGCACAATCTGCAGATGTAAATCTGTTAAATAGGTTTGTTCACCAAGATGCTTCTGCCCATGTGAGGTAATGATCTAATGTAGTTATCTACGCCTGCCTGCTCTGATCATTGAGGTGTATGTGAGAAAGGGCCATAACTTTACAGATTATACTTTATAGAGGTCATTCCTTAGTTAACAGAAACACGAAGATGTATGCTGCGATAAGGAATTTAATGGTGACTCAGATAAGATTTCCTGTACACGATTGTCATTACTCAGGTTAATTGCTGCTGAAGAAGTGAGGTCATCTTGTATACAGAAATAAGGAAGACTAATGGGTATTTCTGATCCGTATAGGCTCAGAAACATGCAGTTCTTGTTCAAATTTGTATATTTATTTGGAGATTTACCAGCTAAACATCATTCTGTCAGAGTTTTAGGTAAAGCATCAAAGAAACTACCACACAGCCTCGTTGAATTTGCTGACATACATTTCTTCTTATGTATTTTTATCTTTTAATATCCCTATGAATATGTAAGTTGCTAATGTCTCCAGCTATCTTGTAAGTTTAGGTGTTTTCCAGCCTGTTCAAAACCAGCTCAGCTTATTTAGCCCACAGAGATGGCCAGGTGGGATGTACCATTTTCAGATAATAAACAATGTCAGGGCTGTTTTAGCAAGCTCAACATAAAATACATAATACCACATTCTCATTACATTTCATTCGGTGGAGTAATTTAATTTGAATATAAAACAAACACGAAACACTACTGTGCTACACTAATCCGAGTAATGAAGGATATTATACAAACTTGCATTAATCTACACTGCAAGAATTAATTATTTTTCTAATTAGTTTTTCACACAAATTATCCAGAATTATTTTTATTTTTTTTACCTCATTGGCATTTTTTTCTTGTTTTAAGAATAAACCTCATAAAATCATTGATCCTTTCTTAAAACTATAAACCAGAACTACTGTTTTTAGGGTAAAAAAAAGTTCACTCTGACAGTATGTTGTGCAGGTGGACATGAGATTTTAGAGGCTCTAGAGCAGGTCTGAACCGAAGAGCGATGACCCATGGCTTATGCTGCTTTCTACACAACAAATATACATACATGCCTCTGTTTGCATTGGCCCTGTACATGAAGTTGGTATTTGCGCAATTGTAACATCAAACTTTCCTGTTTGAGTAACAAATAGTTTTATCCTCTCTAAGAAGGGTTAGGACAACATAGACTGCTCTACAAATTCAGTATTATGTACAGAGATGATCACCTCAGTTTTTTCCTTATCTCATGGTGAGTTGGACACTGTTTTATCAGAATCTTTTGCAGAATCAGGCCTAGTTTACCTCTAGATTGCCAATGTGTGGGGAAAATATCTTGTGTCACCAAACCTTAAATTTTTTTGTTGAAATTTGAATGGAAAAATAATATGCAGTGTAAAACGGTACAACAAAAACCTGTTAATTGGGTACCGTCAACAATTTGATATTTAATAGGACAATACATGCAATTGCACTGTAAAATACTAAAAAAGCATGAATTTGCATATAATTTACAGTCAAAAAATAAATAAATAAAAATGTTTTTATTAACTATGAACTATTTATTAGGTAGATCTCAGAGTTAAACTGTCAGAAAAAAATAATCTTAATTATGTCAGATAACACTTAAGCAAAACATGGTCAGGTCAAAGTGTGAATAATATTTAGTTCCAAATTTTTCATCAGTTTTACTGATAGTCCACTGTATGAAGAATTTTTGGGTAAAATATGTCACAGTTTACTTTATTTTGCTATCCACACTTACATAAATGAACTGTCCTGCACCCACTAGTAAAAATATATCAAAAATATAAAAAATGTCTGAATAATTTTTGGTTTGACTGTATGTGTGTATTTAAATACACACACATACATGTATATATTTAAGAAATCTTTGCATGTATATACTGTATATATATTTATATAATTTATATTATATATACATATAAATATTTTATATATAAATATAACAATTTTTCTTAAATATATACATGCATGTGTGTGTGTATTTACATAATAATTATACACAGTACTTTTATTTTGGATGCGATTAATCGCAATGATTAATCATTTGACAGCACTAATATATATATATATATATATATATATATATATATATATATATACACACACACACACACACACAAATCTACATTAAATGTTAAAATCTACCTAATAAATAGTTCATAGTTAATAAATACATTTTTATTTATTCATATATTTCTTTTTTGACTGTAAATTGATTGATTGTGGGTGTGTATATTATTATTGTATTATTATTTATTTATTTATGAACTGTCCAAAATGCATGGAACATTATTGTCACCACATTTTTTTTTACAGTAAACTTCTGACAACAACAGCTTCCAGTGTTTTAATGCAAATTAAAACATATTATTTGGTGTACCAAATGCTAATTTTGCATAGTTCGATGAGAAGTAAGCAATCTCTTCTGAACAACTGAAACTGAGTTGCGCATCACGTGCACATGCAGAATGTTGAATGGAACAATGAGCTCTTTTACATAAAGGCCACAATTTTTACTCCATGTGAGTTATTGCTGTTGTTTATTGTGCTAGAATTAAAAGAGATTTAGCAAACACGTAATTTGCACGTTGAAATGTGGACCATTACTCTCAATCTTATACATTCGAGTTGAATATGAGTGATCTTTCCCTGCTGTTTCAAATGTGTCAAGACCTATAGGCAGTCGTTTTTTCTTGACCCCTTAAGTCTTGTTGGGGAACTCAGATAGAAAGTGTAGTGTTGAGACTGGCTATATTTTTTCTAGCAATGAATTTGAGACCACTGAGACAAAAAAATAAGATAGTGTTTGTCTCCGTCTCTGAAAAAAACAACAACTCTGATTTAGCACTTCAATCATTAACACAAGGGCCATCCCACTCCAGAGTGGGGCCGTGCCTTGGGAGGAGGCCCGGACTGTCAATCACAGCAAGCCTCATCTTTGCCCTTGAGGACATGGCCCCTGTCACTCAGAGGTGTCTACCCCTCTGAGAGGAGGGACTTGGCCTATGAGGGGGTGTCCAAACGCTGTAGAGAGGACAAGTCTTTCCCCCCAGCATCAGGTAGTTGAGAATGCGTTTGTCCAAACCACTAGTAGACATGGAGATGGCAGACTATAGCGAGGCCTTGGACCCAGCCTACACCACCCTGGAGTTTGAGAACATGCAAGTGCTTGCGATGAGCACAGGTGAGTCATCTGCTCAGACCCTGCGGTGAACTTCGAGACCTTTAGTGACTTATAGACTACTTTATAGTATATGGTCAAGCGTGGGAGGCAGATGTTTAACAGGGCTGATAGGGTTATAGTTAAGTGGCAATTCGTAACCTCTTGCACAGACCACCCAATACTAATTGTAAAAAGCCGATTTAAAATGCATTTTTCAGTAGGACCTAAGAAACGCAACATGCTCTGTCCTGTAGACATGGTACTCCATAAGGAGAAGAGGCTCATTCATCTCCTCTTGCTTGTTCTCATACAGTTGGCTTGGGATAAAATGACTTGTTTGGATAGTATTTCAAGAAGAAGTTTGACACCAGGATGAATGATTACTGAGCAAAGAGGGTGTCATGTAAATGTTTCACAGCTAAGTCTCCCATGTCTAGGTTTTGTGCAACAAATTGATATTCAACCACTATCAACCTGAACTGACAATGTAATCTAATATCTATGGTAAAGTTATATTTAAAGTTTTAGTAAATTAGTAAGAGTCTGATCTATTAATCTATATAATGTTTACTTTTGAGTATCTCTCTCTCTCTCTCTCTATATATATGTGTGTATATGTGTGTATATGTATGCGTGTTTACTGTTACATTGGTTTTCATTGTAGAGGTTATTTATTCAATAGAGTATATCAAAATTATTTTAATTATTATTAAAAGAAATTAATAATGTAATATTATAGACATTATACACATTATACATTTTTCATTTTAACATTTTTGATTACATATTTAGATAATTATCACATAATCACTCACACTAATGAGTCATTTAACCACATTTTGTCTTTGATCATTGCTTGGGTTTTAACGTAATTATCTCTGATTACCTCAAACCTAAATTTAACATTTAACAACTTGAAATCATGAATGTTTAAATTATTTCTGTCATCAACATAAAATCATTTTTAAGCTATATTTTTTGGCCTTTTATGCCTTTATTAGTATTAAGGAGACAGGAAGTAATAGGGAGAAGAGAGAGGGGGACTCGAACTCGGGTGGCCTGAAGCAAAGCTGCGCTATATTTCGGAGCACTGCCCACAAGGCAATCACCAAATTTCTTGGATTTCTGTTTAGTGGATATTGAATTTGTTTAGTAGGTCATCAATAACACTAATTAGAGTTTATATAATCTAACATGATCTTGTTGTAGCTTTTGTACAGATTTAGTCCTAATCGCTTCTGGATTACTTAGCAAACAGCCCTTTCCAGCACATGTTCTTGATGATGATTCACTGCCAATTGATTTAGCTGTAAAAATGTCTTTTTGAGAGTGTTTTTCACCCCATGACCTTTTCCCTATTTACTTTAACTCTGATTGGTCTAAAATCAGGAGTCTGACTGGTTCAGTCTGCAACCCAGATAATTAAGCCTCATTCGAAGATATTCAAAAGATATAGTTCACAGCCTCATATATATTCTTATTTATGTTGAGTCTCAGATTTTAAGCAGTTGTTCTTTCTCAGACTATTTTTGTCACATGAAAAAAGTTTAAAACAGCAAATTAAATTATTTAGCATTCACTAAATATGCTAAATAATTTAGTGTACTTCACAAGTACACTAAATTCAAAATCCCCACTGATTTCAGACTCCTCACCAGCTGAGAGTGCCAACATGAATGCTGCCAACCACTTAGGGGCAGGCACCCTATGTGCCATCTGTGGGGACCGGGCCACAGGAAAGCACTACGGAGCCTCCAGCTGTGACGGATGCAAGGGGTTCTTCAGACGCAGTGTACGCAAAAACCACATGTACTCCTGCAGGTTAGAAAAACAACCTCCTTGGCTAAATTTTGTGAATATAATTCTGCAAGTTTCCATCCAATGTATTAAATGACTTCTTTATGCTTCTGTACAGGTTCAACAGACAATGCATAGTGGACAAAGACAAGAGAAATCAGTGCCGGTACTGCAGACTAAAGAAATGTTTTCGAGCTGGGATGAAGAAGGAAGGTACTTGCTCATGCTTTTAAATTACATTCACATAATGCTACTAAAGAAATAAAAAACAGAGATTAAACGCTCCTGCCCTGTTTGGGAGGTTAGGGGATGAGGTGGCGCAAATGGGAGATGTTGCAATAGCAGGGAGAGAGTTAGCGAGAGACATTTTGTTAATGTTCACTCAACAATGCACTGAGGTCTATGTCTGGTTTATGCTGAACAAACAGTTTAGAGCCATCATAACTGCACACTGATAAAAAAGCGCAACCTTGAGGACTCCCCCTTCTCACAAAGTCGGCTAATATCCCTCATCTCTGCTATCTCAATTGGTTGTCGGAACTGGGTGACATTCACTGCTTCTGATAACGAAAGAGTATGTTTCAGTGGTTTACCAAGAGCTGTTTTTTTTCTGTACAACATCTATATTGGTCAAAATAAACCTTCTATGTGTTTAATGAATGCGACTGTAATTTGCTGATTAAAAGTGTTCCTCTCATCCTTAGCTGTGCAGAATGAAAGAGACAGGATTAGCACCAGAAGATCCAGCTATGAAGACAGCAGCTTACCCTCCATAAATGCACTCATTCAGGCCGATGTACTTTCTAGACAGGTATGTAGTGCAATTCAAACTACTACTAACTATTAGCAATTGTTGAGAAATATTAAAGGTGAATTGTGTAAAATACTTTAACACTCTGGGATTCACATTCCGGGGAGATCCCCAGTAAAAATCATGTCCTGGGGGGGTAAAATTCGTGTTTCGGGAGATAAAAGTCGAGATCCCAGGGGAACCCGCAGACTTATAAAACAAGCCGTGGCAACAGTGTTAAAGTAGCCCAATTTTGCGGGAAAATTTTTCGAAATGACTCTGGGGCTATCACAGCATTGCGCTGTTTGTTTGTGCATCCCAATCAGAACCACATAGCGACACTGGCTCAACCAATGGCATAAGTTTGGGGCGGGACTATCTAACCAATAGTAGACCGGGGGATTGATTAGGAAACCTGTTCAGAAATATTTCAATATTTCTACAATTCAGCTGGGTGTCGCTATTATACATTTTGTAATTATAATGTGATTTATATTTATAACATGATTATACATATAAATCATTGTATCTTATAAATAATA
This sequence comes from Elopichthys bambusa, assembly GCA_037101425.1. Taxonomy (NCBI): domain Eukaryota; kingdom Metazoa; phylum Chordata; class Actinopteri; order Cypriniformes; family Xenocyprididae; genus Elopichthys; species Elopichthys bambusa. Next base: position 13,674,551 of record CM074451.1, read on the forward strand.
ATAATCATAATAATATATAGTAATGTATAATCGTGTTTAAGAGATATAAACATGTATAATAAAGTTCTCCCATATGCTATTATATAGATCTCATCACCAGGTCCTATCATGAACGGTGACATCAGAACGAAGAAGGTAGCCACTATAACCGATGTGTGCGAGTCTATGAAACAACAGCTGCTGGTGCTGGTGGAATGGGCCAAATACATCCCTGCATTCTGTGACCTCCCACTGGATGATCAGGTAGGATAAACACCACTTATTTATAGCTAAAATATACTCCCACAATATATATTTAATGGATGTTGGTGTCAATTGATTCAGATGTTTGTCTTAGTTGGAAAAAAAGTTCAGAGATCTTTAGTTTGGGTGGTTAATGTATTTAGATGGCTCAGGTTAGAATATGATGAGCTGGTTTGAAATTTACATCTCTTCTTGAGATATCCAGAATCATTAACATGCTGAGCACTGAGGCATGGTAACTGATCAGTGTTTTAGTTGTGGGTGAGAGCGTCTCAAACTGCATCTTCTCACACAAACATGCACGTGAAGACACACATGCGCATATAGTCGTGAAGACATTATTTAGCCCCCATAGATACGTTAAATTTATATTCATTTAATCTAAGGTGAAAATAATGTTATTGTGGTCATAAAAAGGACTCTAACCAAACAAATTCATGTTCATTTGTCTCAGGTGGCTTTACTGCGAGCTCACGCTGGAGAGCATCTCTTACTAGGAGCTGCCAAACGCTCCATGCTGTATAAGGATATTTTACTATTAGGTAAGTAAAAAAGCAAGACACTGGTAATGTGGATATGTCTTCTGGAGAGCAGAATTTTACTAATGTTGTACCTCACAATTTTTCATGTTTCTCGCAGGTAATGATCATATAGTTCCTCGAAACTGCCCCGAATTGGAGGTGAGCCGCGTGGCTGTAAGAATCCTTGACGAATTAGTCCTTCCCTTCCAAGATCTCCAGATCGATGACAATGAATATGCCTGCTTGAAGGCCATTGTATTTTTTGATCCAGGTAGACAAACTGTCCTAGAAAAGAGACAAAGCACAACAGAATGTCAAGTGATTTTTCAAAAAGATCTAATGTGATGATTTTTTCTCTACTCATGTAGATGCCAAAGGTTTAAGCGACCCAAGCAAGATCAAACGTATGCGATACCAAGTTCAAGTTAGTTTGGAGGACTACATCAATGATCGTCAGTATGACTCACGGGGACGGTTCGGCGAGCTGCTTCTTCTGTTGCCGACGCTACAGAGTATCACCTGGCAAATGATCGAGCAAATCCAGTTTGTTAAATTGTTTGGAATGGCGAAGATAGACAACCTGCTACAAGAGATGCTTCTAGGAGGTAACTGATTTTTGTTAATGAAAGGAAACTTTGTAGAAGTGAAAATCATGGTTATCAGACAAATGCAGCAATGCACTTTTGTTCTATAAATGACCCTTAACTTTTTATAGCTTTAAAAAACCTGCAATATCTGAGATGCATAATGAAACATCTGGGAACAACAAGAACAGCTTGTTATAATCTTAAAAACAGAGATAAAAAGGCAGCCTATACATACTGGTTTCTTAATAACCCGCCTTATACGATGTATAATTCTATTGACTGAAAAAACAAGTTCTTTGATTCAGACTTAAAAATGATCTTCCCAATCAGAGATTAAATGACCCTTTTTTCCTGTCAGGTTCATCTAATGAAGCCCCTCATTCCCATCACTCTTTACACCCACATCTGGTCCAGGAGCATCTCAGTAACAATGTCATAGTTACCACCAGCATGGCCACTCCCATTCACAATGGCCAGATGTGTAAGTAACTGTATCTTCTTGAAAGGAATTAATGAAAATTTGTTATGAATAGAGATCTAGCAGAGAATATAGGTCCTTAAAATGTGAGAATCAGGTATGGACAAACAGGCTTGTTGGAGTAATCCCTGCCAGAATCGTAGAAACTAATCAGGCTTATTTTGTCAAAGAAGGCTACTGTAATTCTTACCTACCCTAATGCCTTCAGAAATTTCATAAGCGTGATTATTTTCTTTCACATGTTATCATGCTATGCAAATTATGTCTATTTAAGGTTCCATAATACCCCCATGTGAACCCCTGACTTAATGTATCCCCTTGCTCTTTTTCCAAACAGCCACTCCGGAAACTCCAATCCCATCTCCCCCCACAGCCTCAGGTTCTGATCACTACAAAATGGCACCGGGGGTTATAGCCACAGTGCCCAAGCTGCCAAGCTCCATCCCTCAACCTACCATCACTAAACAAGAGGCCATCTGAGTGCTCTAGAGAAACAAAGCTCAAGTTTTTGTTTTTAACTTGGTACTTTTAATAGGCTGTATTCATTCTCATAAACATCTGACATTTATATTCACTAGCTGTTAAATTTAAAGTTTTTTGTAAGGACACTGTGAAATGTTTCAGATTATCCCACTGTAAGAACTTTAAAGCAAAATAATTGAGTTTAACGGTATGCAACAATTACACTTTAAATATATATGTTCATACCATCTCATCTGTTTGCTGTATGTATGTTTAAAACAAACTAGTGGTGCATATTTATACTACCCAAGGGGGTCACAACAGCATTCAAAAAGTCAGAAAGGGCCATATAATACAAAGGCTATGCAAGTTTCTTCTCCTTTCAGTGAGTTTGATTTCCATAAATGTTACAGCAGGCCTGAATGTGATCAGATGTTTGTTTTATTGTACAGTATTTTAACAGCTTGCTACAAATGACTGGCTCTTATAGTACTTTTACAGTAGCCTTATAGAATACATAATATTTTGTGCCTTGGAAATATTGTTATTTACCAAAATGCTGGTAATTATTTTATGTATGCTAAGAGTATGTGCATTTCATATTTTTCTGTATGTGCCATACTTAAATTGTAAATATAATGATTTCCTTTTTTCATAAATGGATTTAGTCTATTCTAAGTCATGATTTTAGGATTAAAAAAACATTTTTTTGTCTCCTGCTTAATCCCTTAACTGTGACTAGTTAGTCATGTGTATGCATACAGTATATTTCAGGAGAGAATGTCACACTCATTTGTAGTTTTAAATATTGGTCATTTAATACCAATTTACAATTACTGCCTTCAGTGAGAAGGGTAATTTCAAACTTTTAATGTGAACTGATAATAAATGTCAAGGCTATATTTTTTACATAAAAGTGTGCTACTGTTTATTTTTGGTCATATGTCCTTTTGAATATTATCTTTAGGTCACAGAAGTTGATATAATAACATACATTTATTCAATTTTTCAATTCTATAATTTCAGTGGGTGGTCTGAACAAGCATTTAAATAAGCGTTTTTATTTGGGAGACATAACATAAAAACACAACTTAAACCAGTCTAAAATGGTTGGTAGTCTGGATTTAGAGTGAACATTTATCAGGTCAGGTTGGAAGACCAGCTGGTTGACCAGCTAGGACCAGCCAAGCAGCTTAGATGGTTTTTTTTTTTTTTTCAGCAGGCAGTTAAATTGTGATCATGCATATCCAAATGACCTTATTTAATAGCAAATGTTTTCCAGAGGAACTTTTAAGGCTCATAATCATCTCCAGCCGTAAAACCTGCTTCAAAACAAGATGATAAAAGTGAGTGTACGTGGCAGAGCATGGTCAAGGATTTTTAGTGCTGGGGGTGTGTGCTGCTCAACACTGATAAAAGACAATAAAACAATTCATAAAGCAGGCGCCTTTACTGATAGTTTCTCTTAAGAAATCTCTGTGAGGGAATGATATAACAAGATGTGCCAATTACTGAATGAACTCCCCGTTAATCACATCTATAATTCATATAAGGTTCTCAATTCTATTATTTTGCGTAAAAAATATTATTAATAAATTATTAATAATAAATAATATTTTTTAAAATAATTTACTTGATTTTATGTCTCAAATCCCAGTCATTTATTCACTGCAGAAAGTGAAACTAAAAACGAGAGCTCTACTTCAACATGTTCTGATAACACTATTTAACCTTAATTTATTTCTTAATATTTCTCTTTTGGCCCATACATAGTTTTTTTTTTTTTTTAAATGAGAAGTTAGCTAATCTTATTACAGCACGTCGGTTATGCGTGATGCGCTATAAATTATTGCGGGGCAAATTCAAATATTAATTTAATTCTAAAAGTAGCCTAATCATCATCATCATTATCATTCAGATCATTGCAGAGGGGGGCTTGAGATCGCCGGGCCTGGTATGTGCTATTTGCAGTGCATTTTTGTATTTGCTTGTGTTGTAAACTTTTGCAGCGCGTTTCTGTATTTGGTTGTGTTGTGAACTTTTGCAGCGCATTTTTGTATTTGCTGGTGTTTTTTCTATTTGCATGTGTTTTCTTCATATGCAGTGCGTTGAGCTCTCTCGGCCACCATACTTAACTGTTTCAAACACCCAGGCAACTAAAATGTAATAGAAAGTAACAAAATGTATTAACTGTATATGAAAAAGGTAAAAGTACATTTTTATAACAAAGAGCAAGTCAATGAATGTTGCAGTTATGCTATCGACCTAGGAAAGTGTGAATTATTGCCATTTTAGCTTTGTGCAAAAAAACAAAAACAAAAAACAGGTTACCCGAACACTCTCTCTGTCTGCAGGTATTGGCCAAAAATCCATAGCCCCGCCCCAAAACTCACGCTATTGGGTGAGGCAGTGTTGTGATGTCTGGATCCTCAAACAAACCGAGCAATGCTTTGATAGCGATAGAGCCACAGTGTTTACATATTGGGGTAACGCAGACTGCTGATTTCTTACCTATAATTGCCTCTGCATATTAAGCTGAGATATCTAAATGTTTTACATCGTATAAATTACAGACTTCAGCTTTAAGGTAAAAGGGACTTTGGGGAAACATACGCTTCTGGCGTCATACATCACATGATAGAGTATGACCAATGGTAGAACGGCCTCTCCCTCTACACGGAACTGATTGCGGATTTCTTTGGCAGGTTGGTTATGTTCACTGTTTGATTTCTGTTCGGTTTATGTGAAGAGCATCACCCTTTCAATGCTTAAAAAGCGTTAAATTTTCTAATTCAAAATTTTAAAGCATTATACCTGGTTTTCATATATTCAGTTGCAGTGCTGCATTAGCGTTAGAAACAAACTCATTGTGTTTAGCTATGGGTCTGACATCAGTTATTAAAAATATTTTTTGTTTTCTTGTGCATATGATAGATAGTACAGTTATTGTTTAAGCATATGAATCCAACTACAGTTGTTCTTAATAAAATGACTTGCTACATAAAAATACCATGATGGTCATAAAAAAAAGGAAAAAAAGATTGATTTTTCACACTAGCTGTATATATTAAAATATTGTTGGAAATATAAAATAGTTATACAATAGCTTAACATATAATGCAGGTTCCAAAAAGTGTAGTGAATTATTTTAGGCTGAATCAACAAATTAAAAATACATATTTGTTTTCTATTCATTGTACATTTTCTATTGTTTTGGCATTAAACAATTTTGCAACATTGTTTAAAATTAGCTAAAATTGTGAAAAAGATTTCAGTGGACCCACAGTAAATGTATACATTTCAAATACAATGCAATACAAATATAGAATACATTTGGTGAAAGAAAAGATAAAAAATGTCAGCCTCATACAAACCTGAATTTGTATCACTTCTGAACAATAGTGCTTGATTGTATTTTCTAAATGAAACCCATAAACTGCTCTTTGTCTGTCATTGACATGTGTCCATATTTAATAGTCCATGGCAGACCAAAATGGTCACATTGATGTTGGCCCTCCAAGGGAAGCGGTGGCGGGTGTAGGCTTCCCAGCTCCTCCCCCACCCATCTACGCCTGCACCCTTACTCCTGAACTGGTGGCCAAGGCACGGGAAGAGCTCCAGGAGAAGCCTGAATGGAGACTCCGGGATGTCCAGGCATTACGAGATATGATACTAAAAGACCACCCTAATCTGAGGACACGGTTAGACGATGCATTTCTGCTGCGCTTTCTCAGGGCCAGAAAGTTTGATTATGACCGGGCCCTTCAGCTTCTTCTGAATTATCATGCCAACCGGAAAGCCTGGCCTGAGGTGTTCCAGGACCTGAAGCCCTCTACGGTGAAGCACGTCCTAGACCTGGGTTTTCTCACTGTCCTTCCCCGACCAGACCCTCATGGACGCTACATACTGTGTTTACGGCCAGGTAATGATTGAACTGATGAAGACTTCTGCTTGTACAGCCATGGCCAAAAGCATTGGAAGCAACATAAATTTTGTGTTTTGCAAAGTTTGCTGTTTAATTTGTAGATTATTTTTTTCATGTGTTTCTATGATATACTGGAAAACAATTTCAAGTTTTAAACACTTTTATTTGCAAAACAAAAACATTCAATATATGCAAAGAGTCATTATTTACAATGTTGAACCTTTTTCTTCATAACCTTTGTCTTGTGAGGATTGACCACAGGTTCTCTTTGGGATTAAGATCCGGAAAGTTGCTTTGCCAAACTTTCAGTGTAATGATCTCAGAGCCATGTTATTATCACTCTTTCCTCATGACATGGTGCTCCATCATGCTGGAAAATGCATGATCATCACCAAATTGCTCCTGTATCGCTGGGAGAAGGTGCTCTTGCAGGAAGTTTTTATACCATTTTTTATTCATGACAGTGTTTCTGAGCAGAATTCTAAAAGATCCACTCCCTTGGATGAAAAGCAGCCCCGACACAGGACTCATGGTAGCATTTACCTTTTCTTCTCCAGACAGTCAATTTTCCAGATGTCCCAAACAGTCAGAAGATGGCTTAATCAGAGAAAATAACTTTGCACCAGCCTTCCATACTTCCTGTTCTCTGTCTTTGATGTTTTTCTTAATGGAGAGAAGTGGCTCTTTGCTGCCCTTTGTGACACCAGGCCGTTGTCCAAAAGCCTTCGCCTCACACCCACCTGGTGTCAATGTTAAGCGAGCTCTGCACTGACGGTGACACGATTCCACAGGAGGACACTCTTGGACATCCTGAAGCCTTCTTCAGTGCAGTTAAACCTCTCTCCTTGAATTCTTGATGATCCGGTAAATGGTTCTTTTAGGTGCAATATTCTGTGCAGCAATTTCCTTGCATGTGAGGCCATTTTGATGCAAAGCGATGACGGCTACATGTCTTTCTCTGGAGGAGACCATTGCTAACACAAGAACACAATGATTGGAGGCACTTCTTCTCTCCTTTTATAGCAATCAGTCTGCTCTTATAATCCAGTCAGAATGATACTTTCCCATGTGCTGATGACATGATTAGTGAAATGATTTTAGCTGGTCATTTTGTGCCAGGGCCAAAAAACTATGAAATTAGTGACATTTAAATGATAAAGTTATATCCCCTTTTGCTTTTTGAAATTATTTAAAATGCATCTGATCATGAAACAATGTGAATCAACACCACAACAACAGAAGCAGCAAACTTTGCGAAACACAAAATTTATGTCACTTTTGGCCACGGCTTTTTAGGCATGAAATCTAAACCTTTGGGTATGATTAATACACACATTTAAGAAATTAAAATAGACATATTTTTTTAATAGAATATTGCAATGTTTATTATAAATTATTTATCTTTTTTATGTCTTGACTACATAACAGTTGTGTGGCCTAACTTTTAATTTTGTTCACACTTGTATTAATACTGTATTATATATTAAGGGGATTATTAAGGGATGTTTCATTTTTGTCTTATTTAGCATATTTTATGCCTTAGTTTTAAGCCTTGCATTTGATGTCAGTATTGTAGCCACAATATCTCTTCTCTCATAATGTGTGCAGCAGCGCTAGATCACAACAATCCAATGATACAATCAGATGGACAATAAAATCCTGGCCTGCTTTTTTTTCTTGTTCGAGAAGCTTTCACTCTGATATTTGTTACAATACAGTTACAATTTCCCTTTAAACTAAGTATTTTTTGTCCTTCGCTTTCCTAGGTAAATGGAAGTCTAACGATTACCCATTTGTGGACAACATTCGAGCTATTTATTTGACATTAGAGAAGCTGATTCAGCCTGAGGAAACCCAAGTGAATGGAATTGTTATCCTGGTGGATTATGGGGGAGTTGGCCTCTCTCAAGCCTCTAATCCAGGTCCACTTTTGGCCAAGAAAGTTGTTGGTATCCTTCAAGTAAGACATTGAAAACATGATTAATTTACTACGAAGTCATTGATTTTGGCATGAGCACTGATCAGCTGCTTTTGTGTTTCAGGATGGCTTCCCAATCAGAATAAAGGCTGTAAACATTATAAATGAACCACGTATCTTCAAGGGTATTTTTGCGATAATTAAGCCATTTCTGAAAGAGAAAATGGCAGAGAGGGTAAGTAACCAGCTACTTATCCTGGTATTTACACATAGACATTTCTAGCATAATAATACTAGAAACAAGGGCCTGTGTTTTTCCCCAACAGTATGTCCTGCATGGCTCAGACTTGGCCTCTCTCCATCGAGTCATTCCTCAATCTGTGCTGCCTCAAGAGTATGGAGGAGTGGCTGGAAGACTTGACATGTCTGCCTGGTCCAGAACGCTGCTGGAGGCTGAGGAAGAGTTTGTGGTGGAGTTCTGTCAGCCTGATCCTCTGGAGGGTGTCATTCTGCCAGACTCCATGCTGTTTGAGGGAGAGCAAGCTGGCGCACATGGAGAGGACTCCTTCAGACATCTGCGTTCCCAGCTTTATTATTGTTACTGACCTCCTGGCAATGTGCAACTGTTTTTTTTTTTTTTTAAACATTTGTTTAGCTATGACCAACTATGTATTCTATTCACAGTGTGATGAGGTCAGCTGATCAGTCTGACCATTTAAAAGATCTGGTACAGACAGCCATTTAGATGCTGGATATAGACTCATTGCTTTGGCTTAACCTGTGTTTTGAAAACTTTTAGATTATAATACTCAATAGCCATCCATTCAATATCCTTTTGAGAAGGATCCCTGTTTTAATATATAATCAGTTTGTATTTTTTCAGTTGTACAGTGAGCATTGAAATGTCTAAAACAGTTATTTTCAGTGCTACATCATTTTATGTTACATCTCAAATTTTATGTTACATCTCATATAATGCCTTAATTTATGGTGAAGGGAATATCATTTATATTTATTTAGATTATTAAGATAGTACATGGGGATAACCACACATGTCAATTAAATACAATGCAATAACAATGTGCATTGTGCCTCAGAACAGAGAATTATTTTATCCTACACAGAATAAAATAAATACCATGTTTCTTTCTGATTTGTGGATTGAACAGCTCTAATTGTTTTCCTTTTATTTTTCGCAAGTGTGCATTACTGAATTTACAATTGACTTTCTGTACACACAATACCTTTGTCCACACAAGTTACAAGCTTTAGAATTAGTAAGACATCAGATAGTATGTTTACAATATATAAAGCTGATGTGAGTTTGCTCAGTATAATTCTTTACATCTCGACTTCATAACATTTTTAAAGTTGAGTGGCCAATATAGAATTCACAATGTGTGGTTGTATATTGTCATTTGCCAAAATAGTTTAGATAGACATTAATCGTGTATAGATAACTCGTTCATTTTATTTTAAATATTAAGGGATGTAATTTATTTTTGTCTTACTGAGAACATTTATGCCTTAGTTTCAAGCCTTATGTTTGATGTCAATATTGTAGCCATATCTTATTATTTAAATACTTTATTATTCTGTTTGTGGAAACAGTCAATAAACATTATAATTTTCAGGAATAAGAGTTCTGTTATTTTTGGTTGACTAAAGAAGTGCTGTGTAGTATGGAGTTTTCCAGAAGATGGAGCCATACACCATTTGACAGAAACTTTATCCACTAGCACACTTCCTTTTTTCCTTATAGCTGGCGAATGTAATACAGTTTGTTTTCAAGGCATAGTAGGCATAGTAATAGTATAAAAACATAATTATAGTAAAAATACCCTACTATAATATCTTCTAAAAAATATATAGCTTTCAGAAGTCATTAGCTTAATTTGTTTATTTGGTGGTGGCTAAGTTGCCACAGTGTATAACAGAAACAATCACTGTAGTATGGTATTTTGGCGGAAACAGTGGTTACCATGGCAATTTTGTAAGGGTATTCAGCACGCGTAGTCACCTGCTTCAGCTTGGAAACTTGCTCCTTTTCATAAATCTATCCAAAACAAACATTTTCAAAATGCAAATTATTCAAAGTCACTGTTCAGCGCACATTTTTACCATGCAAGCAGCTTCGCGTGAACAAGAGAAGTGCTGTTATTGGTAAGAGTGCAGACGGAGTGTGATTGGCTGTGGGGTCACTCCATTTTGGAAACAGCTGTTTAAAGCCCTATCCCTCCTCATTGTTTTCAATAGACTGTCAGAGGAGCGTTGGATTTGACTTGGAATCTCGGAACAGATCAATAGAAATCCACTGAATCGGTGTGTGGAATGTGGAAAGAGCGTTTGGAAATGAAGGGGAATCCCGACAAAGAGTAAATGGCGTAGTAACAAGTGGAAGAAAGTGAAGCGGATCAAGGTTAGTGGTTGTTACAGTAATGATGTTTGATTGCAGCCGACATAGTTTCGATAGTGAAACCACAAGGTTTTCAGATGTAAAAAAAAAAACTCATTGACGTATTACTTTCTTGATGGATTATGCTAACATATGCATTAAGATTGTGGTTCAATTGGAGTTTTGCTGTCATTTGTAACGCCTCATTGTATAGACTTCCATGTATGGAGGAGTAGTGATGCAATGTCTTATTTTGCTTAATTCTAACATTTATAATTCTACAAAAATTATTTAAAAGAAATTGAAATGCTCCTTCATCCAAATATATAGCTAGTTGATATTGGTCTGGGATGTTTTTCTTTGCCATTGTTTACTAGTAGCGTTTCCCAAGTGTTCTTGCTTTTATAAGCAAAAATATTCAGAGACCTTAAAGGGACATTCCCCCTAAATTTATCATGTTGTTCCATCTCTTGAATAACTTTATTCTATGTACAACGAAAGAAGATGTTTGACAGTATATAGATATATTTTAAAGGTTAGTTTATCCAGAAAATTAAAATTGTTATCAATAAATCAATTACAGTCTTAACAGCCTTATTTGTGTTCCAAAGATGAACGAAAGTCTTATTGAAATGGAACAACATGAGCATGATTTATTGATAACAGTTTTCATTTTCTGGATAAACTAACCTTTAAAATATATCATATATATATATATATATATATATATATATATATATATATATATATATATATATATATATATATATATATATATATATATATATATTTTTTTTTTTTTTTTTTTTTTTTATCTGTCCAACCAACCAAGCAAGTGCGTTTGAGCTTTCTTTTACCATAGTTGATGTGTATATTTATGTGTTGATCCCTGTTTACATGAGAATAAAAGCCTAAATTCACTCATTCACTAAATTCATTCATTATATAAAGCGATCATGCCTTTTCAGAAGACTTTGTTTAAACTGCTTGATTCATATGGATTTCATTTACAATGCTTATTTGTACTTTTTGAAGCATACAAATTGTGGTTGTGTGCAAAAGTAAAGAGAGAATATTAAAAATATCTTTATTTGTTTCAAAGATGAATAAAAGACTTGTGGGTTTGAAATGAGTAAGTGATGACCAAATGCCCATTTTTGGGTGAGCTATCCCTTTAAGAGCACTTTGCATGAGTTCAGCAGTAATGAAGTAACAACAAAGAGATCAGCCATGCCACTTTCAGTGGTTCAATCATATATGGACATTTTTATTGTGATGGAGTGCTCTGGCGGCACACTTGTGAAGACGTGCCAAAGACATTACACAAATCGCTTTTAGTGTATGTATGTGCATGCAGTTTACTTTGATCTGTGTATTTAATATGCAGTTTTTAGCTCCTTCCCCTTTTGAGGAATCAGTTGATTAGGTCACCACATTCATAAGATCCTTTGCTAGAGCAGGAGGAGGGACACTTGAGCTCCAATACATCATGGACTTGATTCACTGAGGCGTTTTGATGAGTCTCACATCAACAATGAACAATCCAAAGCCAAACGATCTAGAACAATCAGTTCATTGTCGTCAGCCTTTTAATTTTTCATAGTCATGTGAGCTGTGTAAATGTATCCGGACTATTCGTCTGAAACTAATTATGTAGAGTGAATGTTAATATTTGATGCTGTAATGGACATTAGGCTGTATTAAACAGATTGATTGGTGCTGTAATGAACTTTATGATATGTGACTTAAACTGTCAGTTTGTACAACCAAGAAATCACTGGTGTCTTTTGCTCTCATGAGCTTGGTTGTCCTACTTTCTATCTATGGCCCAACAACTTCACTAGCAACTGCTTTTTTCAGACCTCGGAGTCAAAAGATGTTATTTGAGCAAGTCATCCACTTGGCTTCTTCAGCTAGAATAGGTTGATTAAATGGCAGGTAGTGGTACTCAAAGATGTGTTGTGACTGTTATCATTTATCATTGTGATGTAGCAGAGGCATTATCCTCTGCTGGCAGCACTGGGCTCGGTAAGTGCTCTTGGGCTATTTGCTTTAAGTGAAAAGTTCATTTGCATGACACGTCCAGGTCAGGCTATGGCAAGATTTTTGCATCAGTACTGGAGCTATTATCATGCCAGGCCTTTTGTGGTTGTTTTTGTTTTGAATTTGTTTTCCTCTCTATTTTTCATAAAGTTTTTTTTCTAGTTGGCCTAGCAAATAGGCTACTTAACGGTCTTGCACTTTGTTGATGCGTGAATTTAATAAGCTACTCTGCTCAAAGCAGAGGCTATTTGTGGGGTCTCCCACTGAGTAGGTTTGAATTGAAGCTGATATAAACTTTTACTTGTAAGCTTGACAAAATCATATGTTACCCTAAAATAATTTGGTGTGCACAAGTGCTTTGATTGAATTGTAGTACTACAATGTCTTGAGGGCCTCATCAACAAGTCTGTTGATATTATAACATTATTGCTGGGAACCAGTTCTCCACTCAATTATAGCCTGCTGAGAGCTGTACAGATTAGTATTATTATTGCACATGAATTTTATAGAATCAACACAATGAATTTATACAACATATTCCAGAAAATGACAATAAATCAGGGTTGACACCTTCTCATATTTTTTTTATTTTTTTATTTTACTGTCCATCCAGTTCTCTTGCTACATTTTCTACATGAAATCATTTTGACAGGTGTTATTTGAGTATTATTTATGTATTAAAGGTTTTATTAATATTTTGAATTGGCTTTAATTTGAATATTTTCAGGTTTTCTTTTGTTTTAGTAATTTTGTAATGTGCTTTTTGTAATTTTTTTTGTAATTTATTTTTTTTAAAGGGCTGTCATGAGTATTTACAATTTACAATGAGTATAGTACAATTTACCTGTGTCGAGGCCTCGTGCCCCATTTCACCAGATTTGTAACGTAAATCACTTATAAACCTACATCAACATCACCTACCTTTTTTTTTTTTTTTTTTTTTTTTTTTTTTGTTCATCGAGGTTTCGAAATAAAAGTTTAAACCCTTGCTGTAGCATTTTTATCGTAAAGAAGTGTTCAAATATTAAAGATTAAGTGGGCCTTTTGAATTAAAGGGATAATTCACCCAAAATTGAAAATTGTCATGTTGTTCCAAACCTGTATGAGTTTCTTTTAACACAAAAGAAGATATTTTAAAGAATGTTGGTAACCAGACAGTTGACTGTAGCCATTGACTTCCATAGTATTTTTTTAACCCCCGGAGCCGTGTGGAGTACGTTTATAATGGATGCACTCTCTTGAGCTTCAAACTTGTAGTTGCCCCCGTTCACTGCCATTATAAAGCTTGGACATGTCAGGATTTTATTAATATAACTCCGATTGTGTTCATCAGAAAGAAGAAAGTCATATACACATAGGATGACTTGAGGGTGCATAAAGCTTGGGGGTAATTTTCATTTTAAAGTGAACTAATCCTTTAAACAAGGATTTGATCATGCTATAAAGTGTAACAACAATTATAATCTCCACAGGCATTTGTTATAGCTAATACATATTGTATATAAATGGATTGTTTAAATTATGTATATTACATTTATGTATTTTAACAGTGTTGTTCAAAAAACTATGATTACTTGCTTTATTTAAACCAATTATTATTTACTCATTGTTATAGGTATTTTAAGTCATTTTAAAGGCTTTTGTTCACTTGGGTCTATTTTATAACACACACACACACACACACACACACACAAAATTACTCTGATTAGTTGACAAAATAATTGACCGATTGCTTGATTACCAAAATAATCGCTACTGACATTTTTCTTTTTTTTTTGTTTTACTAAATGTTTCATTTATTTTATTTCAGTTTTAATTTTTTATTTACTATAATTTTAGTGCTTTATTTTATCTGTTTGCCAAAGTAACATTAATCTGTTGATTTAAACTTTTATCTGATATTTCAGCTTTACTTGAATTAACAAAACTGTTATATATATATAATATAATATAATATAATATAATATAATATAATATAATATAATAATTTAGTTTTAGATAACAATAATAACCATGGTCTATATTCTAGGCAATCTTTTGTTCTGAAAAATACACTTATCACAGATGCCTCACAGCTGTTCCCTGAATACATGTAATCAGCATACACTGCATAAATTAAATTACATGTGTGTTCTTTTCTCACTGTTTTATTGTTGAAATACTGGAGCTGCTTTCACTGGCCATTTACTGTGCAGATTAGTAAAAATAAGTTGAAATAATTTAATCATTAATTGTTATTCATGTCCTTGACAGCAGCAAACAAGCACACAATATAGGTCAAGAGACTCTTATAATGATTTTGCCCATCTGTTTATTAATTTCTTGTAATGTTTGTATAAAAGAACCGGTCTCTTATAATTACATTTATTTGGACATGCCTGTAAATTATGATCAGTATTTCTCTAATAATAATAATTAGGGTTGTCAAGTGTACAAGTACTATCGGTGCAAAAAAAAGTACCAGCAAATTCTGCAGTACCAGATATATTTGGTAGGGTTGGGAAAAATAAATCCATGCATCACAAATTGAGAAATGATTCTGGATTGATTCAGAGATTTTCCAAATGCATTGCAATTCTCTCAAATCGATATTGAGCATAGTTTTTAACAGCAGATTGCACTGCATGCTTTAGAAACAGCCGTACTCTGCTTGCTTCCAATTTCTTAGACCCACCACTTGAACCTTCTATAAAATCATAAAGTTAGAAAAGGTTGAAGCGAATTATAAGGGTGTTTGCAGACAAAAGCTGTTTACTTGTGTCATAAAACCATACTGAGGTGCAAGTACATTCTCAGACTCAGTTGAACGTTGATCGTGTGGTTAAAAAGTAGCCTAGAGCGCCATCTGCTGTTAAAAACTAAGCTTAGAATCCCAGAATCGATCCACGAATCGAGAAGCATTGATTTATTGTCACAGCCCTAATATTCGTTACGCTGACAGATACTGCTTTCAAACACTTTTGTTTGAAAAGTGTTTTGTTCACACTTTTGTTTTGTTCTGAGCGTCAAAGGTTTCTATTTACAACATTTTTTGTTTGTTTTTGTTTTAGAAGTTTTGAGCATTGTAGCCAATCACAATCATATCTGAGTGTGTAAATGCAATAGCCTATCAGAGGTGCTAAACAATACCTTAGTCAGAATATGCTTAAAGGGGCTATATGTAGGAATGACACCCAGTGGTCGAAATGGGTACTGCAGTCCAAATTCAAAATATCGATTGCCCTGCCCCCTCCTTCAAAGATGCGGGTTGCCAGCTTGAGGACACGCAACAAGAGGGAGCGCAATTGACAATGAAAGCTGAGGACACTTACACACTGTAAGCTGATGAGTTGATTTATCTGTGTTTTAATATGCTGTAGTTCATAGAGATTTTTAGATGGATGCAGAGGCTTTTTAGGTCAGGTAGAATTTGCGATTCTCTCACCCAGTTTGTTTGCTGGTTTCCATGGCTGCAATACGCGGTGTTTTCCGCCAACTGGCAACCTGTGATGTCGAAATACTATTGGATAAACTGGCAGCACACAGTTTCCCACAGACCAAAACAAAGACAGACATTCCGACACAGAACGCACATTTCAAAGTAGAATATCTGGCTGTAGCATTTTTTTTCTGAGAAACAAGTAGATGAACTTAGCGTGTTTCCTAAATATCTGCAAACATATTGGGGTATTTTTATGCTCTGTTAAAGTGAAAATCTTACATATAGCCCCTTTAAGGTTACTGAAAACACACAAAGTTTTGTTGTTCAATTCTTTCATTAGGAACAACAAAGTGTGTAAACATGATGTAAATAAGAGATTCATTGTACAATTAAGATTTTTTTTTAGTTTATTATATTCAGTGAGATTCAGTTTATATTAATTCAGTAAGCTTGCGCTTTAGAGATTGACAGCCTTGGTGATTATAAAGGGAGACTCTTCTCTTGCTTTCTGTTTATTACCCATTCACAATCTGAATACAAGTTTGTTTTTCATGCTGCTAAATGCACTGCAAAGTTTCTAGATTGACAACCATATGTGCGAATCAGAAACTGTGATTATTGTCAATGAAAACCAATGGATGAAACCAAATGGGACTTTTTTTTATTATTATTATTTTAAAGTATTTAATTCAGCAGTTTTTGCCTTGGTACTGAGAACTGTGAAATTTTACTGGTAATTTTATTTTTACCAACTACTGAAATTCTGGTCATGTGATAACCCTAATAATAATATTAACAAGATAATTGTATTTATTCTAGTATGGGAATTTGCATTTAACTTTGCTCAAAAACTGCCATGGCTGTTCTGATTGGAATATCGGCTTAATCAGGTTATGGTAATCGGGTTAACGTGTTAACACGCTTGCATCATTGAAATATTATCGAATTATGAAATTAATCTGAATTTTCATGTGCATGTAAACATGGTAAGCATGCCTTTCATGCACTTATGTGGGCTAAGGATGGCCAAAGCTGTTGGTCAGATTAATTCAAGCTGTCATTCAAAATTTGAAAGCTTCTCTCAGGATATGTTTGGCTTGTCTTCCTCTCTTCACAACTCTGAGCAAATCAAATCACTTTACGCCCACATCCTCCCTGATCTGTGGGAGAGAGGCGTGCTGCAGCTGTGTGGGATCCGTTCGCTGCGGAGAGAGAGAGAGAGAGAGAGAGAGAGACAGAGAGAGACGGGAAGGAGAAAGAAAGAGACAGACAGAAAGGGGGAGAATGAGAGGAGGCTCCCTTATAAACCCTAGGATCAGAGGACGCAGCTTTCTGTTTCTCGTGTGGATTAAAATAAAACTGCCTTTATTCAGGTCCTCGGAGCGCTTTGTAGCACCATGTCATTAGCGTTCAGAGTGCGTTTGGTAAGTAATTGAAGCCGTGTGCTGTGACTGCAAGTTTCGATAATGGTTGTTAGCTTGAAGTATTGATAATTGGAAGTGAGAAGGGGTTAAAGATGGGGCAGCAAAAAGAGGAAACGTACAGTGACAGGTGGTCTTTAAGACTTCACAGCTGTTCAGCTTCGTTTGCTTGTCCAGGACATTTCTTTTTAATTGCTGTCTGGGTTTAGTGGCTGTGGGCACTGGGTGGAAGATCTTGCTTGCATGTCATAAAAGTATCAGAGAATAATATGAATTTATGCCAGAGATGTTTGAAACAAAAGGCATACTTGTTTGAGTTTCTTTTAATAAAAAAAAAAAAAATATATATATATATATATTTTATATATAAATATAAAATATATATATATATATATATATATATATATATATATATATATATATATATATATAATATTTATAAAAAATTTTTTTTTTTTTTTTTTTTTTTGGTGGGCCTGCAAAACAGTTTTGCAATTTACCAATACTTAGTTTAAAGGCCACTTTCTGGGTCCTGCCAGTGAGGACAAAATCTCCATAAACCCTGAGGTTGACCATTCAGCGAACACCTCTGTCAGTGACATTCAAGAGCTGTTAAGTTATGCGTAGTTCTTCTCATTCAAAAACTGTGCTGAGTTCTATAGATGCATATTAAAGGAACAGTTCACCCAAAAATGAAAATTCTGTTATCATTTACTCACCCTCATGTTGTTCCAAACCTAATGATCTTCTTTCCTGTGTGAAACCCAAAAAGAAGATATTCTGAAGAAGCATTTTTGTCCATACTATTCAATTAAAGTCAATGGTGTCCAGAACAACAGTAGGAATTTTCATTTTTAGGTCAACCTTCCTTTTAAGCTCAATAAATATGTCTATATTCTGTTCATGTCTGTTTGCACACCAGATGCTCAGTGGTACTGTGTTTCTGGTTCTGTGTATCCTCCACTCTCTCTCGCTCTGTCTCACCGTCAGACCTCGGGTGCAGGAGAAGGACATAAACGACAAGGACAGACGTAACACCTGCTTCCTGTTAAGGCCATGTGTTGTTTAATGCAAGAGCAGAACTGGATGTGTGTAATGAGGTCCTGTCAAAGAGACAATATCCTGCCCTTTAGAGGGATAGTTCAGCCAAAAATGATCATTCTGTCATTTATTTATTTGCCCTCATGTCATACCACACCAGAATGTTCCCCCCAAAATATATGTATATATTATGTATGTTGTAGAATATTTTCTCAGATGTTTTCTCTGATAATATTAAGAACCCCTGCTGCAGCTGTCCTGACATCAAACTCGCGCCATGTGACACTCGAGATGTTTGACTTCAAACTGTTTTTTATTTCAAAGCTACAGCCCAAGAGAAGATTTTTTTGACTTGTATTTCAGTCTGTTCCTTAAATTAGGCTATACTGATCAGTATATGTAAGCAATCTATGTGAAAATTCTTTTTGTCTTAATTATTATAAGAATGTTATTGTAAAAAATAATGTCATATGGGTTTGAAACGACATGTGGGTGAGTAAATAATGACAGAACATTATTTTTGTGTGACCTTTTCCTGATCAACTTTGTTGTTGCTAAATATGACGATTGTTGTTTCTTTACATTTCAGGATCTTGTTTATCATTGACGTTTGTCTCTATGCTACTATTTGCACAGTTTGTAATAGCAGGGTGCAGATGATGGTGAGCATATTTCTGTGTGTGGCATTTGGTTTGGATAGGTACTGTAATTTGTGTGCAAACCATTCATTTTCCAGGCAGCGTGATTATTTTCGGAAGGCGTATGACCTTTTGACTGTTTGTAGGCAGAGTTTTCATGTGCATAAGTGTTGTAAACCTCCAATGATCAAATGTTCTGGGACCACTTCACAGTCACACTGTACAGTTACTCTTGTACAGATTTTTTGCCTCAAGTTTTCACTTGTCCATAACAGTAGTGTATGTCTTCAAAAGGCTTGTCATATAGCACATTAGCATTGTTTGAGACCGAACAGACTGAACTCCATTGTAGTACTTAGTAAATCTTATTCATGCAATTTGAATATGCATGAATATTCAAATTTGGTACATCACAACTGGTCAGGAGATGCATGAAAACTAATGATGTTTTGCTTCATTGACTTCAAAATCACTTAAATTCCACTATTTTCATTGTACAAAGCTATTGAATTAGTTTAGAAGAATTTAAATATAGCACATGATTAAATTTTATGCTTTTTTTTTTTCTGACATTCCCTAGTCACTACAAAAGTTCTCCTGTTTGTGTTCCATGGAAAAACGAGATTAAAATGACATGAACATAAGTAAATAATGAAAGAATTCTTGGGAGAACTTTAAGATTTTAATCCTTCTCCAACATTTCCAGTCAAATAAACTCCCACTGTTTTCATTTGAACGGCACCACCTGTTCATGACTCGGCAAAGTTTCCTATCTTCAGTCGCTGTTGTCATAGTCTGTGATTCATGGGGAAAATTCTAAACTCTTTTTGGACACTCCCTCTCTCTCTCTCGCCTCCATGCTGCGAATTTAATTGGGGAAAGAGCCACATAAAAACAATAAGTGGTAATTATGCCTCCAAACAAACAGCAGATTGATTCAAACATCAGATACTGTTTGGCTCAGACAGAGATTTGAACTCTCTCACTTAGCAAACCATTTTTTTCCTGCTAATTTTCTGGCTGGGTGATTGACTGTGACGGCTGGCTGCAAACTGCATCATGTGCTTGTGCATATCACTGTAGCAGTGGAAAACATATGCCATCTTTCATTGATACACATGAGTTTTACTTCCTTTTAAAGTGGTGTAAAAAGGAAACCCTTTAGGAAAAATTATTGTTTAATAGAGACCTTTTCCTTTCTGCCCTCAAAGTGAAATTCTTCTGTGCTTTCATTATGGAAAATAACATCTTTGGAAAATGATCTTCTGCATTGTCAGATGAGTTTTTACTTTTTATTCTTGCTTATTATAGACATTTATTGTATGTAAAGTAGGTAAGAATTTTTACCCTTTATCTTTATGAAGTCTGCGTCAGCTGTTGTGGTTGGTGTGTTTTTTTTCAAATAATGAGGCAAATACTTTCAGGTGTCCACCTGTGCTAGGCAAATAATGTTGTGACCATGTTGGATGTGGGTGCTTTGGAATTATTAAAGAAGCATTTATGTCTTTGTGTGTCGGCTCTAAAGTTCAGCGGTCTCAAACTGCTGTAACATTTGACTCGGTCTCCCTGCAGTATCCTCATTATTATTTAATATTTGCTCTGATATCAAAAGGGCTGATAGGCCACATAGGGAAATGAAGCCCATCAACTCCTGCATTAGTAAAGAGGCGGCGGTTCCACACCTTCATCTCCCTGAGCCTTTTTAAATGCTAACAGTTTGTTTCATGAAATAACACCAAATACACGCTCTGTCAAAGGGCCCTGTGAGCTATAAGCCTCCCGACATCAGTGCGAGGAAAATGGCTTTAATCTCGATTCGGCTATCGCTTCCAAATCTTCAGTTAATTGCTTCTTAGTGGCTTCGAAAATCTCAAATCTCTCTGTTGTAAAGTAGCAGTCCTTCGCTCAGCGCCCAGGGAGCTGAAAAGGTCTTGATGACATGAGGAAAAACTTCCTCTTTTGCCTGACCGCAAACGTTCTGCATTAGCTTTGCAATTCTTGTCTTGATCCTCTATAAAATCCTCATGGATGGTGTGGCAGCATTTCCGAGGCATTAGAGGAAGACGAATGAGAATAAGTCACGTGTGGGTGACACCACAGTCTCATCCACAAGTAGCGTGACTGCGGGCCTGGCAGCTTCTCTTCTTGCTCTCTCCAGTGTTCATGCCACCTCCATGACCAATATGCCCATTACACATTTAAGAGCTGTCAGTGTTTGGCATTAAAGAGGCGCTTATAGGAATTTGGACATCCGATATAGGCAAACAGAATTTGAAGAAGACCCATATCTCTTATATTTTATATGGGTACTTGCCATGATGTTTTTTTCTTTTTCTCTCTCTTAAGGCCCGTTCACACCAAGAACAATAATTATAAAGATAACTTGTTGCGTTTGCACGGCTTTAACCAGCAGATATCATAAGCATGCAATGTTTCGAGTGAATAGCTAGTGTAATCAATCTAATCTAACAGTGAATTTAGCTGACGAAGTCAATATAGTGGAAGAAAATCAAAGCCTCTTTCACTTCAACTTTAAAGTTACACTGTTTGCTAGCCTAGCATAATGATCTCATCGTTAATACTTCTCACCACTTATTCCAAGAGTATGACCAATTGTTTTCCATATATCCTTTTTTTTTTTTTAAAGTATCCTTGAAAATGGGGTTTGACTTGTCAAACAGTGGTGGCTTTTTCTGGACCTCTGCAATTAACTTCTCTGCAATGTCATCTGCCATTTTAAATGCGCAGATTTGAATATTTGAATAGATTCTGATTGGCTATCAGTGTTTTATCATTCAACAGCTGGAAAAAAAGCAGAAAAATGAGTTTACCTCCTACTGTTATTCAGATTTATGACATTTAATGTAGAACTAATTTCATGTTCATGTTTAGTTCAGTCCTGTCATATGGAATTCAAACTGTTATGACTGTGAGTTAAAATAACTGTCCTGTGGTGTGACATGCTAAACTGAAACCATACATGCCATTTTTCTAACTGTATTACAATTATAGTGTCATTTTCATGAGTTCGTATTATTCGAGAGAATGAGTCTGAATATTTGTCAGCCATTGTTTTTATATTTTATAAATTTTTAAGCTAAAATGCGACACTATTTTACTTTTTCTTTTTGCTGTTTGTTTGCATGATGACCACTATTTTGCTTTGGTGTTGTTTGACACTTTGAATGTAATTAACGTTTTTTGGAAAATGTGATCAAAGATCACCTCACATTTTAGGTGTAGTGGTTGTGTAATACACCAGCAAAGTTCGCTTGCGGTGGTCTCATAACCTTTTCCTGGAGATGCTGAACGTGTGCTGGGAAATGTTACAGTATGCTGATAAGAGCCTGTGAAAGTGCAGCTGAAGTGCTTGGGGACCATAAAGTTGGCATTTAAAAAGTCATGATAGCAAAAAATACTTGAACAAGGTGAACATTCCGGTCCTGAGTAATATCACTGGCATAAATTCAGATTTTTCTTTGATTTTTCTTGAGGAAAAATAGATGTGGACACACAAAGCAAGGCCCTTCAAAAGGAGGAAGGATACGTAGGATGACAGCAAAAAACTTTGAATTGTGAGGGTTTTTTTTTTTTTTTTTTCCCCCCTGTTGAAACCAATGCCAAACAGAAAAACAATGCCAGCACAATGGTGGCTATAGGGTGTTTTTCCCCTTCTTGACTGAGCAGTCACTTACATCATGTGAACACAGTGTGTGTTCGTTCATTTGAGCTGTGGCTCATCTAAGTAAATGGGGGAGTGCTGGAGCTGGTGCACTTATCTCAAGAGCAGCTAAATGTGCTTCTTTAGACAGGCTGGAGTCTATTCAACTTAGATGCAGCTCCGCAGTGTCCAGAAACTCTTCCCTGGTAAAGACAGAATATGGGACATTTTTTTTCAAGCTCACTTTATTCCTTGGGAGCTATTATATAAACTTTCTCTTGCCCAAAACTGGAGCTTTAAACATAGTATCAGCAGACTCCTTCATCTTAAATTCCTTTTTAAAAGGGCTGAAATTCTTGCAGTCAGCAGAGTGTGTCTGTCTAATGAAAGTAAGAAAGGAAGGTTGTGTCGTTGTGCATAAGCTTGTCTCATTTGGGTGTTTCTACTTGGGCTTTTTTTTCCCTCATAATAACACTCGGTACACAAACAAATGCTAGCAGCAATATTTCAGTCCGGTTGGCATATTTTTGTCACCGATTGAGTAGTGGTATGTGATTTTAAAAAACTAAACAGGGTGCCAAAAATGGCTTTTGAGATGTATTGCTGTAACCCTCATTTTGTTTGTTTGTTTGATCATTGGTTCGTTCAGTTGTACATTTAGTTGTTAAATTGTTTGTTTGTTTGTTTGTTTGTTTGTTTGTCTGTTCAGTATACTATTACACTCTACTATAGTTAATCTTTTAATTTGTTGGTTTATTAATTTATTCGTTTGTTCAATCAGTTGTTTATTAATTTGTTTTAGTAGTTAATTTATTCACACATTAGTTTTTGTTCGTTTGTTCATTGGTTTATTCATTCAAGAGTTCACTTACCCATTTATTAGTTTGTTTGTTCGATCATTGGTATGTTCAGTTTTTTAATATTGTTTTATAAATTTTTTTTTTTTTTTGGTAATCTGGTCTTTCATGATCTTTCATTTTAATTCGTTTGTTACTTTATTTCATTGATTCATACATTAGTTTATTCATTTGTTAATTAATTAATTTAATTTGTTTGTTTACTTGTTCAATTGTTCGTCCAAAATCAAAATGTGGGGTTCGACACTCTTAATCAAAATGAAAATTTGTTACATTTGTTCATTTATTCATTTGTTTGTTCATCCATAATCAAAATGTGTGTTTGTGTGTATAAATACAATGTAGGGTCCAACAGTCTGAGCTCACACTGAAAATTCGCTAACACTTTATTTTACAGTGCCGCAGTTACACGTTATTACATCAAATTATGCACAATTTACTGTTATTACTATAGTAAATACAAGTAACTAACCCTAAACCATACCATAACCCTAACTGTAACTCTACAGTAAGTACATGTAGTTAGTTAATAGTACTCTGTACTTATTTGAGTAATTACAGTGTAACTACAGCACTGTAAAATAAAGTGTAACCAAAAATTCACATTTTACCTTAAAATTATAAACAAAATAACTTTAATTTGTGCTTATTCTGAGGGGCTAACAATTTGTTGGCAGATTCAGCTGCATTTTTTTTTTTTAAATGCAGGTTTATTCCCTTAGGAAATGGCCACTGTTTGTTAGGGAATACTGCTACCACCACCATGTTTTTATTATGCTCAGAGGCACAATGTCCCATGTAGAATTGTAGCAGTAGACTCGTGTCCTCCGCTGGGCACTCAGGCCTTTGTTGATAATATCAGTAAGAGCTCTTGTTACACTCTGTTCAGAAGATCACCCATTCAGCAACAAGGATGGAGGACTATAAATGAAACCGATTTGCTTTACAGGTGTGCTGATTCACACTGCATTCATGGCTGCAATAATAGGCTCCCACAGCTGTACTGTACTGTTATATGATTAGAGCATCACAGTGACACAGAGAACAAAGAAACTTTTTCATCCGTTATTGACCGTGCTCATGTTACAGCAGGTTTAATGAGATTAGTTTGCAATAGCTGAAAATTGGCGGCCTTTCAGCCCAGAAGTGATCTGGGTAAAGATCAAGTGTCTTGAACTACAGTGAAGCCCGCATTTCCATTACATGGTTGAAGTGACCCAATTCCAAATTTTTTTTTTTTTTCCTGCCATGTGGCACAAATCGGATATGACCCACGAACGTCTAAGCAGGAAAAAAAGCACAAGGATTCTGATATTCTCAGATCAGTTTCAGGCCTCGTTCATATGTAGAAATAAATCTGATATGAATTGAATATGTGTATTTTGAGTCTGCCATGTAAGCAGACAGATCGGATATTCCCCTGTCAATGTGAGTTGTACGTCATTGGAAAAAACTATGTGGCGAATGATGTCAACTCAGGTGGACGCCAACCGCAGCGATCGTTGCTACATTCGCCCAGGCTGCAATAAGGGCTCTTTTTTTTTTTTTTTTTTTTTTTTTTTTTTTTTCCCTCCCCTTCGCCTTAAGAGATCAATGTTTGCTGATCTTTAAAGATGTGGAAAGAAAAAGCTTGTATTATCATTTCATCTTTGTCCATTGCAAATTGCGCCATTTTGACTTCCTTTTTGGCCTAAGCTTTTCTGGGTCAGTATGTTGTTTCACCAAGTGTATAATCTAAATCCAGATATTGGATATGGGACACTTTTAAGAGAAGATGTAAGCTGGTCGTCGTTGTCAAAAAAATAAATAAATAAATAAATAAATATAGTCAACAAATCAGAATTGGGCATCAAGACCTGCTGTGTAAATGCGGCCTAAGTCTCTTGCATATATGGTTCTTCTCCTGCTTTTGAGGACTATAGGCCTCTTGTCTCAAGAGTCCCATCTTCCTTATCCAGTTCCGGCCTGTAGGGAAGAGGCTCTTTATTGACTGAATGGTTTGCTGAGAGTAACTGCATGCACTTTCAAGCCAGGGACTGATGGAAGCAATCAGTTATGAGCAAAAAGTAATTAAACCATCCATGTAATTGCTTAGGCATATGTTGACACACCCTGTGACTGGTTTGATGGACTAGAGAGCACCGGAGATTCACTCAATATGTATTCCTGTTGGTTTCTACATTCGAAAGCCACATAAATATCGGAGATGAGCATATTTGTCCATAAAATGTATTAGCTTGTGGTCCGGTGTAATGATATTAACTTTAGATTCATTTTTTTTCCCCCTTTGAGTGTGCATTCCTTAGTCTCTGTCTGACTCTGAACACTTTGCTTTTCATGGAAGTGTCATTTCCTCCCGGGGTTAGTGAATTATGAATTAGGCCATATATGGTGTTTTCTAGGAACCTGGTGGTGTGACGCAGGCTTCATTAATTGAGGAAAGTGACATAATTTCTGAAAGACCAGTGAACTTTAGAGAAAAGTGTCAGTATTTTCCCTGAAGTCTGCTGCATTTGTTGCTCTTTCAAGTTCTCTCTCTCTCTCTCTCTCTCTCTCTCTCTCTCTCTCTCTCTCTCTCTCTCTCTCTCTCTCTCTCTCTCTCTCTCTCTCTCTCTCTCTCTCTCTCTCTCTCTCTCTCTCTCTCTCTCTCTCTCTCTCTCTCTCTCTCTCTCTCTCTCTCTCTCTCTCTCTCTCTCTCTCTCTCTGAGAACTTTTTAATTACATAAAGTGCATTTTCTACTGCATCATTAAGTCGTGTGTATATATAAATGATTTCTATTATGATTAGACTTCCTTCCTAACCTTTCACATACAGGAGTAGTAACTTGTGCATGGACCAAGTTGCTGCGTATGAAAAATGTCAATGGATCCGTGATCTCAGTGAAGATCTAGTTGGCAGACTGAGTGGCTGGATTTAATTCTCATGATGGGGCCTAATATCTCATGATTTGTCCAAATATGGAAATGAGTTTATGTACCCAGTGGGCTGTGCAGACTGTTTAGACAGTGGACATATCCAAACATCTAGTGAGAGTAAAAGCGGGACTCTCTCTCTCTCTCACTGCTTTTCTGTTGTTGTTGTTGTTTTATTTCATTTAAATAAAGGCTAAACCTGAATTTGTCATTTGTTTAGGCTTGCTGGCGACACAGAACTCATGTAAATGATAAATGTCAGCACTCAAGTTGGTGTTTTTGTAAGGCTCTCGTTCTTAATCCCACGAGGACTGCAGGCTAAGGGTGAGCTGTGCTGTTTTCCCTCTGGTATGTGAGGTGTTTTGGTAATATTCAGGGATTTGTGCGCACACCTGCGTTGTTTGTCCTCTGACGCTACCTACAGCTGCTATTGACTCCCGTTTCCTCCTGCTTGTGACATCATCTGCAAATAAAAGGTTTGGTTCAGGAAGATGGGTCACATGCAAGGGTAAATATATCAAATTACCTTTAGTGAGCCATAGTGTAACTTTATTGTAATGAAATTTGGGAGAGTAAATGGAAAGTAACTGAACACTCTACATTTAAGCCAAGCAAAGCAACAGCCCCCCCATTGCCAAATAAACTCTCTAAATATAGAAGCTCTCACTTAAGGATTCCCAGGCTTGAGCACTATGTATTTAGCACTTGATATCAGATAAGTTAAAATTGTAGATAAAACATCGAACATACTAACTACCATTCAAAAATTTGGAGTTGTTTTTGAAAGAAGTCTCTATGCTTACGGCTGCATTTATTTGATCAAAAATATGGTAAAAACAGTATTTTTGTGATTTATATATTACAATTTAAAATAAATTTTGAAACGTCTGCTTTCAAACGCTCCCGCTTTCAAATTCAAACACTTCCGTGTGCTTTCATACGCTCCCGTGCATTGATCATTGTAGCCAATCACAGACATATCTAATGAGCGCATGAACACAAAGGCCAATCAGAGGTATTTACGAATCCACTCATCAGCGCTCAAAGAGTCACTTAATTTTTTTATTTCAATACTGACTTGGTATCGTGGTCTGTACTTTTAACAACACATTGATTTGGTGTTCAAGAAATATTTCTTATAATTATCGGTGTTGAAAACAGTTGTTGCTTTGTGCGTGTGCGCGTGTGCGTGCGTGTGCGTGCCCATGTTTTTGGGTGATGGGCAAACCTTTTGCAGTTCAGTTTGATGTTCCAGTAGCACAGTAACTTTACACTGTGTTGCCAGACATCAACTTAAAGGGTTCACCCAAAAATGGAATTTCTGTTATTAATTACTCGCCCTCATGTCGTTTCAAACCCGTAAGACCTTCGTTCATCTTCAGAAAACACATATTAAGATATTTTTGATGAAATCCGTGAGGGTTTTTCCCCCATAGAAAGCAACGTAATTACGCCAGAGCCAGCCAATAATGAGCCAGCATTCTGACGTAAAACCTTAAAGCGCTACACTGTGTTTACTACATCAGTAGCATAGGAGACTGACAGGGCAGAAAAGAGATTGTTGAATAAAGTCATTATTTTTGTTTATTTTTTTGTGCGCAAAAACAATTCTCGTTGCTTCATAAAATTAAGGTTGAACCGCTGTAGTCACATAGACTGTTTTGACGATGTTTTTACTACTTTTATGGACCTTAAATGTGGTAATTACGTTGCTTTCTATGGGAGATTAAAAAAAACACCTTGGATTTCATCAAAAAATATCTAATTTGTGTTACAAAGATGAACAAAGGTCTTATGGGTGTGGAACAACATGAGGGTGAGTAATTAATGACAGAAATCTCATTTTTGGGTGAACTAACACTTTTAAACATTTTGGCTTTTTGTGAAAAGACATTATGCGCTCTTTTCAATAGAGCACAGCTTGTGTTTTGTTGGGGAAGATTCTTTTTAAAAGCATCACGCACTTTGTGTGACACTTTCTTGAATTTGTCTCTTCTCTGGGGAGTCCAGCTCTCTGCAGACCACTGTTCCAAATTCTTCTTCAGCTGCTGTGACCCCAGCCTGACCTTTATTGACCTGGTTCACATCAATAAAATATAACCTATCTGCCTTATTTACCTAGGACACGTGAGCGCTAGTAATTATAGAGGCTGCGGAAACAGGTTGATATTTGAAGAACATGCCAGCAAAGTTTGCATGAAAGTGAAATTGGCTTACACTTCTCAAGGTCCTGGCCGAAAATGAGGTTAGCGTATCGGGTAACTGACATGCTGGTGCTGGCAAACGTTATGTGTAATGACTCAGCCTGCTAAAACACACAGCCTGTGCACATTCAACACAGGCCACTGTGATATGATAGCAAACAGTTCAGGAAAACACCGATCCTGTTCATTGTGACGCTAAATTATGTTAACCATGTGGAGCTTCCTTGAATATTGCGGAGTTCCTTTAGGGTAGTAGAGTTTATGCTAAATAATTCATGGCTACTTTTAAATGACCATCACTGGATGACTTTTTGAAATTCGATAGTGTGGTTACGTCATCTAGCAGGGGCTGAATGAACTGAATCAGTCAAACTTTGACCCCCTTGATCCATAAAAGTGATGTGTCCAAAAGTTAACTTCTGTTGCAACACATTCTGACATGGACATCCTTTGGTCTTTGCAGAAATCTCTTTGTTCAACTTCCCACATTTGGGGATATAATCACTACTTTTCAAGTTGAAGTCCCTCCCACTTTTCAGATTGTTCGTACACCCCTGATTTGCTCAGCAGTACTGGAGCATTTTAGAATAATAGAAAGGAAGCGAGAACTAAAAAAAGAAGGAGAAAAAAAAAGAGGACGGTTGAAGGATGAAAAGAGAAATACAGGGATGGAGAGAGGTGATTCAAGGGAAGGAGAGCTTCAGAAAGGAGAGATGAGAAGAAGACCAGCACTATGATTTATACCCTGTAATTTTCTCTGCCTGTTGCTCCCTCACACCTCCCCCTCTGCTTCCAACACATAGCATCACATTTATTTGTATTTGTTGTCTTTCCCTCGCCCTCTCACATTCCTCTGGAATATCCCTTCTGTTCTCCCATCTCTTCAGACAGACCAGCTGTACAGATTCAGAGTGGCATTTAGAGTCACAACTTGCATAAAGTCAACAATTGCATTTGCAGCCCAATGTGACGCATCTTTGAGTGAAACAGGACATGCGATAAGATGAAAATGATGGACGGAACTTGATTTTATCCATTATTGGATCTTGAAAAGTGGTTTCTAAATGTGACCTGATCCAGCAAAATGAGTCACAGTGACCCAAATTTCAAAATTGAGATTTTGGTATCAATGGAAAAAGGGGACCATAGGCTTTAAATTGATATCCTAGTCAAAAGTCATACCTTTAATGGTTTTAAAGATATACCCATTTGAATTATGGTCGTCTGCCCTCTTTTTCCAATCGAAAACCTGAAAAAATCGCTTTTAAAGTTTTTTTTTTTTGTTTTTTTGTTGATATCTTTCAAAATCGATTGCATTTAAAAGGATAAACTATTTATTTTACAGCTTAGTTTGACCAGTTGAGTGTGTGTGTGTGTGTGTGTGTGTGTGTGTGTGTGTGTGTGTGTGTGTGTGGAAACGGGGCTTCCCAATGACAAATGATCAGCGTTTATGTCACTGTTTGTGTACATTTCTAAGCTTTTTGATTGGTTTTATACAATGTTTAACACCATATTTGGAGAGCAGAGATAGTGAAGTTTCAGGGGATACCTGGAATATAGGTAAATTATCGGCCCGTATCTTAAAATTGAACGTAGCGACTTTTGACTCCTTTCGCCAGAATGGGTTACAAATGGCAAGTGGTTGGTGATGTCCGCTGAAAAAGAGGAAAGACATTTGAGAGATGGAATGAACTGATGTGATTTGGTAAAAAAGAAATGTAATCAAGTAATTGCTCAAAAGTGGCAGTTAGGACTTTTACATTGGGAAAAAAACAAAAAAAAAAAATCAAATTTTGCAATCCTCAAATTTATGGCAAGTGATTGGACTACTGCTGATGAATAATGAATGATTTGTTTAATTTATGGTTTTTATATCATAGCTGTAAACTCTCATTTCAGCCAGGAAAGTTTTGATGGCATTTTCTTTTCATGTTACCTCCATATAATGCCTGACGGGTAATTTTTTTTAAAATTATTATTTATTTTTTTTATTTTTTTTGTCCAAAGGCCTTAATAATAAACAAAGATATGACATCCAAAGTATGTAAGGTAGTACAACTAGATCTCTTTTATTGAATCCAAAAGGTTTTAATTATATTTTCTTACATATAAAGGTATTTTAAAGATTTTGAAGTGTCAAAAGATATTTTTTTTATTCTGGCATGATTTTATAACAGTGCAAAATGGTATTAAAATTATGTGTAGAAGTCGTTGCTTTGTTATGAGAAAGAATGTCCGGAAAAATGAATTTCATTGATGTCATTCGGGAGTAACCCATATAAAGGGACCATTTTGGATCAAGTCATGCGGTCAGTATCATGTGACGGGATGTGACATTATTCAGAGACGCCTGCAAAGGTCCACATGGTCATGAAGCAAAGTTACTAACTCTCTTTTAACTATTTGAAAAATTCATGTTTTCACTTGATCATACGCATGTCCCGAAACATCAGGCTATTCGGTACAACCGTTATAAAACATGGAAAATGTTGTAATGTTTTAAAAACTTGTGCTAAATATAAAATGTTTGATTGTCCTTTTGTTAGCTAGCTAGCTAGATATCAGCCTGTTAGCATTGTTTGAAAATATCATCATTTGGTATAACCAAAAGTGTCATTCGGTAAAACCGAAATTTTGGTAAAACCGAATTACTTTTTTGGTGACCCATTTTGTCCATATTGTAAAAAATGACAAAAGCAGTGTTAATTGATTAAAAAAAAACACAATCTCATTGTTAACACTTAATAAAACTTCAAAATTAATTATATCTCCATTATTTTTATTTTATTTATTTTACACTTTTAAAAACCTTATTCATCAATGACCCTTTATATATGCAGTCTTGCTAGTGTTGTAATGATCTTTGTTTATGTAATGCTATAATTCTGCTGTTCCATAAGTGCCACCTACTGGCAAAGAGTATATTTGCATATTCACTTATATTTGATCCATTTTTTTTATGTAGCATATACACAGTGTTGTATACATGCTGCATGTATATACACACATATATAACATTTTATTATTCATTTTCTTTAACTTTTCTTTTGGTTTTTTTTTTTAAGACTTTTTCCCACCGTATTTTGACGTTTGTAGAACAAACCTTTAATATTATGCTGTCAATTAAAGAAGTAAAGTGAGTGTGTTACTTTTGAAATGTTATCAGCTGCATTGGTTAAAAGTAAATGGGATCATTTTTTTTATTTCATTTTGACTTAGAAGGAACTTGTTGAGGAGGGAGTGAGGAAGTAAGTGAGTGAGTGAGTAGCTAATGTGTTTAATGCATTCTCTGGGAGGATTCCTCTCTCAGCATAATGCCCACCCATGACTCTCCTTCTGAAAGCAGTTTGATGAGCTCCAAAAAGTGTCTAATCGATCGCTTTTGGTTTTATCTCTTGTTTGCGTGCCAGTAAGGCTCCATTTGCAAGCTTGCACTGATACTCGCAAGAAACTCTGAGTGTAAACAAGCATGAAAAGAATGACGAATGCATCCAGGGTTGGATGAATGCTTTTAGCTCTCTTATATAATTAGGCCATGAAATGAGTTCAGCGGCTGAATCTATTAACTTTAGCGTTGAAATAGAGCCCCTGAAGTAATAATTACTCCAATTCATCAGACGGCGTGTTCTGTCATGGGCATTACTGAACTGAGAGATTCACTGCTTTTTCTCTGTCAGGATTTTCCTTTTCAGAGCTCATTAAATGGAGTTGTTCAAGAGTTTTTAGTCCAAATTTTGGTTGGTTTTCTTTCTTTAGTTTGTTCTGCAGACAGTAAATGTTCTACCTTTTTGTCTGTCTTGTTTCCTTCAGGTGTAATGAGAGGGCAGTTTGTGAGCAGATGATGGACGTTGAGGCGTCATATTCAGAGTTCATAAACTGTGATCGTACCGGTCGCAGGAACGCGGTGCCAGACATTAAAGGAGAGGCAGCAGTGGTGGGGACCAGTGAACTAACCAAAGACATGGCTCAAATAGACCTGAAAGCTGCAGGTACGTCACACACAGGGCTTTAGAGTACATCTTGCAAGACAGCACCTGTATTGAAATTTCTCCAACAGTCTCTTCTCCTTTTCCTCCTCCTCCTCCTTTCTTCTTCGCCATCCTTTTTCTCCTTGTACTCCTCATAATCATCCTCTTCCTCATTATCCTACTCTGTTCTTCATCATCATCTTTGTCTTCTTCTTAGTCTCCTCCTCCTTTTCAATCATCTTCCCCTCCTACTTAGCCTTCTTCATCATCATCTTTTTCTTCCTCCACAATTCTCAATTTCAAACGTTTTGTAAATAATTTCAGACTTAGGTAGGCTATTCATTTGTGGTTTTATACTAACAGTATACTTTAAAGAAATGTGATATTAAACTTTCAAATCTTTTTCTTTTATTGAAATGTTCACAGTTTAAATCTAAGCCAATGTAACAGAAATTATATCACCTGTCTTGCATTTATTTGCAATAGTTGTCATTGGTCCTCTTTCTTGGATCTAATTGATTATACATTTTTACACTGAAATGTGTCATTATGAAAACAAGAAAAAATGTAAAAGTGAAAACTATAAAGTGGCTCTGAAAGCTAAACTTACCAAAACCTTTAACACTATGCACTAATATTTGCCTCAGTACTTTTTTTTTTTTTTTTTAACACTGACAGTAATTCGTATTAGTAATTCTGCACAACCAGTGCTGCTCATGTGATTAAAAGAACTGATAATGTCACTTGACTGCCAGTGGTCTGTTAGGTCATATTTTTCATGCAACACTGCATCTATATTGCCCCTGTAACCACTGGCTTTGCGATTAAAACTGTGATACATGAACACATTACAAGTGTCGTTCACAAAAGAGGGTGTGAACCAAAGACATTTCAAAATGTCCCTTAATTTATCCAGGACACGACTCTGTAAGGTCACAGTGTCCAGATTGAGCACAAATAGGCTTGGTGAGGTTCAATGGAGGCTGTCACCACTGACAAAGATTTATTATCTGCCCTCTCAACAATAAGCACTTCCTTGACTGTTTCCTATTCGTATGGGAACTTTTCAACTCTTTCCTACTGAAATAAGAGCTGCATCGGTCTCTATTTGACCTAGTTTCCTTAGTTCACATTCTTGGCACCATTTTATCTGAAATAACCTGAGACTTTCCCATGACCATGAGGACCCTGTCAAGTACGTGTAGCTGGGGATGTGCACATGTAATGTTGTGGCAGTACGTTTTGTCATATATGTGTCTTGTAGAGGGAGATGCTTCTGGATCTCCAGCCCCTGATACAGAGGCCTCCGGGAGCCAGGACAATCAGGGGACAGAGGGACCGTCATAAGGATCAAGAATGACCCGGAGGAGAGAGGAAAGCTGAGGAGTTCTCTCCTTTTCTCATCAAAATTCTCCTCATCTTTGCTCATCGGGCAGCAGTGAAGAGTTCCTCTCATAGACTGCCATTAAGGTGGATGTCCACCCATTGCATGCTGTTGAGTGCCTAAGAGACAGATGGAGAAGACACTGCCTTTGCAAACACCACTAAATGGGACGAATCTGTCAAGGACTGTATTCATTCACAGCGCTGAGTGAGGGGGAAGTTGTTTTTTCTTACAGAGGTTGAACAGAAGCACAGGCGTTTTGATATTTTTCCAACTTAAACTAAACCGTTCAATCTCATGTTGAGCTACTGTATACTATAAAGTACCAAATATAGTCTTTTTGTTACAGCCTATGAGATTGATGGCTCAATTTTATTATTATTATTTTTAAAACAATGACCACTACAGTGGAAGGAGGTCTGATTATATTCTCAAATATTGCCTGAGGTCAGAAGAGATTTGTTTCTGTACTTCATTACATACTGTAACACAAATGTAACTTAATTAACAATATTTATGTAGTATCTAAGTTACTGCTTTCTGCTTCTGACACTGTTTTGTGGTTTTTGTCAAACTCTCAAGAAACACTTGTTGAAACACATTGCATTTATATAGTGACTATAAATGAGAAGTACCTCAAAATAAACAGGAATGACGTTATTTCGCTTTGTGTCTTAATTCAGTGTATTTGGGTACACATTCAGCCACTGCCGATGAGTGTAGGGAAGTTGTGATGTATGTAATGAATAATCATTATACTCTCAAATTTTAGTTTAAATTATACTTTTACCCGAGTATAATCTTGAAGCTTTAGTCCATTAAGGGGGCATGGAATTAGTTTTTCTACGTAAACGCCGTGTTTTGAACGCTATGAAAGTAGCGTCGGTTACCAAAGTTACCATAGGCGACAGCGATAATACAGAAATATCTGACCGCGGAATGACCCTTTTAATTAAAACATTACAACATTTGTGTCATACCAAGGTTAAGAATCACAGAACCATTTAAATGCAAAATTATTTGTATTGATAGTTTATACAGTGACAAAGTTCTGTCCCTTCCTTCTCACAGTACTCATAGTCCTATGCAGTTCACATTATACAACAGAAAATGTAAAACCTTTAATATAAATGTAAAAAAGTTATAATAATCGTCTTTTGGTAAATGCCCTCTGGTGTCAGGACAAAGCAACAACAAAATTTAAAGGGGTTTTGCATAGCATTTCATCATCAAACCCAGTAACATCTAATAATAACTATAATATTAATAGGCATGTTACCCAAAGGTTTATATAATGCATAGGTTATACAATATACATCAGATAAGAACCATACAAAAGATCATATTCTGGTTTAATGTTTTGGGTTTATAAATTCTTATACCATTGTAAAATACTGATGAGGTACTAAATTAATTTTATTCACATAGCACCCTTTGTACATGGCATACAGCTTAACAAATTTTTTCTTCTTTATATTATGGTCATATTCTGTGCGTATATTGAGAAGAGCATAAAGTATAGTGGTTTGTGCTTGAGAAAATATGAAATATTTCATGTTTAGGCTACAGCTATTCAAATACCTGAGGAAAAATGTCCATGTAGTTGAAAGGCAACAGCATTTGGTGAAAACCAGTATTGCTATAACAGTGGTTAATGAAAGTAAATGACATATGTAACATTTATTTGAACAAACAGCTCATCTAAAGTTAAATTGTTGTATTTATGGTCTTTTATTATTTTTGTGTAAATATTAAATTGAGAAAAATGTATGAGATGTCTAGGTTTCAAGGAATCAGGACCCACATTCACTTGTGAAAAGGCAAATGTCCTGAAAGGCTCTGTTCGCTGCATACTTGTTTACAACAGTGCTGCGCTCAAAAGCTGGTGCTTTCCAGCATGTCATAGGCCTTATAGAGTTGAGTAAGAAGCTCCTTTTTCTCATTCTCAGGAAGGAAGCAGGACTTCGCTGCATTTATATTCTGTAGCAAAGGAAGCAGACAGGATAATTAAAATTGTTTTCACCATGATATGGGCATCTTGGACTCCATTAGAGAGTCTGTTTTGTTGTTTTATTTTTGGTAAATTGTGTCTCACCAGTCTCTTGAATTCTTCTTCAGTGAAGTTCATGTATTTCTGCACCACCTGATAGTCTGAGTTCAAGGTGGAGTCGAAGATGGTAGGATCATCTGTGTTTAAGGAGTAGTTAGCTTTGTCCCTCTTGAATCTGAAACACAAAACAGGGCTTTCACACTTAAACTAGTTAACCCCGGGCCATTCTAAACCCTGGGTAAACACAATCCTGGGTTAGGGCTTTTCACACTGTTCTTAACCGTGGGTTATTGTCGTTCTAAACCTTGCTTTTAACCCCGGGTAAAGGAAAGTTTCACACTTGTAATTTAGAAGCGGGGTTAGCTCCGCTTTGTATCCGGGGTTATGAAACCCTGCTCCGATGTGGAAAAAATGGAGTGTTAGCATGTTATGGCTAGAAGCTTAGCAACAGACAGCCAATCAAGTGGCTCAAATTCACATGCTTTGGACAGTCACATAAATGTTGTACGTTGTATATAAACAGTCATTTCAGTGTTTGAGGGAATGATGGTATTTTAACCAGCTGAGAACTCATGAAGAGCTTATAAAATTCAAAACCGCACCAGAAATTCCTCCGTTGCACACACAAACGAAGATCTGCTGCAATGAGATGGCATTTCTGATGCCTGTACCGAACTGTAATGGGCAACATAGTTCCTATGTAGAGAAAAAAAACAGGTAAGCTTGAGCATTCTGTCTTTTTTTAGGGTCGCATCTTGTGACATCATGTCCTGTTTTTGGTTCATTTAGATGTCTTTGGTCCATGTTGTGTTCATATTTCAGTCGAACTGCACCAGAGTTCGTTTGGAAGTGGACCGAGACCCATCTTTTCAGGTATCTCTGTCTGCTTCTTTGGTGTGCACAAGGGTTTGGATGGCAGCGTTCACACTTATTTAAATGAACCGCACTAACAGAGCAATCGCCCCTGAGTTTGCTTTAATCTTACCAAAGCTGCCAAGTGTGAACACACCTTATATACACACCTTACAAATTATGAGTGTGAAACTTTCCTTTTCCCGGGGTTAAAAATGGGGCTTAAAACAAAGATAACCCGTGGTTAAACACAGTGTGAAAAGCCCTAAAGCCCAAAGTATACTTCACTTTTTACGCGTACGTGAGGGTCAGCGTACAGTGCGCGTGATGCACTGCCAGTGAATGCGTACTTTATATGTACAGGTTGCACATGCACGTTTAATTTTTTTGCAGTAATTACTGTATCCACAAGGTGGCAACCGTGCCCTGGGGGCTTCGATTCACAGGCAGAACAGACTGAAATGCATGCAAGCTACAGAACTACAGCGACAATGGAGGCCTATTTATACAACCGATTGTGCAAAGAGGTTAGAAAGTACGCTCCTTTCTACAACTCTAGCATTAAAGAACACAAAGATATTTTCATGGGTTGTAACTCGTGGCGGGAGATTGCTCAAAACTGCGCATGCGTCAAATGCCTGTGTATGAGTACGAGTCAAGTGAATACTTTGCAAGGATATGTGTTCAAAAAAATAACAACTAAGTATACCCAGGGCTTAACATGAACTGCCCAATTTACTTCTGTAATGATGTATGTCGGAGTGAAACACAATAGTCAATTATGAAAAATGCACATTTAATTTTATCCTTTGGGAATAAATTAGGTGAAAAAATAGAAATGAAGTCAGACCAAATGGGAGTTTGCTAAAACAGTGCTAAAATAGCTATTTGTTGACATCATCTAATATGCCAAGTAGCCTAAGTGATAATGGAACCAGGAACATGCATTAAGAAATGAACGAAGTAAATAAATATATTCTCACGTGATGAGAGGATGTTTAGTGAAGTCTGGGTCACAGGCTCCTGTCAGTCTGCTAGAGACAGGGCACATCTAAAACAAGACGACACACAAACGGCATCAAGATCACAGTGATGATGCAACATGGTGTAGATCATTAACCTCCTTTAAACATCTTATAAATACTCTGGTAGCAGAAATATAAATATTAGTATACTAAGAGACTGTACAGTGACATGTATAAACACGATGTTTACTAAACTGTCCACTAGAGGGCAGTATGAGTTTACATTTCAGGAACTCCTTCACTGTGTTTCTTAGTCCCATTTCTGTCCAGAGATCCCTTCAATGCACCTTTCATGTGTCTCACTAATCTGACACACCCAATTCAGACCATGGAACACAGCTAATGACCTAATGTGCGGTTACATAAATAAGATATCAGGTTAAGTGGCCATAATCATGTATGCAACAAGCTCTGGTTATGTGTCAAATATTTTAAAAGATAACAAACATCCAAGTGTGCAATATTCTAGCAAATGTGTGTAATTAAATAGTTACTGTAATTTAATTAATTACTTCTAATATAATTGCATTAAATACTGTATAGACTATTGAACAATTCTATATAAACTATAGTTGATTTAACATAAAAATGTAAGGTCTTAAAAATGTATGTTTTTAATGTAAACTTTTCTCTTTAAATACTTCAGTCAGTTCAAGAATAATTAATACAATGTTACATTGTTTATTTGAAATAATTACAAGAGCAGTTTGATGTATATCCTTGTGTCCTGTTCAACTGGTTGAGGCTGATATAAGATTTAGGAATGGATTTATATTCACACTACTGATTAAGTTCAAATTCATTGTTAAGTGTTTGTAAGATGTTTTTAAGTCTCTTATGCTCACCAAGGCTGCATTTATTTGATCAAAAATACAGTAAAACAATATTGTAAAATATAATACAATTTCAAATAATTGTTTACTATTTTAATATTTTATTTAAAATGTAATTTATTCCTGTGATGGTAATTTTCAGCATCATTACTCCAGTCTTCAGTGTCACATGATCGTTCAGAAATCATTCTAATATGCTGATTTGCTGCTCAAGAAACATTTCTTAACATTATTTTTGTTGAAAACAGTTGTGCTGCTTAATATTTTTGTGGAAACCATCATACATTTTGCTTTAGGATTCTTTGGTAAATAGAAAGTTCAAAATAACAGAATTTATTTGAAATAGAAATATTTTGTAACATTATAAATGCCTTCATGATCTCTTTTGATTTTGAATTGAATGCATTTTGAATGCATTTTGAATTGAATGCTGAATAAAAATATTAATTTCTTAGTAAAATTAGTTCTGAGAAAAGCTTTATAGTCATTCTTTGCAAATGCTACTTTTATTGACCCTAATATCAGGCCTTTATTGTATATGAGCACTTGAGACTGGAGTCCAGTGCAACATGCAGATCTACATGACACATTGTAAAGTCATGCACGATAATGGCATTTTTATTAGGCTAATTATGTAAATGTATGTGGCTGTGTACCTCCAAATGATTTCTGAAACTGTTAGAAAGTTGCCATCAGCTCTTACCTCAAAATGCATGTTTTGTTGGAGCAGTTGTTTGTACAGCGCTGGATCTTCAAGGGTGTGGTATCCATGTCCAATGCGTTCTGCTTTCAGAACTTCCACAGCCTGCGGAGGGAATGCACATTATGAGAAGGGTTGGCAAATGTATTCAGATACAAGTGTTCTTTGTGGTGTGACATTTTGAAAAATGAGCTGAGCAGTTGTGGTGTTTTTTGTTGTTGTTTTTTTTTTTTTTTTTAAATATCTGCACTATGATTTAGTACTTGGGAGGGAAATGCATGTCACAGACAGAATTTCCTCACAGAATGCTGTGAGCTGACTCAGCATTGCTACACAATTTTCCATCTACACAACAGAAAGCAGAAGCAAATTTTGTATGGTTAGTGTCTTTTGCTGAATTCATCATTGTAAATGCTGAGCAAAAGTGGAAAGTTGTACCTCCTTCACCACACTGGCAGGGCCCACTTCTCCCGCGTGCACTGTTCTGTGCACTTCACTTCTGACTGCTTCCTGTCAAAAACAAAACTCAGTAAATTCACAGCTAGAACACTGCCTGTGCAAATTGGGGAAAAAACAGCATGTAGTATCCAAATACAGCACTGCAGCATCTGTAGTATGTATTGCGTTATGTTTGTTTCATTAAACAAAAGATATGGCTTTCAAACACTGTGTTTGTAATATTCAGTTTAGATAATGGGATGATAAAGAATGTGTTTTGTTTCTTGAACATCTCGGTTGCGGCTCTTCGCACACTAATGATACAAACAGATGTCTCTGTGTCTGTGTTCTCTAAATTATGTATTTTATAAGGGTTTCCAAATCAACAAAGTACTGTTAAATCTCTTTAAGTTTTAAATATTTCAACTAATCAAATAGTTTTACTATGATGTTAGACTTGTACATGTAAAGATCTTCAAATAGCCAAAAATATCACCTTTTTTTTTTTTTTCAGGGAAGTCAAGGAAAAGAATATCTTGACAAAACTATTTGTTGATAAGACATATGCGATTATCATGCGTGTTCTTTCAAATTCAGAGAATCCTGTGCAGGCAGTTTCATAACAGGCCTAATAAAGATGAGTTTGCACTCTCACTAGATTATCTACTGAGAAAAATGCAGCAGTGACGTTT